>CM059190.1:8223883-8733924 GCA_030323885.1 Branchipolynoe longqiensis
CCCCCGGTTCCCCACGGTTCAATATTAATGAAGTCGCTCCAGTTCTAGCTAGTCGCTATCGATCGAAGCACCAAGTCTGTACATGCCAGTGTTCTCATCTGAACTACTGCATCGTCCTGTGATATTGATGATATCGATCTGGTCATAGGAGAAAAGACAACCGATGACTTCTTCAATACATAGAAATTATCGATCTATAATATCATTTCGCATGAAGCATACACACTTCGCCATTGTTTTTGAATAATACAATTCTTCAAGTATTTTTCAAGTTTTAAATCTATAACCTATAGATTATATAACTATATGCATTTTCAGTTCAAAGATCATTAATATGTTCATGGAACAACATTAACAATGTCAATGATAGCATGAGTTAATAATATGCTTGATAATAAATGCAATGTTCAACATTTTATGTCCATGAATTTTCAATTGAAACAACTGTTTCGTGAATTAAATGACAATATTCAACAATTCATGCTATGAATTTTCAAATGAACAACCTTTCATGACATATTTATGTCCATGAATTTTCAAATGAACCACAACTTCATGCAAAAAATGATAATATTCTAACCAAATTATGTTCATGATTTTTCAAGTGAACCAACTTTTTCATGACAATAATGATAACATTTGGCATTATATCTATAAGTTTTCAAATGAACCAACCTTTCATGAACAAATGACAATATTCAACATTTTATGCCTATGAATTTTCAAATGAACCAACCTTTCATGCAAAATGGTTATATTCAACATTTCATATGTTCATGATTTTTCAATTGAACCACAACTTTATGACACATGCATATATGTCTATGAATTTTCAAATGAACCACATCCTCATGACAATAATGATAATATTCTACCTTCATGAATTTTCAAATGAACCACAACCTCATGACAACAATGATAATATTCTACACGCCATGTTCATAAATCTTCAAATGAAAATTATTGTAAGGGATTTCTTGTCAGATCCAAAGAAATTTTTATTTTTTATATTTTTTTATTGAGGCCGTATTTATACTGTCCATAGCATATAAGCATGGGTATTCAGGCTTGTTTTCAATGCTGGCCAGCTGTAGTGTTGGTGTTATCTTATCACACAGTAGCTGCTGATAAGGTATTTGATTGCCTGCATTTCAGTAGTGGATATATAGTTGGTTGGTCTGGTTAGTAGTCTATGTTAATTTTTTTGGATTTTCTTGGCATATATGTGTTTTATTTTTTCTACTCTTACTCCTAGACTAGCCTACTACTATTTACATATTTTGTTGGACTCACACAACTCGTCCAGTTTTAGTAGGAGCTTGTTTAGTTTAGTTATTACCTCCTCTTCTGTGGTGCCATTTGCATATATGACTTGGCTTGTGCGTAGCTGTGTGATGTGCTATCTGGCTACTTTTGGCATGGCTACCTTCCATTGGTGGGCCGTGAACTATCACATCCCCTTTGCAGTGCAGCTTAGTAGGGGTTTCCTAGCCTTATTTTACACAGATATTTTTTGTATGTTTTTAGGTCAGGAATTTGTCATTCCTTTACTGTTTGGGCATTCCACACCTTGGCAGCCATTTCCAGCGTGCTTTTCTCATGAGCTTTTATTTGGCTTCTGGTCTGCTTTAGTAGTGGCGCATTATTTGCTCTAGTAGCCCTTCGTGGTTTTGTTAGGAGTTTATTGTCTTGACTATAGCTGTATGCTAATGTTTTCAGATGAATTATTCTCCTATTTTCCAGCAATTTTACATTGGTTCTTTTGTGTATGTCATAGGTGGGGTGCAGCTTATCTACTCTGAGGCAGATTTTCAGGGCTCTGTTCTGTAGTGTTTGCAATTTTTTGAGAAGTTCTTTTTTCGCACCCATGTAGTTTACATCTCCATAATCAAAATAGGGGAGCATCATGCCCTTGAAGATTTTTATTGACATTTCTTGTGTCATGTAGTCTCTTAGCCTTGCAAATAACCACAGTGTGTGGTTTACCTTTTGGACAATTTTGTTTATACATAGGTTGTAGTTTAGTTGGCTGTCAAACTCAAGGCCTAGGTATTTGTAATGGTCTACATTTTCTAGCGTTTGGTTTCCTAGTTTACAGTGTAGTTTTCTTTCTGGCATTTGTTTATGAGAGAAGAGAACTGTTTTTGACTTGCTTCTGTTGATGGTTATTTTGTTGGACTCACTCCACTCGTCCAGTTTTAGTAGGAGCTTGTTTAGTTTAGTTATTACCTCCTCTTCTGTGGTGCCATTTGCATATATGACTGTGTCATCTGCATATATTTGGAGGCATTCGGTTTGCAACTATTTTTCAAGATCGTTTATGTAGATTATAAAGAGCAGTGGCCATAGCACTGACCCTTGGGGTACACAACATGTGACGGGTTGGTTGTCCGATAGTGTATTGTTTATTTTAGTTTTCTGTTGCCTGTTGTTCAGGTAGCATTTTATCCAGTCCATAGTGTTGGATTTTATGCCCATGGATTCTAGTTTTTCGAGTAGTATGTTATGGTCTACTGTATCGAATGCTTTGCTGAAGTCAATGAAGGCTGCTCCAGCTAATTGTTTTTGGTTCATTGACGCCAGTATGTCATTTGTTAGGTTAGCTATTGTTTTAGATGTGGAGTGCAGTTTCTTGAAACCCCCTTGTCTTTCGTTTAGTATTTCGTTTTTTTCCAGGTGTTCATTTATGTTTCTATGTAACACTTTTTCAATGAGCTTGCCTGGGGTTTGAAGAATCGATATTGGCCTGTAGTTTCCCATGTTTTGTTTGTCTCCACTTTTGTGAACAGGGGTAATGGTTGCCATTTTCCAGGCTGAGATAAAATGCCCCTGTCCAAAGGAGATATTGAATAGGTCTACTATAGTGGCCAGGATGGCTTGGAGTGCCTCTTTCAGTATTTTGGTTGGTATTTCATCTATTCCACTTGGTTTATTTGTGTCTATGTCATTTATTAATTTTGTTTACTTCTATTATATCTGTTTTGCAGGGGGAATTTCATTCTGCACAGTTCCTGATCTATTTTCCCACCTTTAAAAAAAGAATTCTGACAGCTTTTGTCCTATTGTGGCAAAGTGCGTGTTCAGTTTGTTTGCTGCATCTTTGTCTGTGAGCATTGTCCCTTCGTTATCTTGGAAGTTTGTGTATTCTTCTTTGTTATTTTGGGGGAATAATAGGTTTACATTTTCCCAGAATCTGTTTGAATTGCTTCCCCAGTCTTTATCATGCTTTATTATGTATTTCTTTTTTGCTGTTCTCAGAGCTTTGAGAGAGTTGTTTCTGGCAATATGGTAGGCCAGTTTGTCTTCTATAGTTTCTGTGAGCTTTGCTTTATTACCCAGTTTACTTTTGGCTATGATGAGTGTTAGCAGGTTATTGTCTACCCAGGGGGTCCTGTTTTTTTTTGTATTTTTATTTTCTTAATGGGACACATCTCATCAGCTGATTTTCATATTTCTGTGATGTTGCCTCAATAGATATTAACATCATCTCTGTTTTGTGTGATGTTGTTTATGTTTTGGTGCAGATGATTTTTTAATGCATCTTCTGAGTAGTTTTTTAGGGACTTGCCCATCTTATATTCATAGTGATTTGTGCTTTTTAGTTCTTTCCTTGTTACATATATTAGCTCATGATCACTTATACCCCAGCTCATGGTGCCCCATTTAGTGGCATGGTTTGAGTTGGTTAGTATTACGTCAATTGTTGTGCTATTTTTACTTAGCCTTGTTTTTTCAGTGAAGAGCTGTTGTAGGCCTAATATTTTGATCGTGGTTTGCAGCATTAAATAATTTTGTAATTTACATTAAAGTCTCCTAGTATGAAGATTTCTGCCCTTGTCAGTTTTTTTTAGTTTATGCTCTTCTCTAGGGCTTCAATGAAGAGTTCAATTTCCCCTGATGGAGGTCTGTAGAGGCTTGCTATGGCTATATTTGCTTGCTTTTCATTTTTTATTAGGCACCATAGTAGTTCTATGTGTTCATTTGATAGGTTAGCTGTTATTAATGGTTCAGGATCTAGAATTTTTGTGTTTTTGCAGTAAAGGGCAACACCTCCACCCTTTTTTGTTTGGTTTAGTGTGTTCTTTAGCTGTCTATCATTACATACAAGCCTATATCCATCTATGTTAAGGGTGTTGTTTTTGTGGTTGTCAGTGAACTGTGTTTCTGACAGTGTCAGTATGTCGATATTTTCTCTTATTAGGTGTATTTTTATTGGGTCAATTTTGTTGGATGCACTCTGGCAGTTTAGGTGGGCAAAGTGTGTGCCCCTCCCCAGCTTGCATTCAATTTCTTCTACCATATTTATTTGTGTTTTTTGGTGAGTGGTTGCTTGATTTCGCGAATTTTACTTTTTAGTTTTAGTTAGATTGATTGTTTGTGTGTGTGTGGGGTTGTGTGTGCTGGTGCATGCAGCACATGCATCTCCCTCTGGTGGGTAGTTGTGTAAATCACTGAGCTTATTACCTGTTTTGCGCGGAGGATGGCATTTTTTAGTAAAGCGTGTTAGTGAGATAGGTTTGTAGTAAGTTTGTGATACTCATGGTTTTGAGCCCTGGTTCCTTTCGCAGTTCTCGTCGATGCTTTTGGACAGCCTGGCCGTGACGTATCCTGCATAATCCTCATTGAAGTGGATTCTGTCAGTCATGCCAATGCCATACCGTGCCGATCTCTTCCCATGCCTTGTCTTGTGGATGTAGTTTGCATATCTAGGGATGTCTACACACTTTATCTTGTTAGCATTTAGGTAGTGGATGTAGGCATTTAATTCTAGTATGCATTCATCTACCAGTCTCTGGTATTCCTGGTTTCTTTTGTGGCCACAGTACATTTCCATGTCCACGATTTCTCAGATTACTGGCATCTTTGTTAGTGTGCTGAGTGTGTCATGAGCTTGTTTGTATTCCTGTTCCATGTGCTCAATGACTGTCTTCTTGCTCTTAAATGCTGGTCGGAGATCTCTGTGGCTACATTTTTTGTTAGGTCACAGATTCCAGCCATGAGGTATATTTGTCTTGGTGGAGTGTTGTTTGTGTACTTCCTGCACACAGCACTTATTATCCTGGCAATAGTCGTCCTGGCACAGAGACTATTACTTCTCTGTATTTTGGTGTGTTGCGGTGTAGGTCCTTCAGGTGGAGTCTCCACTAATCACGATCGTTTCCTGCATTTTGCTATCTGTTCGTTGCTATCTGTTCGTTGCTATCTGTTCGTCGCTTCAATTTGCAGTGTTTGTTACGTCTGATTTGAATTGGGATTGCCTTGGACGGAAGTGCGGTTTCTGGTTTGTTTATATGCTATTCGCACCTCCTTCACACCCGCCTGGAGAGCTCTTATGCTTTACTCCTGATCGTGCACACCTTTCACCAGCAGTTTATTTATTTTGCTTTTTATATTATTTGTTTATCTACATTTTCCTGTAGTGCGATTTGTTGTCGTCGCTTCGATTCGCAGTTATGGGTATGGGAGTCATTGTCATCACAATTCGTATTGGTTTATTGCCTTGGGCGGAGGTGCGGCATCTGGTTTGTTTATATGCTATTCTTGCCTCCTTCGCACCCACCAGGAGAGCTCTTATGCTTTACTCCTGATTGTGCACATTTTAATAGTTTTATTTATTCCTATGTTTCCTCTTTATTTGTTGGCATTTGCCAGGGTTTCCTTGACTTTTTGGAGGATGTCCCCCATTTTATTTTTGTAACCTTGTTTTATCGTTTCTCCTTCATTGGCGCTGTCCAGGTACCTCCCTGAGCCCCAATATGGGTACTTTGTGCATTCCCTGAATGCGTTCCCAGGGTCATTTATTAGCTTTTCTTTTAGCTCTATGTTTTATGTGAATTTTGCGCGGATGATATCCTCCAGCACTTTTTCATTTGTTTTGCAGCATTCTGGTGATCTCCATATTTTTGTTGCCATTGCTTTTATTGTGTAAGGGTTGTCCGTGTTTTCGATCATTCTCATTATGTCATGTTTATCGTGATATTTGGCCATTATTGAGCAGTAGCATTGCTCGGCTGAGGTGTATTTTCCCCCCGTCCTTTCCTGTGACTTCGCACTTGTACAGATTACTAAATGGCGAGTTGTGGCCTTGGAATGACACTCCCCAGGGGTGTTCCCTTGTTGCAGCCTTTTCTGGTGTGATCTCTTGAATCTCGATCTCTCCGAACTCCTTGGGTGTATATGTTTTCCCATTTATTTCTATGTTACACCCTTTCATTTTGATCGATTTTATTTTGTCACTTTTGGTTTTTTCACTCAGCATTTCCGTTTCTGTCCTTACTGGTCTTATTGTGAATTTATTGTAGTCTTTTTTGGCCTGGAGTGTTTTTTTCGTCTTGAAGAGTTCTTTTTTGTGTGACTCTTTATCCAGCGGGATTTTTATACTCCTCGGCCTGGTTTGGACTTCGGTTTGGTCTCAGTGGCCTGGACTTGTTCTTCTTTTGTTTCCTCACCTTGGCCTTTGTTTTCAGCCTGCTCGGTTTTGTCAGGGTTTTTCTTCGGTGTTGTTTCGTTTTTTTTTTTTTTCCTAGACAGAAGGGCCTTAGTCACTACGGTCCAGCCAAAGTCACAGTCCGCTTCTTTTAGCATGTCAGTGATTGTTTCCTGAATGCTTTCATTGCAGTGGACTATAACACTGAGTTTTTTTCCCTCAGTTTTTGGTTTGATTGCCATCTAGTCTATACATCTAGGAGTTGTATAGACTACACAATGTCTATACAACTCCTACCATGTTAATACTAATTTTTCCATATACAATTCATCCAACCTGAAATGTAAGCAGAAGCATTTGTAAGCCAAAGTGTCAATAATCTTACTATAGCAATGCTACTGTGGAGTCTATCCCATCTCCAACATGACTGTAATTCTAAGGAATTAGTGTATTAATTAGTGGCGCAACTTATGTCACAACACATCAATACTGGCGCAGGTTTAGTTAGGAATATAACCATTTCTTATGACTAAACCACGCAAACCCTGTCGAGCAGTTTTGAAGCTGTCGACTTGCACTATTTTTAGTTCATGCTTTGTGTTAGCGCAATGGTTAGGTATGGTGCAATCGCTTTGTATTACTCGAATGAGCTGAAGCACTCAGATGTCCACGTCTCCGTCGATCCTTCCGCAGTGTTCTCTGTTGTTATTGGTCAATCCTGTTGAATAAATTACAACTACCAATTATTGAATCCACATTCCGTGCTGCTGCCACGTAAAAGCTCCAGCAACAGTGTCTCAGTATTAATTTAGGTTTTTGTTTTGTTTTATTCACTAAGAATTCATTAGTGCATCGATCTTGGCCAAAAATGATTGGATCGAACGGCAAAGGTCGTGATGTACCTTTTATCCTCTCCGTACGAGTTAATATTGGTGCTATTTCATCCCAAATATTATTAGAATCTACCAATCTAAGTTTATCTCGATTAACTACTTTTCGATCATTCTTAGGACCTACAACAGTTACTACTGAACCTCGTGATCTAACCACAATGTATCCTGGATCGTATTTCCTCTCTAAAGGTCCAGATTCATTAACTAACAAAACAACTTTATTACCAGGAGTCAATTTAATTGCATTCGCCTTCTCCTTCAGAGGAGCAATATTATATTTTCGACTCTCCCGTCGATTTTCAACAGCCTTACTTAAAGCTATAGACAAATTGTCTATACGATAAGCTAAGTTCGAATCAGTCGTACCTGTCGATCGATACAGTAAAAAACTATGCTTCGTACCTGGATGTCTACCATAGGTAAGAAAGAAAAGTGACAAATTAGTGCTAAGGTACAGTATGATACGCATATATCACATCTGATAAATATTTCTCCCATAAACTAGCATGAGAATTACCTAAATTCCTCAAAATGCTTTTTAGTGTTCTATGGTAACGTTCTACCATTCCATTAGATTGTGGATGGTATGTTGTTGTATGTCTTACTTCTACACCTATTTCTTTAAAATGATCCATTATCATTCTATTCTTAAATTCTAACCCATTATCAGAGATAAACATGCAAGGAATTGAATGATGAGGAATATAATCATTAAATATATAATCATGAATACCCTTCGATGATTTGTCTGGTAATGACTTATATTCAACCCAACCACTACAATGATCTATAATAGACAATAAATATCTATTACCACTAGTACTAACTGGATATGGACCAGAAATATCTGCAGCAATCACAATACCAGGTGCAACCGGCAATGGCATTTACTGTGAATACGCATGTGTGCGCTTACTACAGTTAATTACACAATTAGGACAAGTGGCAATTACTTTGTGGACATCTCTAGCTATACTAGGCCAACGAAAATGTTCCTGTAATCGTTTCAGTGTTTTTGACATAGCCATATGACCTACCTCTGTATGAGCTATTTTTATTACAGAATTCCTGAATTTTTTCAGCAAGACTAATCTAGGATACGTATCTTTCTTAGTAGGAGTAATTATAGAATAAAGAAGACTATCCATCAACAAATAATTCTTTTCCTCATTCTCCTCTAACGTATATTCTAGCATCTTTTTCAGTTCATTAATTACTTCATTATATGACAGTTTATAGTGCCCAAAAGGAAGTGCCTGTTCTGCTAACAATGAATCAAAAGCAAACATTTCCACTGGTTCTTTTGCCTCTGTATTAGGTCTTAATCTGGACAACATATCAGCCCACACATTATCTACTCCCTTCATATAGACAATTGGTGCTGAGAGTTCCACTAATAATACTGCCCAACGTTGAATACGTGTATTACGTATTTCTTTAGTGAAAAAACATTTCAATGGAGCATGATCTGTATAGATAGTAAATTCTGCACCATATAAGAGCATTTACTAGAGCATATATTATAGCAAATGCTTCTTTTTCTATAGTAGGATAATTACGCTGAGCAGAAGAAAATCTAGTACTTATTAAATGTACTGGCCTGTCTATTCCATTTTCATCCTCCTATACCAGGACAGCATCTAGACTGTACTCAGAAGCATCTGTAAACAGTTTATAAGGCTTAAAAGGATTATGAAATTTTAGAAGGACACATTCTAATATGAGATTTTTCAACTCATTCCAAGCATTTTCACATTCTATAGTCCACAGAAAGCTACATTTATTACTAGTTAAATAAGTTATAGGAGCTACAACATCAGCATAGTTAGGAATTAATTGTCTATAATACCCTGACGATCCTAGCAAACGTCTTACTTCTTTTTTTACTGGTCAGTGAAGCCATATCTCTTATTGCAATAATTCTTTCAGGATCCGATTTTAATCCTGCTGTACATACAGCATAACCTAAGAGTTTTACTTCAGCTATTCCAAATTCACATTTAGATTCTTTAATAGTCATACTATTATCGCAAAGATAGTCAAAATGTTAGCTACATCTTGTTGATGACTCTCTTCATCTGATGAATAAATTATAATGTCATCTAAGTAAATCAAACAACATTTACCCAGAAATTCTGCAAAAATTACATTCATCATTCTTTGGAATACAGCTGGTGCATTTGTTAATCCAAATTGCATACGCTTAAACTTAAATAGTCCCATATGAGTGTTTATCGCGGTTTTAGGTCTACTCTCCTTATCTACCATTACCTGCCAATAACCAGATTTAAGGTCAATGGTGGTAACAATTTTAGCACCTCGCAATTGATCAAAAATATCCTGTATCCTGGGTAGAGGATAAGCATCTTTAGTTGTAACTGCATTTAGCTTACGGTAATCACCACAGAGACGAATAGTACCATCCTTCTTCGGCACTAACATAACTGGTGAAGCCCAAGAACTACTCTATAATATCATCATCCAGCATTCTTTTTAGTTCTTTTTCTACAACATATCTTTTACTTAAACGTATTCTATAAGGTCTTTGATTTAGAGGATATGCATTACTTGTATCTATATGCATTTCAATCACCTTAATAGCTTTAAGTTTCTCATCAGAATCAGGAAATAAAGAATGAAATTGTATCTTCCAATAGTCTACCTCTAGAACTATCCCTGCAATTCTTCTATCAATTAATTCTAAACTTATCCAAGGATGTACAATATCACACAAGGAAACAAACCTATCTCTATAGCTAATTTAAGCATCACACATTTCCATTACATCTGTACCTAACAGTAAATCAAAAGCCAAAGACTCAACCACAAAGAAAGGACATAACAAATTATAAATAGAAATATACGCTATACCTAAAGTTGGAATTAAATGACCTGAGAGAGATCTCAGTCTACTCAATCAATCAATGGGTGGCATGCTCTCGAAGAAGGTTGGCTGCAATGGACCTCCATCTCTTCCTATCATTCGTTCCTCTCATGCATTCCGCATAGCTCATTGCTGTCCACTCAGTGATGTTGTCCATCCATGTTGGTCTCCTTCTCCCTCTTGGTCTGTTCCCTTCTATCTTCCCTTCCAGTATTCTTCTCTGTGATTCCTGGTGTCGTATCATGTGGCCAAAGTATTTAATTGTTCTGTTTTTGATCGTTTGTATTATCTGTCTCTTTATTTTCATTCTTGTTAGGACCTCCACGTTGCTTATCATTGCTGTCCATGGAATTTTTAACATTCTTCTGTATTGCCACATTTCAAATGCCTCGAGCTTTGTTGTTATTGCTTTCTTCAAAGTCCATGTCTCGCAGCAATATAAAAGTGTAGACCACACATAGCATTTTAGCAGTCGGAGTCTTGTTTTTATATTTATGTCTCTAGATGTTAGTACTTTCTGCATCTTTAGAAATGTTGTTTTGGCAATGTTTATTCTCCGTTTAATCTCTCTTTCACATCCGCCATCACTAGTTATTAAATGGCCCAGATACACAAATGACTCTACCTGCTCCAAGATTACACCATTAACTTTTATCTCTGCTCTTGGTTTGTATTCCTTTCTGCTGACAACCATGGATTTTGTCTTCTTTACATTCATTTTGAGGCCACATCTCTCACTTTTTTCTTTTACTTCATCCACTATATCTTGTAGTCGATTTGACGTTAAGGCTAGCAGTGCTGTATCGTCTGCGTATCTTGTGTTATTGATATTTCCACCTCCAACATTTATTCCTATGATGTCATCTATTTCTCTGAAAATCATTCAGTCTACTACCCGGATACAATTGCCCATCTGCTATACCAATATCAACCAGACATTGAAAAGCAGTCAAATGTATCAAACCTTTAGCTGCACCTGAGTCTACAAGACCAGATAAATTATATCCGAGAAATTCAAGATTAATTGTAGGACATGTATCAAGTGCGCTATTTAGTTTCCCGACGGTGTAGTACTAGCAAGTAATTTTAGTTTGTATGGACAATCTTTCAATAAGTGAAGCTCATTACATAAGTAACAAGATGGTTTGTTAGGTCTACTCTGCCTAGCATTGATTTTCCGCTTGTGCGGATACACATGTCCCGGTTTAGTCGACAACGCAGTCAGTGTCGCTTTCCCATAGCCTCACTGCTGTTGTATTGACAGCGCATGCTTAGCCATGTGCTGTGCGACTGAAGTGTCTCTATTTTTAGATGCAGTGTCTACCCCGACCGGCAGTTCTAGATTTTCATGAGGTGACCCAAGATATACACCCTGCACATAAGAACTGACACGATAAGCTCTTACAGCATGAATTGCTGAATGTTCAGAAATCCCACTGGCTAGAGACAATTTATCTACACACTTTCTCAGTGACTTTATCTCACCCTGAATGGTTTTCAGAACCTGACTATCTGAAGTAGAGGATTTAGAAACTCCCTTAGAATCATAAGATTTTGAGAAATCTAAAGAAGAAGTATTTAGACTATCCATTTGATCAGGAATAGCTAAACTACCTATATATGATTTAGAATGTCTTTGCTGCCTAATGACAGACCTAAGAATTGATATTTCACTAAGAATTGATATTTCAAAACCTTCCTCTAGAGATTTAGGATGATTAGTTTTGACTTACCACATGGTATTATCATCGAGTAAGGAGTCAAGAAACCGTGAAAGAAGTATCTCGAAGGTATCACTACCAAAGACGGCAGAAGGAAGATTCCAACCTTTAGCAGCAGCAGTTTTGAAACGTTGACAATATGCAGCTACTGTCTCACCCTCATTTTGTCTCATAGACATGACAATACTACCTTCATCCGCAGTTAGCAAAGTCCTAGCTATAAGTTCTTTTATGTCAGCCATGCCACCCCTGACGCCGCAACCCAACCACCGGAAGTCCCAGTTAACATCCCGGAAGTCGCCACCCCCCCTGCGCCGCTGAGCCTTCAGATGTTCGGTCTCCCGACCACCCCCTGCTTACGTAACACCCCCGAGGCTCTCAGCAGCCGCCAGCCTCCTCACATCTCCCCGCCCCGCCCAGCCGTCGGCGGCGGAGTACGTAACACCCCTGAGGCTATCGTCAGCCGCCCGCCTCCTCACATCTCCGCCACCTCCCCCCCCCCCCCCCCCCACCACCAACCCCTCTCCCCCACCCGCCGTCACCACCAACACCGCTCCCGCAGCCGCGGCAGCCCGTCGGCCGGCGATACCGCTTACATTGACCACCTCCCTTCGCGCCTCCCCCCCCCCCACCCCCACTACGGCCTTCGCGCCCGTGCCCCGGCTAGCGCCACCGACTTCGCCGCCCCTCATCGCGCATCATCCCCCGCGGCGACCTAGGCGAGCCAGTCACTGACGTCATCGACCCTGACATACAGGACACCCTCCCCGCTGCCCCTTCCTGTGGCCCCACCCCACACGACTCCAGTCTGGCCCCATACCTCCGGCGAGGCGTGGGCGCGCTACCCCATCTTCTCCTGGGCATACGCAGCCCTACGGGATGTGGGCCTTCCTAACTTTTTGGCCGCCCGCATCCCCCTCCCCTCAGGCCTCCATATGCCCGCCTGGCATAGCTGGCTCCAGGACTACCACAACCACGACCTAGTCGACCTCCTGGAGTTTGGCTTCCCCTCCAACTATTCTGCAGACACCCTCCCTGCCCCACCTACACCAACCACTGGGAAGCCCGGGAGCACGAGCCCCACCTCCGGGAGTTTGTCTGTAGCGAGCTGGCTCACAGCGCCCTCGCCGGCCCCTTCCACGTCCCCCCCCCCTTCACACCCTGGGCACAGGTCTCGCCCAAATCCGATCATGGGAAGAGGCGGGTCATCGTTGACCTATCCTACCCTCCCGGCATCATCCGTCGGCATCCCCCGTCGGGAGTAACTCGGGAAGCCCCACAATTACAGGCTCCCGTGCGTCGCCAACGTGGGCTGCCACCTCATCCGTGAGGGGGCCGGGGCCTACACCTGGACGGCCGACATCTCACGGGCCTAACACCAGCTCCGGGCCGACCCCCTGTTCTGCCCTCTCTCCGGCATAACCCTTGATGGCGCCACCTATGTCGACCTCGCCCTCCCATTCGGCTGCCGCTCCTGGGGCATGGCCTGTGTCCAGGTCACCTCAGCCGTCTCCTGGATCCTCCGCAGTGAGGGCTTCTATGCCCTCATCTACGTCGATGACTTTGTTGGGTGCGAGCGCTCCGACCTGAGGGCTCGCCAAGCATTTGATTGCTTCATCGCCCTCGTCGGCGCCCTCAGGCTGGAGGTTTCCACGGGGGAAGTGCCATCCTCCTGCGGCTTCGCCATTGACAGTGAGGCGATGACCATCCAGATCGCCCCCGACAAGGTCGAGGATCTGGTCGCCGACTGCGAGGCCCGGTTCCGCCCACCCGACCCTCGGGCGCTGTGAGCTACAAAGCATCCTCGGCCGCCTCAACCACGTCGGCAGCTGCGTTCTCCCCGCGAGAAAGTTTATGGGCCGCCTCCTCGCGGCCCTGCGCCTCTAATTGTAGGTTACACTGACCTAGTGGTGGCTGCAGTCGACGGGCTCTGCCTTGCCTCCTTCGCCTCAGGCCACGACCTCGACCCCCTCACGCCCTCGGACTTCGATGTCGACACCTACGCTGCCTCCCTCTACGCTGGCGCCATAGCCCCCTCGACCCCTTGGCCTTCGTCTCCCGCCTCGCGTGAGACATATTTCGCGGGGGCGAGCGAGCCTCCGGGAATGTCCCACGCCCCTCCCCTCCGCTCACTCCAGAACACCTCGCGGTCGTCGCCGCCTACGTCGACGGCGCCGTCCCTCGGGCCGCCTCCTCCTCGGATACTACGGGATGCTAAGACACTCTAGCCTCCTCTCCCCCAGCCCCGAGGGGTGGGGCGGCCCCCATAGCATCACCCGCGCCGACGTCGCGCCCGCCCCCGGCGGGCTCTGGGTAACCCTCCGGAGCTCAAAGACAATCTCGCTTCCCTCGGGGGCGGTCGCCCTCTTCCTGATCGCCTCCCCACGCTCCCGGCTCTGCCCTGTCGCCGCTTGGAACACCTCGGTCGCCCTCATCACCGCTGCCCTGGCCGACCTGGCGTTCATCATGCCCTCGGGCTGGCCCTTGGACCCTCGTACCCTCACGGGCATCCTCTGGGGCGCCCTCTGGGCCCTCTCCCTGCCCGCCCCCGAGACTTTCACCCTCCATAGCCCCGGTGAGGCGCTGCGCAGGGCTGCCAGCGTGCGGGAGTACCCCTGGCAGACGTCATGACGCAAGGCACCTGGACTTCTGGGCGGTACATGCCTAGCTCCCCCCCTCTGCCGCCCCTCTCCTCCATTTTGGTGGAGGGCCCCTTCGGGGCTTCCCCTTCCCCCTGACTTTACCCCTGAACTTTAACCTCTTGATGCTACCTTATTGTTATTTGATACTTACTCCTTGACTATTGTACTTCAATGCATTGCCTTATAAACTATTGACTATTGCCTTATAACCTATTGACTTCCTTGACTATTGTACTTTATTCATTTGCATTGCCTGTATAAACCTTCCTCGCACTATGAATAAAGTGCTCTTATTTCCACCCCTGCCTTCTCTTCCTCCTTCGTTGCGTATCGGCGAAGGAGGAGTGCCCACCCTCTCCTCCTGCCTGCCCCGCCGCTGACCATTGGGTTACGCAATGCCCCCCCCCCTCTCTCTGCCCTTATAACCCGGCCCTGCTGCTGCTACCAGCAACTCCACCTCGAGCCGCCTCCAGTAGTGTTCCCCTGACATTTTTCTTCCACCCACCCACCACCCGTACTTACTTCTCTTCCCTTCCCAGGGTGGCTAGCCCTTCGGGGCTTCCCCTTCCCCCTGAACTTTGACCTCCCGATGCTACCTTATTGTTATTTGATACTTACTCCTTGACTATTGTACTTCATTGCATTGCCTTATAACTTATAGACTATTGCCTTATAACCTATTGACTTCCTTGACTATTGTACTTTATTCATTTGCATTGCCTGTATAAACCTTCCTCGCACTAGGAATAAAGCGCTCTTATTTCTGTATCCGATGGGCAATTGTATCCAAGTAGTAGATTGAGATCTCTGTCAGGACATCTAATTCCAACTGTAGGTATAGCGTATATTTCTCTTTACGATACGTTATGTCCTTTCTTTGTAGTAGATTCACTGAGCTTTGATATGCTCTTAGGTAGAGATGTAATGGAAATTTGTGCAGCTGAAATTAGCATTAGAGCTAAATTTGTTTCCTTGTGTGATATTCTACATCTGTGAATAGGTTTAGAGTTCATAAATAGAGGAATTGCAGGGATAGTTCTAGAATTAGACTATTGGAAGAAACAATTTCCTTCTTTATTTCTGAATCTGATGTTAAACTTAGAGCCACTAAGGTGGTAGAAATGCATGTCGATACTGGTAGTGCATATCCTGTTAATCAGACCTTTAAGTAGAAAACATCTTGTAGAAAAAGAGTTAAATAGAATGCTTGAAGATGATATTATGGAGGCAAGTTGTAGTCCGTGGTCGTCACCAGTCACTATAGTGCCTAAAAAGGATGGTACCATTCGTCTTTGTGGGGACTATCGCAAGCTAAATGCAATGACAAATAAAGATGCTTATCCTCTGCCCAGGATACGGGATATTTTTGATCAACTTCATGGAGCTAAAGTTGTTACCACTATAGACCTAAAATCTGGTTATTGGCAGGTAATGGTAGATGAGGAAAGTAGACCTAAACCAGCTATTAACACTCATATTGGAATGTTTCAATTGAAACGCATGCAGTTTGGATTAACTAATACACCAGCTGTTTTCCAAAGAATGATGAATGTTATTTTCTCAGAGTTTTTAAGAAAATGTTGTTTGATTCATTTAGATGATTTTGTGGTATCATAGTGAATGAATCTGGACCTTTAGAGCGAAAATATGATCCAGTGTACATAGTAGTTAGATCACGGGGTTCGGTAGAAACCGTGGTAGGGTCTAAGTACGATCGAAAAATTGTTAATACGGAAAAGGTTTGAATAGTTGTTTCTAAAATTAGTTGGGATGATTTGGCACCTAGATTAACTTGTACGGAGAGATTAAAAGGTAGAGGACAACCTTTGCCATTCAATCCAATTGTTTCTGGCCAGCATAAACAAACTAATGTATTTTTGGTTGATAAAACAAAACAAAATCCTAAAATAATACATTCTCGTGATATTGGTACTGGAGCTTTACACGCCAGCTGGCACATAGAACAGAACCGCTTGTTGCTAGTTGTACTGTAATCCACAGAATTGACCAATCACAGCAAAGAACACCGTGGAGGGATCGACAGCAGCATGGACAGTGGAGTGCTTCGGAAAAATTCTTTGTTCGGCGCCACTAATTGGGAATGATTGTGCCATACCTAACCATTGCGCTAATACGAAGCATGAACTAAAAATAGAGCAAGTTGACAGCTTTCGAACTGATCGACAGGGTTTACGAGGTTTAGTCATAAGAAATGTTTATGTTCCTAACTAAACTTGCGCCAAAGCTTGCGCGTAGTAAAGTAAGTTGCGCCACTAATAAACATTAGTAATTCAATGGAGTTAGAGCATGTTGGAGATGGGATAGACTCCACAATAGCATTGCTATAGTAAGGTTATTGACACTTTTACTTACTGATGCTTCTGCTTACATTTCAGGATGGAAGATTTGTATATAATGGAGAAATGGTATAAACATGGACGGAGTTGTATAGACATTGTCATGTAGATCCATGTACTAAATAAATCTTGTTATTCCGTGATAGACGGTAAAATGTACACCGGTGGTGAGCGTGATGTCACACTAACAATAAACACGATGAATTCTTTTCCCATTGACTTCCTATTTATCTAGGTTAATTGTTTGTAGCCAGGTCTAGTGCAGGTGTGCACTTGGCGTATTACGTAGAGTGGCAGGTGTAAGGTTGTGGTCAGCTGATCGAGCTGAAACTTGTTTATCTACTGGAAAACCTCTGAACTGTCACACTAATGAGATGGGGAGACATCCTCCAAAATGTAAAGGAAGGTCTGTCAAATACTGACGAATAAATAAATAAAATAATAATCAAAATAAATAAATATCAAAACAAATATAAATCGTTAGATAAAATAAGCAAGACCAAAATAAGCATAACAAACAAAAGCAACACAAAAGCCAAAAGACCAAGCGACCAGAGGAAAACATTGGAACTCTCCCAACAGGTCAAAAGGAAGTGAGGAAAGCATAACAAACATGCCCCACTTCCGCCCAAACCGAAATTTGAATCAGTAGGCCACAACTACGACGACTGCGAATCACGACGACAACGAAGAATCAGAAACAGCTCGTCTAAGTGAACGGATAGCAAGATGCAGAAAATGATAGTCATCAGTGGTGATTCAAGGGTAAGAGCACTAGCCCCCCCATATGAGAGAGCTGCACCAAGATGCACTGAACTACAAAGAAAAAATAGAATCTGTACCAGGTGCAACCATTGCCAGGATAACAGACGCAGTGCTCAGGAGATACGCAAACTGTGCCCCACCAGCACAAATATACATGATGGCAGGAATCTGCGACCTAACACAGAAAATAGGACACAGAGACCTGAAGCCAGCCTTTCTGACACCAAGACAGCACTCATGGAACACATGACAAGGGAGTACACACTCGCACATGATGCACTCAGCCAACTGACAGAGCTACCAATAATATGTGAACTTGTGGGCATTGACATGAAAAAATCAAACCCACCAAAACTACCAGGAGCTAATAGAAGAGTGCATACCGGAGCTAAACGCCTATATCCACCGCCTGAACAATAGCCAAAACAAGGGAGTAGCCGTCTCAAGATACGCAAATTACATCCACAAAACCAGGCATGGAAGGAGATTTGTGCGTTACGCTATAGGCATGTCGGATGGTGTACACTTCAATGAACACTATGCCAAATACGTCGCTACAAGGCTGACAAATAGCATCACAGAGAACTGGCAGAAGCAACACCAGGGTTCCAAACCATGAGTATCACAAACTTTTCATAAAATACCAATAACCAAAATTTAAAGCACTATAAATACTATGTATAGCTAACATCCATTCCAGGGCATGTACCTCCCCTCCACTCGCACAGGTGCAGTCTGCGGTATTGTATGAAACTATATAACAAAACAGGGCATATGAACTGTATGCACCAGCCCATACACCCATAAAACAACCTAACAAAGTTAAAAACTCGCGAAATCTAACAAACGCCAAACCTAAAGGCAAAGAAAGATGGTAGATGAAATTGAATGCAGACTGGGAAGGGGCACGCACTTTGCCCACCTAAACTGCCAGAGTGCATCCAATAAAATAGACACAATAAAAATGCACCTACAAAATGAAAATCTTGATGTTTTAACACTGTCAGAAACATGGTTCACTGACAGACATCAAGATAACACCCTCAACATATAAGGATATAGGCTTGTACGTAATGACAGACAGCAAATTAACATATCAAACCAAACAAAAAAAGGTGGAGGTGTTGCAATCTACTGCAAAACCTCAAAAAATCTAGACACTGAGGCCCTAAAAATAGCAAACAACTCAAATGAGCACCTGGAGCTACTATGGTGCCTAATAAAAAACGAGAAGGAGGCTAACATAGCCATAGCAAGCCTTTACAGACCACCGTCTGGGGACATTGAAACATTCCTTGAAACTCCAGACAAAAGCATAAATACAGTGAGAAAACTAACAAATGCAGAAATCTTTGTGCTGGGGGACTTCAACATAAACTACAGTAGCAACGACAAAAATAAACTAATGCTACAAACCACTATCAAAATCCTAGGGCTACAGCAACTTATTACAGACAGCACAAGACCAGGAAACAATAGCTCAACAATTGACCTAATACTAACCAACTCAAACCATGCCACAAAATGGGGCGCTAGAAGCTGGGGTACAAGTGACCATGAGCTAATATATGTAATGAGGAAAAAACTCAAAAGCACAAGCCAATATAAATATAAGATGGGCAGATCCCTAAAAAACTACTCAAAAGAAACACTAAAAAACCACCTATATGAAAATATAGAGAACCTCACAACAGACAGAGATGACACTGATATCTACTGGAATAACATTGTCACAGAAATAAAACAATCATTAGATGAGATGTGTCCCATAAAGAAACTAAAAATACAGAGAAACCAAGACCCTTGGGTAGACAGGGAACTGTTAACGCATATCGCAGCAAAACGAAAGCTAGGTGACAAAGTGAAACATACTAAAGACGAAGAGGATAAAATGGCCTATAATACTGCCAGAAACAACTCCCTCAAAGTAGTAAGGGCAGCAAAAAAGAAATATATAATAAAGCAAGACAAGGACTCGGGAAGTAACGCAAATAAGTTCTGGAAAAATGTAGGCTTACTATTCCCCAAAAATAAGATAGAAGAACGCATAAGCTTCCAGGATAAGGATGGAAATTCGCGCACAGATAGTGATGCAGCAAACCAACTAAATACACACTTTGCCATGGTAGGACAAAGGTTATCAAAG
Source organism: Branchipolynoe longqiensis (assembly GCA_030323885.1). Lineage (NCBI taxonomy): Eukaryota > Metazoa > Annelida > Polychaeta > Phyllodocida > Polynoidae > Branchipolynoe > Branchipolynoe longqiensis. The sequence continues at coordinate 8,243,719 of CM059190.1, forward strand.
AAATTCACAAGAATCTGGGAAAACAAGTCAGAAAATATCCAGGATGAAATCCCCACCTGCAAAACTGACATAAAAGAACTAACACAACTAATAAATGACATAGATGAAAACAAACCAAGTGGAATAGATGGAATCCCCACAAAAATACTAAAAGAGGCACTCCAAGCCATCCCAGATACCATGGTTGACCTATTCAACATATCATTTGAGCAGGGACAAGTCATCACAGCATGGAAGAAGGCAACCATCACCCCTATCTACAAAAGTGGTGACAAACAAAACATGGGGAACTACAGACCAATATCAATCTTGCAAACACCAGGCAAGCTAATTGAAAAAATATTCCAGAGGCATATAAATAAGCACCTGGAAAAAAACAATATACTAAACAAGAGGCAAGGAGGTTTCAGAAAACTACTCCACATCAAAAACAATAGCAAACCTAGCAAGTGATGTGCTGGCATCATTGAACCAAAAGAAATTAGTTGGAGCAGCCTTCATCGACTTCAGCAAAGCATTTGACACTGTAGACCACAGCATATTAATAAGAAAATTAAGCAACATGGGCATTAAATCCAAATCAATAAACTGGATAAAATGCTACCTAAACAACAGGCAGCAACAAACTAAAGTAAATGGTACACTCTCAGACCAGCAAACTGTCACCTGTGGTGTACCCCAAGGATCAGTCCTGGGACCACTACTATTTATACTATACATAAACGATCTAGAAAAATGGCTGGAGACAAAATGTCTCCAGCTATATGTGGATGACACTGTCGTATATGCAGAAGGAAGCACAGTAGAGGAGGTAACAACCAAACTGAACAACCTCCTGCTAAAGCTGGACAGCTGGTGTGAATCCAATAAAATAACCATCAATGCAAATAATCTTCTCACATACAGCAATCACAGGAAGAAACCTACAATGCACACTAGGGAACCAAACACTGGAAAGTGTAAATCACTACAAATACCTAGGCCTAGAACTAGATAGCCAGCTAAACTACAATCTGTGTGTAACAAAAATCATACAAAAAGTAAATCACAAACTATGGCTATTTGCTAAACTAAGAAACTATATGACACAAGATATGTCAATAAAAATCTTCAAAGGCATGGTACTCCCCTACTTTGACTATGGGGATGTAATCTACATGGGTGCTAAAAAAGAGCTACTTAAAAAATTGCAGATACTACAAAATAGGGCCCTGAAAATCTGCCTGAAAGTAGACAAACTACACCCCACTTATGACCTACACAAAAGAACTAAAGTAAAGCTACTAGAAAACAGAAGGATAATCCACCTAAAAACATTAGCATATGGATATAGCCAAGACATTAAGCGTCTAACCCAACCACTAAGGGACACCAGAGCAAGCAAGGCACCACTACTAAGACAGACCAGAAGCCAGATCAAAGCCCATGAAAGGAGCACACTGGAAATGGCCGCCAAGGCATGGAATGCGCAAACGGTGAAAGAAAGACAAATCCCTGACCTAAAAATGTACAAAAAATATCTGTGCAAAATAAAAACTGGGAACCCCAACTGAACTGCACCACAAGGGGGCAGGTGATATGTCACGGCCCACCAACTGGACAGCCCAGGGTGGGATAACCGGAAATATAAAAGCCAGATAACATATCCAACAACAATATAAATCAAATCAAATTCAAACAAACATAACTCAACCACCTATTACATACAAGCCTATGGACATGTAAATAAAATAGGCTAGTATAGAATTAAGTAGAAAAAAGTGGAAAACTCTTCCCAAGAAAACCCCAAAACACTAACATAGAACCTTAAGAAAACAACAAACATAGTAATAAGAATAGAACAAAAGAGGGCCGAAAAAAACCTAACATAGGCTACTAAACATACCAACAAACTGTCTATCTGATACTGAAATGCAGACAATCAAATAACTTATCAGCAGCTACTGTTTGGTAAGACAACACCAACACTACAGCAGGCCAGCATTGAAAACAAGCCTGGGTGCCCGGGCTTACATGCTATGGACAGTATAAATACAGCCTCAATAAAAATATTTTAAAAATATAAAAAATACCTATGATACTTAGAAACATGAAATAAAATAACTATGATATCTAGAGAATCTATTCTATTTTACTATATGTATTAAAAAACATAAAAATGAATATAAAATCATGAAATAATACTAATTTAGTTAACTTTTTAAAACCTTGCTTTTCTAGAAAGAATTATTCTCTGTATTGATATTACTTAATAAATATAATAATATAATATATATAAAAAAGAATTATTTAATAAAAAGATTAATATAAAAATAAAATATTTATTGAAGAATTTTACAGATTAAACATAGGCAGAGTAGTTCCAGTAGATCTAAGTAAAGCGATCGACAGTCTGTTTCCCTATGATCCGGCCAGTCACTGATCAGTCTGTATCCCTATGATCTGGGCCAGGCATGATCGAACGTATAGGTACTCTTGTCGACGTTCAGACCTGGACAGAAAATCTTCAAAAATACTCTTCCTTCTTTTTGCAAAGCGAAGGCAATAGATGATGCCTTTGGAGGCATAGGTAATGCCTAGGGCATGAAGAAGTCTTCATCATTTCTACAAAAGCGAGTGTCTGTTGGGAGCTCAGCTGAAATGATCAGAAAGTTATTCTTTTCTTTTCCTATTGTTCGCTAGGCGATTGCATGAGATTCTTACAACTGCTTTTTGGCAGAGAGGATGCCTGGGGAGGCATAGGTAATGCCTAGGGCATTGAATGAACGAGTGTCTGTTGGGAGCTCAGCTAAAATGATTATAGGTTTTTCTTCTTTTTTTTCTCTTAATCACTTTACAAAAGCGAGTCTGTAGGAACAGCTCAGCTAAAAGTTGATGACATTTTATTTTTTATATCCTTAATCACTTTACAAAAGCGGGTCTGTAGGGACAGCTCAGCTAAAAGGTGATAACAAAAATTGTTCCTTGACATTCTTAATCACTTTACAAAAGCGAGTCTGAACGGACAGCTCAGCTAAAAGGTGATGACATTTTTTTTTTTACATCCTTAATCACTTTACAAAAGCGAGTCTGTAGGGACAGCTCAGCTAAAAGGTGATGACATTTTTTTCCCTTCACATCCTTAAACACTTTAGAGAGGCGAGTCTGTAGGGACAGCTCAGCTAAAAGGTGATAAACTTCTTTCCTTCTTAAATTATTCATATAAAACAATTCATCTACAAACTGTTGTTCAACTACAAAGATATTTAGTCTCTACAAAAACTATATTGAGACTACAAAACTGTGTACCGGTACTAATATACAGTAAATTGGTGACTAGATTACATAAAAATGTGTTGAATATTGCCATTTATTCATGAAAGGCTGGTTCACTTACAAATTTATGGACATGAAAATGTGTCGAATACTGCCATTTATTCAAGGAAAGATTGGTTCATTTGAAAATTCATGGACATAAAAAATGTGTCGAATACTGCCATTTTGTCATGAAAGGTTGGTTCATTTGAAAATTCATGGACATAAAAATGTGTCAAATATTGCCATTTATTGTCATACGATTTATTAACTTTATGCTGTCATTGAAGTCATTGATGTAGGTCTATGGATCTGGTTAATTGTCTTTGAGCTGGAAAATGCATATTGGGATAGGGATAGATTTGAGAGTTGAAAATACTTGAGGGAATGTATTATTCAAATACTTTACTGAATAAAACTCAGATATATGTTAACCGAAGAAAGGAAACTTTCTGCAAAATGATGACCAAGATCGATAGCCACTCTGCAAGAATGGATCGATATCGTCAATATCGCAAGGCGAATGCAGTAGTTCGTAGGAGAACACTGGCATATATAACTAAATCGAAAAAATAATCGACATTTCACCGATTCGAGACAATTAACATGAAAAAACGATGGGAACTGCTGGAGAAAGTGTAAAACTAAAGCTAAAGCCAAAAGCTAGAAATCTACTATTATTTAATAATATAGACGTGGTCATGGTAATTTCAAAGTTTGAAGCGAACCGCTGTCATTGCTGTTTACCTTTTAATGCTGAGTATAGGCTGTGGGTATACAGCTTTCTGTCGTTCGTGCTATTTTTGTTCAAACTGATTTTTGATGTTAGATAAATGTACATAAAGAACAAAATGACATTTTGAATCTATTTCTGCCTTTATTTCCACTTAAAACAACCTATTGTTGGTGAAATCGGAGAATTTGGTTGGTTTTTACAAGAAAATAGTCTGTGAAACTAGGTCATCAATTCAAACCGCTTAAGCGTAATTTTCTCATAGAGCTGAGATCCGCAATGTTAAATCTATGGAGATCTGTCGAGCAGCCACGCGTCTACCATCAACGTCATGGGGTTTCTCCGACGGTCGGAAAGATGAAATGGGTGGGCCAAGCATATCGATGTGGAACTAAATGGTAGCAACGCCAAATCCGATTTGTTCCAATGTAAGGTCGATGCTGTCAGACTGAACACTACCTCTAGAGGGTCACAAGGACCTCTGTGTCACAGAGTTGGAAAAAGGTCGGATTAGACTAAAAATGGTCGCAAATTGTTCGCATGCATCTTTTAACATCATATTGAATGTCAGAAATGAGTTATATTCTTCGTGAGTGGCTGAAAACGGTGATTATAAAATTTATATTTTTGTATTCGAAGTCAGAAACCTTATCCATTAAAAACGTTAGATATTAAGATATTATTAATTATTGGTTGGTGGATTCAACAAGGTAAAATGGAGACAACGTAGTGATGTAAACTTCTTTCCTCACTGCGTGGACGCAGGTGGTAAGAAGTGGAGGGCCGGAGTATGTTGTAAAATATTCCGATTTACGGCAAAGGGGGAATGCAAATGTTCTATTACTGATCGGTGTGCGTGACCAGGCACATGTATGTGTATATATGTAAGGGCTGGTGGTAAATGTAAATAGACATAGTGGTGCTGGCAGGTGTGGGTGTGAGGGCACTCAGGGTCTACCCCCTCCCCCTCTGCTGGGGTAGGATCACCACACTCAGGGTCAAGGTCGGTGGTGGCCATGGGGGTCACACAGCTTGGTGGTGGTGGGCAGACCACTGGTAGCCATGGGGACCAGGAATGCTGGATCCCTATTGGTAGGGCCAAGAATTCTTGTTTCTCATTGGGGGAAAGGGGTGGGGTGATACTCTACAATGAACCCATGTAACCATACAAACAATAAACCAGAGGGCTTGACTCTCTCCTTCTTTAAACTTTATACTCTTCCTTTCTCTTTGTCTGTATTGATTTCACTATAGCCTGCCTACACAACCGTGGCCGAGGGAGAAGGAAGCACTTCCGGTCCAGCAATCTTTACCTACTAATTCAAGATAAAAATGATTCCTAATAAAAATAATAATATTGTAATTGTAATGTTTTCTTGGTACAAGCAACTGAATAGACGTGGTAGGGTGTGGTGGGTGTGACCTCGCCCACATCTATCCAAGGCTTATACCTCGGGAAAATAGTTATCCATCATCTATACCCAGGTAAGATTCGTCTAACTAATCAATTTTACCTCGGTATACAGCCTCTGGCTAGCCGCAGGCTAGGGAGACTTTTATGTAATAGCATTTTTATCCTGATATTCTATTATTTATTCTTTATACCTTTAACAAGCATGTAATATAAATGTCATATGATAATGAAGTGAGATTGAAAGTTTTTGTGTGTCTGACCTTTATCATTCAGTCTTTGAGCAATCGCTTTGCAATTCCACATCACTTTTCGAGCCTTTTGTTGTAATGTCTTGCAAACGATTTGGCTGTTTTCCATCCCGCATGGGCCAGGATTCGTTTTACCGAAATCCCTAGCAATCGAGCTTTTGAGACCATTGCTCCCCTTGTAGAATGCGATGCGTAGCGTTCCGTATTAACTCCTGCTAGGGTTAACACCTTAATTGTCCATCGCGCGAGTGTAACCCGCGAGATGCCTTTGTGTGGCTTAATAAAGCTTACTAACAATTGTCTTGAATTCCTTAAACCTTTAGTCTTGGATAAATACGCCCGTATGGCTGATACGACACAAAGCTTCTGATCCTCTGCGAATCTTGTGACACTCACTGTCGACAGGGGATCTCCCAAATGATTTGATTTTGACAAAGTTGTTAAATCAAACGTTGCTTCGGTCTTGTCTATTTCGAGACCATTTAGCGAAAGGGCGACTATTGTCTGACCTCTGTGTCCAGTCACTAATAGGAGGAGCATCGCTACCTTAAAACCTAATTGCTTTATCTCCAGATGTTTTTTGTGTGGCCATTGTTAAAATAATTTAAACACTAGCGACACATCCCAGAAACGATTGTATTTTGGTTTCGGGGGGTTCCGTTCATATATAGAACACCCAGTGAATCACCTGGTGTTTTCCTATAGTTTGTCCATCTATTCGTGTGAGAATGATAGATAACGCACACCTCGCCGCATTAATGGCTCCATAGCCTAACCCTTCATCTGCTAGCATTCTGAGAAACGTTGCTGCCTGGGATATAGACGGGTTCATCGGTTTCACTTTCTTGATTAGGCAATGCACGCCCCATTTCTTTAAGTATGTTGTATACATCTTGACTGTTCTTCCACGCGTGTGACACCAACCGTTGTTGAGTGACCTTATCTAATCCGATTTGTTCGAGATATTTATTTAGAAAAGGAATGCTAGCACCGGAGTCGTTGATATCTTTCCGTGTCGTGCCAGGGGGCCTTGGTGTGTGGTATAAAACCATATACAAATATAATTGTGATGGAACCCTCCTTTTCTATGTTATGTTGGGGGGGGATTCAAACCCGCTACACCCACACTCACGGGGAGGCAGGTGGTAAGTCTAGCCTCCCCCATCAGGCTGTAAAAATATACGGATTTTCGGTTAAGAGTTATATATTGGCAGAGAGCATTATTAGTCTTGGGCGACGGAGTGGGGACGATGTTATATAAACTAAAAGTAATAATATCCCACTCCCATTATGACATGATATAAGCTGTGTGAAATATATGTTCATATATTATGCCTGAGATTAATGAAGAGATGTTCCTATATAAGAGGCAGTACATGATTGTTGAAATTTTCTCTATGCATCCATAAAGAGTGCAATTGGAGAAAAGACCATTTTAACAGAGATCTATTGTAACTGTATAACTACCTGCCCCCCCCTGCCTTGACCACTGGGCCGGTCCACCAGCCTAATTTGCATATACACACAGGGCACCACCTGCAGCTGGGTTGAGTGACAGCTACCCCTACTGGGGGAGGGTGCCACCCACCCTGACTGTGGAGGTGCCTGATTGGCTGGCTGGGGACTGCCCAGTCACCTGCATCCCATTGGCCCTCTGACCACACTAGCCTCAAACCAAGATCTTAATTCTAGACTCTGCTTCAGACCCCCTGGAGAGAGATCACTCTACTCCTGACTCTGGAGTGAGGCACACCTACTCTTGAGCAGGAACCCCAGACACTCTGTCTGATGCTATCAAAATTCATCTATTCTAATTGAGTGTGTACACAGCCATAGGACTCCTGTCCCATGAGCTGTAGGCACTGCTTTCTATACAGGCTAAAGTAGTAATGAGATATTGTGTGGCTAGAAGGCAAGGGGTGTGGATGATAGGTCACTGGTAGGTGGACAGGAGTTGGTGTTAGTAAAGCACAACTTCTCCACTGTTTATCTGTGTCTTGACTTCATTCTTCCTTAGCATTGGTTAATGAGTTGATAGACAAGTGATATGAAGGGGAGAGTTTCTGTGGTATTATCTGGTGTCCCAAACGTGGCCGGGCATCCAGAAATATTATAGTGGTGACCATGACGATATTCTGAGACAATTCTCAGATGACAGAAGAACTCGTGATGACGACGAGAACACCCGTGATGACGACGAGAAAACCCGTGATGACGATCATCAATGGTCAGGTAGGGTCCAGTTTTGTGCTGTTACCACTTATTTTGGGACGCTGGGGCGTCGATATGGGGGTGAGACACTATTGTACTGCTATTTGTAACGAAGTTGAAAGCTCTGTGGTGTGTGAGAAATTTGATATATGTGTGTTGATGCATGTGTGTCGAGATGTGTGTGAGGGGGAATGTGTGGCTATATATATGTGTTGATATATTGGTGAGTGTGAAATTTGATATATATATTTTGTATATATGTATGTGAACAAAGGTACAGTGGAAGGAAACACAACCACACAGCATACACACTGCCTACACTCACACAATACATAACATGACAAAGGTTATTGAATGTATGAACGTTGATATATATGCTCTGTATGTATAGTGGGGTGAAAAAGTAAAGATAGAGGAAAAGATAAGGGAGAAGGGAAAAGCGGCGTTCTGTGTCCAGTAAGAGCAATTTAAAATAGTACATATATATGATCACGTTGTGTGTGCAGAATCCGTTTTTCGTCCGGTTCTGGCCCGATATATAGAATTATATGTAAACTAATTGCAATCGGAAAGAGTTGAATAAGGGTGGGCGCACGACGGTAACTTCATATCTAATCCAAAAGCGATTAGGGAAGGCCGTTAGTAGTGGTGCACGATGCCGCCAGCTCTGTGTAAGGAACGATATAGATTTATGTATTGTTTGAAATTCGGGATGGCCGTGGTGTGTGCGGTGCCGACGGTTCGGGTTAAAGAATAATATAGATTTATATGTGGTTGGAAATTCGGGAAGGCCGTTGTGTGGTGCGCGACGCCGCCAGAACCACGAGGCTGATAGAAATTTATATATTATTAAAGTCGGCGAGTCCGTGCTGTGCCCGGTGGGAGCGATTTTATATATATATTTATATATATATGTGGGAGTCGGTTGACTGTTGTGTGTGCGTTTTGTAAGTTGAAACCGCCATAGCCACACGAGTGCACGAGGCTGAGCGAAATTGATATATTAGATTCGCTCAGTCAGTTCTTGGCCGATTCGCGTTAAAATAACGTAGTTTGCGTTAAAATAATGTGTTTCGCGTTAAATTAACGTATGTTATTGGTGAAATAAGGTAGGTAATGGTAAATTAAAGTAGTTGATGCTGAAATAACGTATTTGATGCTAAAATAACGCATTTGGCGTCCCAAATAACGTATTTGGCGGGAAAATAACGCATTTGGCGTCCCAATAACATATTTGGCGGGAAAATAACGCATTTGGCGTCCCAATAACATATTTGGCGGGAAAATAGAAGGTTCGAATCCACAAAGGGATGACCATCTGGCGGATCTAAGGGAGATTAAAAGCAGGGGATAAGTGGTGACGCGCCGCAGTTACACAACCAACAATCAAAGGACGCCAACCGCCGTGTATCAACAGCCGGCCGAGCTCTGTCTTTGTCTGTGTGTGGGTGTGTGTGAGCGGTTACGCGAAGCAGTTGCGCAACCCACCCTTTGTAACTGCAACCAGCAATCACACCACCTACCGGCGTTTATGTCCGACCGACGGGGGCTGAGTGTGTGTGAGTGGTTGCGCGACCCACCCTTTGTAACTGCATGCAGCAGTTACGCAACCCATCCTTTGTATCCAGCCAACAGTGTAACCGACCCGCAGCAATTACACTGCCTTATATCAACAGCCGGCAGGGGTATGAGTGTGTGTGTAGGGGTGTGAGCCAAGAGCAGCAATTACACCAACCACCATGTGTATAGAAAGAAATAGTACGTCGATATATATTTGTTTTAATATATATTGATAGTTAGTGGACATTAATATACATCGATTTATACTTTGTTGAAGTATGTCGACAGGTTAATTGAAGCTAGTGGACATTAATATACGTCGATTTATACTTTGTTGAAGTATGTCGACAGGTTGATTGAAGTTAGTGGACATTAATATACGTCGATTTATATTGTATTTGAAATATATCGACAAGTTAATGAAGATTGGACTTTGATATACGTCGAGTTATATTTTATTGGAAATATATCGACAAGTTAATGAAGATTGGACATTGATGTACATCGGTACGTCGATTTATATTTTATTTGCCATAGATCGACGGGGTTGTGCGCCGGTGCGTCGATTTATATTTTGTTGGAAATATATCGACAGGGTGGTGCGCCGGTACGTCGGTGTGTATTTTGGGTATCTATATTGCAGATTTAGGTTGGAGTCGGAAGTCGGTATGTCGATGTATATGGTGTTGGTAAGGTATGTCGATATATAGATGGGATTCAGTGAATATATGCACATACAGGTAGAGTTGTATATCTTACTTTAAGCTGTAAAAGTAACTTTAAGGGAATAAAAGTAATAAACTGGATAGGTCTAGAGCTGCCCGGGCCAGGGAAGTAGATAAAAGGAGGGGCATTGTGCCGGATAACAGTACAGCTATCACAATGGCAGCGGCAGAATTAGATTAGGGGTTTACCGACTGGTTTACAGCTGGGGTAGCTGCAGGGGAGATACCCACAGATGCGGATCGGCTAGTATATCTAACTAAATATGCAGCTGGACAGTTGGAAACACAGGCCAGAGTGCTCAGGGAAACCAGGGAGCATGGGGCTGGACCTAGCCAGGAGCAGGCCAGGATCGCAGAGGAACGATCATTAAGAGAGGAGCGCCTGGCGCTAGGGAGAGATCGAATGAAGTTAGAGGAGAGAGCTGTCCGGGATCTTAAGGACCAGGGAAGACAGATAGCCACTGTGGATGGTTCAGATCTGGGAGTGTTGAGGAGCTGGGTAGAGCAGGTTGGCCGGGCAGGTAGAGTATCCGGGGCCAGAGGGGCGGATATTGTCAAATTCGCACTCAGTCACTCTAGTGGCAACCTCCATGAGGTCATATATTCAGTATATGAAGATGATGCTAACAGCTCATGGGAGGAGGTCCGGAAACGCCTGGTTGGACTGTTCTTAACAGCCAGGGAAGCCACTGCCCTAATTGACATAGTATTCTCACTCAAGCAAGAGAAAGGGGAGCTGATGTCGGCATACTGTATGCGATACAGTACGGCAGTACAGAGGGCTTGGCCAGACAAAGGACTGAGGAAGATAGGTGCAGTACATGGCATGGTAATTAAGAAGTGTGAGGACTCCTTGATTGAGCCAGTGGTCAGGCTGAATGTACGCCTGGCCAGGGCAGTTAGCCTAGAGGCGGCCATGTCTGTAGCCAGGGAAAACGAAGAAGGCCTGGCAGAACCAGGGGGCAGGCTGACTGGGGCTCATAGGATGGAGGAGCTCATGGAGATAGGGGCCATTGAGGGGCACACAAAAAGGGAGCCAAGTGGGGCTGGTACAAATAGGGAGGCATTGAAAACACTGCAGGGGGAGATCAAAAGCCTCCGAAAAATGCTGGTAGAGCGCACGGAGCGGCCAGTACAGGCTGCCCAAGTGGCTGTAGCACCAGCCCCACCATCAACGGTAGTGGTGCAGACTGCACCAGTACTGCCCACCCAGAGTAATGCAAATTGGGGTGAGAGAAGGAGGGCGCCACGTCAAGTAATGGGGCGTGCCCCTCGACAGTCTCACCCGGGCCCACGGAGAGATACGGTCAGGTGTAGTCATTGTACACATAACTATCACAGTGATTATGTGGCTACCCAGGAGGAGACGGTGCAGGCAGGTATGGTTGACCGTACTAGCGAGATCAGGTCCAGTACAGTTGAAAAACTAGGCAAGGCAGCAGATCGAAGACCATGTATCAAGATGAAATTTGGCGGAATTTCATATTCAGGTCTAATCGATACTGGTGCCAGTAAAAGTATGATAAAGAGTAAAGTATACAATGCTCTCAAATTGAGAGGATATGCCACAGGTAAACTCAGGCATGGTTTGAAGCTTCGATCACTTTCAGGACATTTGATTCCTACAAGGGGAGTGGGGAAGGTCACCCTGGGGGGAGCTGAGTGTGAGTTTTGTGTAGTAGGAGAATTGGAGCATGATATCCTGATAGGGACGGATGTCATGCAGCAGTGCGATGCCGTGCTGTCCTACACGGATAGGAGTATTATCCTGAATGGTGAGGAGTACAGGTGGTTGGGTACAGAAGATACATGTGCTAGTCTGGCAGGGGTAGTCTACTATATTTCACCAGCTTATTTACAATTGGGCAGACATCCAAATAATACAGCCAGAGAAATTAGCAGGGCTGATACTGTCGGGGGCCCAGAAAATAGAAAAAGAGTGGTAAATGGAGATCAGGTGAAATTGGCTGATAGAGAAAGAAAAGGGGATTTAATCACTTCTAAATTAACCCATGGGCAAAGAAATAGAAAGGTTGGGTGGTTAAGCACACATACAATGGTGACACGCAGCAACAAGTCACAGCTACAAGGGGAGCATGGGAGGCCAGAGAACACAGGACACAATGGGACCAATAGTGCAAGTGACAAAGGTGTGAAAGGGATTAGAGGTGTAAATGTGGAATGCAATCAAGGAGTGACTAATGCACCTAGCGGTATTTGTGTGTCTCGCCCTGTTTTTGTCCCCCAGCAACCCAGGCAGGTGGTGAGGCAGGACGGCCCGAACCTATGGTAACCAGGCGGGACGCAACCGAGACGACCAGCCACAACCCACCCGCCACTCACACACCCACACGGCGAGCACCCACCCTCGACTCAGTGAACACTTCGCCTGATGTGACCCGGCGGAACACTTCGCCTCCCACGACCCGGCGGAACACTTCGCCTCCCACGACCCGGCGGAACACTTCGCCTCCCACGACCTGGCGGAACACTTCGCCTCACACGACCCGGCGGAATACCTCACCTGACGTGACGCGTGAGTTGGGATATCAACGGACGGTCACTGGTGCGGTGGAACGCCCCCCACCACCTCCAGCAAGCCCTGAGAGCTACAACACCCGAGTGTTGCATTCTCACACCCGAGAAAAGACTCGACTGCGGAAAGCCATTCCGGATCCACAGGAACAGCAGTCAGCCAAACGCGCCTGCATTGCCTGTGTAGAGGTGTTCTGTAGAGGTTCCAGGAGGAGGCAGTAGACTGTATGTATGGAGGAATAATATATATATATGCAGGAGATCGTGCATATGTGATAATTCTTTTTGTTGAGACCAAAAACATTGAAAGTTGGAACTTTGATATTTTTGTGTGATAAAGTGCAGTAGAGTGTTCGGAAGGCCGAGAAGTGTCCTCTAGTGCACTGGACTGTGCACCCCTGAAGACGGCACGGGACCTGGACTAATACGGGGCGGTGAGCGGTGTGATAGAAGCACCCACCAGCAGTCCGCGTTGAGAGTGTTTGTTATTGAACAGACAACATTTTTTTTTTTTTTTTTAGATGCATTGAGATGCTCGTCCTGGAAGCTAAGGCTTGCTTTAGGACGGAAATTGTGTTTTTATCGCTTCGGGAACCTCCGGGGTGCAATTGGATTGCATTCAGGAGTTGTCCATTTGATTGCAGCAGTTTTGATTTTTCAAAAGATACCACATGAGTGTTCATCGAATATAGCAGTTAGGACTGATATCAGGATCTGTCCGGCCTCACTGTTCACATAGTGCTGCGGGACACGATCTCCTCGAGGGATATCACCCAGAAACTACAATTTTATATTCAAGTCAATTTCTACCATGTGGTCATTGTACTGGCACATAGGCATCATCTGGTGCTGCCTGCCTCTGGGCAGCAGCACCGACCTCTTTAAGAAAGATGGTGTCCTAGTTAGGGGCCAAGGAGAAGTGAGGAGAGTGTCTGCTGTGTGGCAGCTGGTGGTGCTGATCACACCCCCAAACCGGCCACCGGTGGAGCACTGGTTCTCACAGGTATGGGACCATGTGGACAAATTGACTAAGAACAAGTGGTATGTTAATGTTCATCATTGGGAAATGAAGCTCAGTGTCCTTCGGGCCAGGTTAGAGCAAGACCCTCCTGAAGTTCTGGAGGTGGTTGCTAAACGGCCCAAGAGGGGACTCTTTAATGCAGTAGGGGTGGCGGCATCATGGCTGTTTGGGACGGTAAGCCAGGCACAGCTAAACAAAGTGCAGCAGGCTATTACCACCCACAGCCTACAGACGCAAGCCCTGAAGCATAACCAAGAGCACATGCTTTCCATTATGAATAGAACACGAAATATTCAGCTGCAATTAGCGGAGCATGTTTCTGTATTGGAATCAATGATAGCCTTAGCACAGGACGAAGCCGAGGAGATGACGGAAACCTCCAATGATTTGGCGCTGCTGCAGCGAGTGAGGCTGGCAGTGGAGGAGTTGGAGAGTGTGGTGGACGACTACGTGTCAAAACGAGCGTTATACCACCGGATGGTGATGCAGCTGGAGCGCGGCATGTTGACGGAGGCGCTACTGATGCCGGCTCAGCTGGCACTCGTGATAAAGGCGGCCGAGGATGCGGGCTTTCACGGTCTCGATCTGCATTGGTACTACCAACACGCAAGGGTAGAACCGGTGTGGGGTCCGGACGCGTCGATCGCCTTCCGCCTAGGACTACAGATGGTGAGTCAGGAGACGTATGCGGCATACCACTTGACGTATCTGCCAGTGCCGCTAGACGATGAACATTCAAGGACCGTGGTGGGGAAATCTGTGGTAGCGGTAAGCACGAGAAGGAAGGCGAGCTTCTATCCGGAAGCTTGCATGGGCAGCCTGCCCATGGTGTGCTATCCTGCCATGGAGATGACCTACCAGACCTGCGAAGCGGCGCTCGTGACGGGGACGAAACCGGGAGACTGCAAGCTGCGGATCAAGAAGATCCAAAAGACTGTGTCTGCCACCGTTGTGGCACCTGTGGAGGGCATGGGTGGTGTGAACATTGCACCCCATGAACCTCATATCGAGGTGACAATTCGTTGTGCGGAAAGCCTCAGGTTAACAAGAGGATCACCGGCCCAACAGTGCTGCAGGTGCCAGAGGCATGCATGGTGGAGGGCAGAGGTTGGCTTTTGCGAACACTGACAGTTAAACATGAGACCGTGAACATACGACGGATGCCATCAAGGCTGGACCTACCGGCCTTGAATGTCTCATGGCCTCCTGCTCTCCACCGAGTGATGAAGGAGCAGCTCGAGCGCCTGCCAGAGTTGCAGGTTCCCCTGATGTCGATGGACGGTCTAGTGCAGGTGCCGGACGATTACGTCCGTATTGAACATTTCAGTATATTATGGTATTGTTTGTTGGCAGTCGCCGGTATAAGCGTGTTATGTGGTATGATGTATTGTTATTACACATGCCAAGCTCGTTGTACCAGAGGCGGACGCCCAGGGAGGAGACAAGGGATGGTACCAGTGGGTAGGGAGGTGGTGGTCTGTGAATCCAAAGCCCTGCCCCCTCCCTCCCCGTTACCAATCCATAGAGACACCGTCGTGCGGTATAAGGCGCAGGGCTCGATGTTGGAACTGGCCGCGCTGCCATATAGGGTGTAGGAGGGTTGCCAACATGTGTGTACAGTGTCGGTGCGTCTGAACCATAAAGGTTGGGGAGGAGCAGGGACGCTGTATAACGTGGGTGGTCGTGGACAAGGTTTGTCCAAGCTGTTTTTGGTAAGGGCACTCTGGTGCGTCTGAACCATAAAACATTGGGGAGGAGCAGGGACGTTGTGTAGTTTGCGTAGGATGTAAAATGTTTCCGAGCTGTCTACTAGGGGTGGTGTTATTCCACATATTGTATGCACTTCCCGTGTGTCAAAAACCAAATTGGGGGGATGAGCAGGGACGTTGTAGAAAATTTAAGACAAAGTAATGACCTCATTCGCCAAAAGTAACCGGTCGGAATTGACCGAGGTGTAATTGAAAGGAGTGAGAGTCGCTCGGAACCGCTGGGGCTTGCCATCAAGGATTTCTAGTCACCTACTCCTAGCCCTTCCCAAGCCTTTCGGTCTGGCGACGGGTAGCTGACTCGAGATCCTGGTAGTGCTCGGGGAATTTGGGAATAACGGGAAAATTAGGCTCCCCGCCCAACCCACAATGAACAAGTAAGGGGGGGAGGATTTAATTAGACATTAGGTGCCTCTCGGATCCCTGCTAGTTAGAATACAAGTATAGGGGGGGAAGCTAATTATAGCAATTGGTCTTTCCTCAGATTCCTGCTTGCAAATAACCCGCAGTAGCAAAGTAAGGGGGAGAGGATTAATTAAACATTATGTGCCTCTCTGATTCCTGCTTGCATGAAACTGGCGAGGATATAGCCATGGGAAGGTCTTAGCGGCCACCTGACCCATCGGCGCTGACTGAGCCATAGACGAGTTCGCGCCTCGGGCTGCTCATGGAATCGAACCGGACGATGCTGTCCGGCAGGGACGAGTCCGCGTGTGCGATGGTAGAAATGGGAGTGAAAGACGATGTATGTGTAGGAGGGACGAGTTCACGTGTCCGATAGGAAAGATGAGAGGAAGACGACTTAGAGTAGGGCGGACGGTACGGTGAGGCGCTGTGTGTTCACTGCCTCCCTCCATTTACATGTACTCATAGGTTAGTGTGCGGCAGGGACGTGATCCGAGCACCAGTCAAAATTTTTGTTGTTAAGCCAAGGATGTGGTTTTTGAGTAAATCCAATGAGGTGCAGGCACTGATCGCGGTGCGCGTGTTATCACGATTGGATCTCGGATCCATAATCCGCTTCTGAGCATCCAATCGGTGGTATGCGGTGCCGGACAGGCTGCAGACGTGCGTGGGGTGGGCTCACGACGATGTGCACACCACTGGTGTGGGCATCGCCGCTCGGGTGCCACAGTAGGCGTAATAATAGGATCATTGGATTGATCATGGGCGAGGATTGACGGGGTCAAGGACTCGGAGAGTCACTGGAAGTGACGGGACCAGTGGTTGGCTAGGGCAACCATTGAGGGAGGAAATGATTGGTTTCATTTCAAGAGTTCGAGGCATTTGATTGATTCGGGTCATCTGATTGATTCGGATCACTTGATTGACCTTGGGCAAGGATTGACAGGGTCAATGATTCAGAGAGTCACTAGAGTGATGGGACCGGTGGTTGGTTAGGACAACCATTGAGGCAGGAAATGAATTGGGTCATTTGATGGATGACATTGGTTCTATACAATGTCATTGCGTGTACAAGTACGACGCCGTGTAACGTTGTCGTAGATGAAATTAAAATTGCCATGTTATGTGTTAATACAGATATGGATATGGGATGCTGTATCATTGTACAGAAGGCACATATTGAGTCATTATTTGCTTCTAACTCGACACAATACGACTTGTATTTGGTGAGATCGAAGAGTTGGCGCTAGTCTAAGTTACAAGAAAACAGTCCCTAAAGTTTGTTGTTTGTTTGTTGTTGTTTTACGTCCTAGCAACATCTAAGGTCATATCAGGACGGGGTGGTCCCTAAAGAGTAGATCATCGAACCAAACCGCTTAAACCTTGTTTTCCCATAAGGCGAGACCCGTAATATGAATGCAATAAGGACCTGTCGAAAGAGTACGCGTCTATCATAGACGTTCCCAGGTTCCTTACAGTTCAGAGGCGGTGAAGTCAAAATGGATGGACAGGTGTATTGCTGGTACTTGTTTGCCCATAAGGCGAGATCCGCTATGTTAACTAAATAAGGACCTGCTGAGCAACCACGCGTCTACCATCGACGTCTCAGGTTTCTTACAGTTCATAGTCGGTGAGGTAAAAATGGAGGAACAGGTGTATCGATGTGGGACTAGATGACAGCATTTGCCAAAATCCGATTAAGCACTAAAATACAAGGTCGATGGTTGAGTGAAGCAAGTACTGTAAAATCTACAGTAGTCAACTTGGTCGATGGGATCAACCACTACTGAATGACATGTTATTCGGATTGTCTTGTGCAAGATCTGACCTGTCATGGTTCCCTGCTTGTGTTGCTATTCTGTCCTGCTTACCCTATTTTTTAAACTATTTTTTTTTGTGTCATGAGTTTTAAAAGGGGGCATGGGCACGCAAGAGAATTAGCAGACACAGCCTGGACAGTGACAGGAGGATAAAAGACAGCCTTTGTAAATATAAATTTGATATTATGTAAGGGGGGAGTAAAACTAGTATAAATATGCAGCAAGATAGCCGGTTCAAAGCCACCGTCTACATTGGGACCGCTATTCTAAATATAGATTCTGGGGCTGTTCATGTCTAAACAATTACTGTAAACAAATAGATGAGAATGGTCCTCAAGGTGATGGAGTGCTGGAAAAAAAACAACAAAAAAAACTTTAACAGTGGGGAAGGGAGGAGTGGCCAATACAGTGGAGAATACACCTAAGTAAGATATTGTGTGGACATTCGAGCAAGAAGGGTACTGGAATAAATAATGTCTATTGACAACTCATATTTGCTCCACTGTATAGCACTTGCTCTGGCTTAAACGAAAAAGACGTAATGTTGTAAGGCTTCCATTTTTCCTTGGCCGTTTGCGCAAGTAGAAATGGAAGAGGGACGTTGTAAAAATATACGGATTTTCGGTTAAGAGTTATATATTGGCAGAGAGCATTATTAGTCTTGGGCGACGGAGTGGGGACGATGTTATATAAACTACAAGTAATAATATCCCACTCCCATTATGACATGATATAAGCTGTGTGAAATATATGTTCATATATTATGCCTGAGATTAATGAAGAGATGTTCCTATATAAGAGGCAGTACATGATTGTTGAAATGTTTCTCTATGCATCCATAAAGAGTGCAATTGGAGAAAAAACCATTTTAACAGAGATCTATTGTAACTGTATAACTACCTGCCCCCCCCTGCCTTGACCACTGGGCTGGTCCACCAGCCTAATTTGCATATACACACAGGGCACCACCTGCAGCTGGGTTGAGTGACAGCTACCCCTACTGGGGGAGGGTGCCACCCACCCTGACTGGAGGTGCCTGATTGGCTGGCTGGGGACTGCCCAGTCACCTGCATCCCATTGGCCCTCTGACCACACTAGCCTCAAACCAAGATCTTAATTCTAGACTCTGCTTCAGACCCCCTGGAGAGAGATCACTCTACTCCTGGCTCTGGAGTGAGGCACACCTACTCTTGAGCAGGAACCCCAGACACTCTGTCTGATGCTATCAAAATTCATCTATTCTAATTGAGTGTGTACACAGCAATAGGACTCCTCTCCCATGGGCTGTAGGCACTGCTTTCTATACAGGCTAAAGTAGTAATGAGATATTGTGTGGCTAGAAGGCAAGGGGTGTGAATGATAGGTCACTGGTAGGTGGACAGGAGTTGGTGTTAGTAAAGCACAACTTCTCCACTGTTTATCTGTGTCTTGTCTTCATTCTTCCTTAGCATTGGTTAATGAGTTGATAGACAAGTGATATGAAGGGGAGAGTTTCTGTAGTATTCTCTGGTGTCCCAAACGTGGCCGGGCATCCAGAAATATTATAAGGCGCATGCTACCCTCCAGCTCCCGCGGGGGGGCTGGGGCAAGTCTACTCACTAAGGTGCCAGGCGCATGCGCGGCCGGCCTCCCCCAACGGCAAGTCCTGTGTTCTGCCCATTTGAATCCGATTTCTAGCTTGTGGCTGACGTACCTGCATGTGTCCGACAAGATGCCGGTAAACATATGTGCAACGTGTGGGGAGGAACACGAGCCTCCCCGGGGCAGTAAGTGCAAGCGGACGAGGCTCAGCAAGCGATCGATAAAGGCGGAGGCCAGCTTGTCGGGCGAGGAGAATACCGGGGATGTGGCAGAGAAATTGTTGGCCCCGGGGGTTTCATCACGGCGCTCCGGCGAGGGCCCGCGACTCGTGGTAGAAGACTACGAGGAGGATGACGAGGAGAGGGAGCTGCGACGGTTGATGGCGGCAAGGGCGCGCGAACGTCGCAAGAAGGAGCTCCGGGTGGTCCTGGACGCAGGATCTCCAGAGGAGGAGACGGTGACGGTGCTTCGTGCAAAGAAAAATAAATCATCGGGAAAGAAGAAGCCGGTGGCGACCAATGACCCGGACGACTCACCAACAGACAGTAGCTCGGAGGAGGGTTCGCCTTCTGATAGTGATTCCGGACGGAGAAGGAGAAGGCGCAAGCGCAGTAAGTTTGCGTTGAACAAATACACAATGAATGAGAAGCGATTAAAAAAACTTAGTGTAATGGAGCTAGTATACACTGCCCTAATATGGGGCATGAAGCGTGGGAAACGGGTCGGTTTTGAATACGACGATCTCGTACGCTATATCGGCCATGTTGCTTGTGCTTACATGTGCATGCATGCCTCTACGGCGACTTATACTGACCAGGCGTATCGGGGTTATGACAAAGCTATCAGAGACAAGGTGAAAGATAATGGGCTGAAGGCCTTCACGATGGGAGATCATGAATTGTCATTGCTATATTTTAATTTGGAAAACACTCGGAGCAGCATGGACGCACGTAGGCCTGCGGGATCGGGCTACACTGCTAAGAGTTATGACAACTCCCGAAAAATTTGCTATGCGCACAACTACAACAAAGATGGTTGTGGTGTACGCCGATGTGAATATGAACACAAGTGCCTCAGCTGTAAATCTGGTTCGCACCCGATTAATGAGTGCAAAAATAAGAAAAATTGACTTGGTTGTGCTCTTGGACAGGTGTTTTCAGCAGGGACCGTTGACCTAGTTGGATTTGAATGTTGCGCCAAAAATGTGGGCTTTCAAAATGGCGCCCAAAGTGTGCCGTGCCAGGCCCCTGGTACCGTAGATGTTACGGCATCTGGTGACGCCGACTGTGTAATACAAGTTTGTCCTCCTTTCCATGTGTGTTGCAGATATTACAAATATTACAAATATTACAAATTGTTGTGGTTCACTAGTTGTTTGCAAGGCACCTGTGAATGTAAGCATGAAATTGGTGGTGCCTGCGCACAGTTAAAGCCGTGTTGTATCTATGCTGAGGCGATGTGCCGAGGCGACACGGATCCCGACTGGGAGTACATCCTCAGGGGGTTCATGTTTTGGTTACCGGGTAATCGACCCGGATTGTGTTAGTTCTTACTTTCAAGGTAACTACTCATCTATAACAAATGATATTACTGGTGAGTTGATGAGCAATAGGCTCCGGCTCGAGATATCTGCAGGCCTGGTGTCCATAGTAGAGGAGCCGTGTTTGTGTGTTCACCCGATGGGGGCCGTGCCAAAGGGGCACGATGATTTTAGGGCGATCGTGGATTGCTCTAGCCCAACTGGTTTCTGTGTGAACGACCACATCAGGGCCTGCAGAGCAAATTTTAGCTATAATTCTGTCGAGAATGTCACACAGTTGCTGCAGCGGGGGGACTATATGTCAACGATAGATATATCCAACGCCTATAGGGCAGTCAAATTCACCCAGTCAGCAGGGAACGCCAGGGCTTAAGCTGGGACTTTGGTGAAGGTCTGGTAAATCTCCGAGGCAACCGCTTGTGCATGGGGCTCAGCAGTAGCCCTTTCGTATTCTCAAAGATCAGTGATTTCATTGTCCGTTGCATGGTCCGGGAGGGTTATGAAGAATGTGTAAATTATCTAGACGACTTTTGTGTCGTCAGTCGTACTATACAAGGCTGTATTGAGGCGCAGCGGGCCCTGGTAGCTATTCTAAGACGGCTGGGGTTTTATGTAAGTTTCCGGAAACTAACACCCCCTGCTCAAATAACAAGATTCCTGGGGATAGATATAGACTCGTTAGCTATGGAGTTGCGTCTCCCAGAGGACAAGTTGGCTAAGTTAGTATCGCAACTAAACTGGTTCTTGCAAAAAAGGAAGGCGACGAGGCTGGAGTTGGAAGGCCTCGGTGGGGTCCTAGCACACTGCTGTAAAGTGGTGCATGGTGGTAGAACCTTTTCGAGGAGAGTCTACGACTTGATAGCCTCTGCTAAGAAAGCCACCCATAAGGTCAGACTAAATGAGGACTTCAGGTTGGACCTGAAATGGCGGCTAGAATTTGCATCCACTTTCAACGGGAAAGCGAGTATCATCCCCTCGGCAGACCCTGTAATCTCGGTGTACAGCGATTCCTCCAAATTCGGGTTTGGAGCATTGCATGGTGAGGACTGGGTGGCTGGCGCCTTTGATTTTAAGGCGGCCAATGAGCTAAGAGAATGGTTGAGCCATCATTTTGTCTGCGCGGATGATGTGGGGTGTAGGTCAGACAACATAAATGTGCATTATAATTAATTATAATAATATAAAGCAACGAACCACATACATGGTTTATTTATTTAATATTACTGTTGTACATATTATATTCAATTGTTAGTCACGCACCAACCCCCCCTTCTCGGTATGCGCGATTGGGGCGCCACCTGTCAATGCCTGAATTGTGTCATTTCTGCGCTAATTTTCATTGAAGCGGTCGTGGGTTGACAGCTAACGAACACCAGGTACTGTGATTTGTGCGGCACGGCGCACAAGAGAGATCAGTGCAAAAAGAAAAAAGGGAAGAAGGGAAGGAAATTAGTATCAACCCGAGTGACGAGAGCGTCGGCAAGGCAAACTGACGTTCAGAAGGATGCTTCGTGAGATAGTTCGCCCGAAATAATAGAGAGAATGTCGTCGCTAACGTTAGAAGAGCAGGAAGCGTCTATATTACAAGAGATAAAAGATATGGAGCTAGAAGAACGTATAATGGAAATGCAAGAGCGGCGGGCAACTATGAAGAGAAGCAAAACAAGAGCGGCAGCATGGAGAGGGGGACGTGGCAGCGAGAGGGGCGGCGGCCATGGAGGACGAATGGCCGACGACAGAAGCCGCCGGTGCAGACGTGGTGCCGGCGGGTCCAAAGAAAGGCGAACACTCGAGCTACTGACTGTCAAAACCGCGGCATAGGTCGCGGACTAGAAGGCGTCGAACACCGTCGGACTCGAGAAGCGGAAGCAACAGCAGCACCAGACGTCTTCGAAGTAAGTGGAGTCTGCGGAGATACGCTGTGTTAGGGAAGGAGGTCAAAAAACTGAACTGCTATGAACTGATAACGGCCTCAGTTAGGTGGTGTTTAGACATACATGAACTCACGGTTAAGGATTTGCGAGCTTTCCTAGAAGATATCTGCTTCATGGCTTCTAGGGCTCATGTCGAGTATGACAAAGATATAAGAAAGCTTGCAGAGGTAGAGGGATTCGCGGCATTCGGTAGCAATAACACTGGCTTGTGTATGTTCCATTACGGCATGCATAACATGCGGCCGAAAAAGCAAGCTACCGGTGCGCGAAAAACTACAGCTTATTCCAAAGAAGGCAAGACAGGTTGTTTTAGATGGAATAAGGAAGGTGGTTGTAGCAGGAGCGAAGAGAATTGTAACTTTGGCCATTGGTGCTTAAAATGCGGTAGTAAGGGCCACAAGAAAGGTAATTGTTCAAAAGACTGAAACTAAGTTAGTCAGACGAAATAGAGTTGGCAACAATAATGTAGGTTTGCATTGTAAAGTTCCCAATGATAATAGGGAAGTTGCTAATGTGTCTGTTAATAATGCCATTTCTGATGAGCATATGTGTCAGCAAGTAGATATATCGTTGCACTTAGGACAGCATAAGAAAGTCGATGAGTTACAGCATGAACGGCGCACTAATTGGTCACGCCCGCGGGCTGTGAAGGGTGTTACATGTGCGGGGCCCGCGAGACAATTAGCGGGCGTGCCCCCGGGAAGTCGCAAGTAATTATAGTAGCCGCATAGTGGGCGAATCTCTTGTAAAACCAAAGGTAGAAGGCCAAGTTGACCCACTAGATTCGACAGCTGATAATGTTACATGTGCTGAAACTACACGAAAAGACAATAAGGTATGTGATATATATGAACGGGTATCTGAGGCAGAGGTAGTTCGTTCATGTGAGTCTGGTGTAGGGTCCAAGTTGACAGGATATGGCGCAGTTGGGTTAATAGTGATAGTATTAATGAGTCCGACATATTTTATGTAGAGAGAGTGAGAGAAGAGTACAGCTGTTGGAAATTTTTCATTAGAGAGGTCCCTGAAGTAGAATAGACTATAATTAAGGTGAGGAGTGAATGTGTGGACGGTGTATGTAAATGTCAGCATTACATTGCAGGTAACCTTATGCAATTGAAACCATGTCGGTTTATAGCGGAGCTTTTCTTGAGAGGAGACACTGACCCGGAATGGGTATATATTTTGTGGGGAGTGGTCTTTGGCTTTCACGTCACTAATACAGACTGTATGGTAGAATATAAGCCTGCATTCAAGAAGGTGCGTAATGTGTTATATAGAGATATTATAACTCAGAAGCTGCTGTTGGAGTTAAGTCAGGATATGATTACCCGCACTAAAAGCATTCCTCAATGTGTGCATAATATTTTCTGTATCCCCAAGGAGGGGGGCGGTAGAGGGATAGTTGACTGCAGTAGGCCGAAAGATGAATCTATAAATGATTTCACAGATAGGGTGTCACTCAAGTTCAAATATAAAAGTGTTGATGATGTGGTAGATCAGATGAGTCAGGGTGATTTTCTTTCGACAGTAGATTTGAAGGACGCATACCGTGCTATCCCTATACATCCAACAGATAGACCGAGGCAGGGTTTATGGTGGGATTTTGGGGATGGGGGCGGAGATGAGCCAAGTTACATGTTAGACAATAGTCTCTGCATGGGGTTATCTTCGAGCCCGTTTGTGTTCTCGAAAATGTCGGATTTCATTGTTCGATGTGCGGTTAGAGAAGGAGTGGACAGGGTAGTAAATTACCTAGATGATTTTTGTGTAATTGGTGCCACGTATTCTTCAGTGTTATGTGTGGTCTACTCTAATGTATGGAGCAGAGACATGGACAATCTCTAAGAAAATGTACAAACGTTTAGCAGCATTTGAGATGTGGACTTATCGAAGGATGATGAAAATATCATGGACAAAGAAGATCACCAACAAAGAAGTTCTCAGAAAAATTAAAAATAAGAAAAGCTTGTTTGCCACTATACAGACAAAGAAACTTATTTATTTTGGCCACATCATTCGTCAGAGTTCAATATACCGTACATTGTTGGAAGGGAAGGTGAATGGCAGCAGAGGGAGAGGGAGACCAAGAACATCATGGTTTACAAATATTTCACAGTGGACAGGCTTGAATTATTCACAGTCTATCAGAACAGCACAACATCGGGACAAGTGGAGAACCATTGCATCCAACCCTCGACTAGAGGATGGAACTATTGATTGATTGATTGGTGCCACGTGGGACAGTTCAGTAATTTTGCAAAATAAATTAATCAGTTTGTTAGGTCGACTAGGTTTCTATGTAAGTTACAAGAAGCTAATCAGCCCGAGTACAAGAATACGGTTTCTTGGAATAATAATTGACTCGGTTAAATTGGAGTTGACACTGCCGAAAGATAAATTGCATAAGTTGAATACTATTTTCGAAGCTTTCAAAGGGAAAGTGAAGTCGACTAGGAGAGCTGGCCCACTGCGCCAAAGTAGTGCGTGGTGGGCGAACATTTTCTAGAAGAATATATGATTTAATAGGTGCAGTGTCACGGCCTTATTATAAGGTTAGACTGAATGCAGGGTTCAGGGAGGATGTCCAGTGGTGGAGCCATTTTGCCAAAGAATTTAATGGGAAAGCATTGGTCGTAATGCGAAGCATTACGCTTGATGCGAGGAGAGGAAGAGACCCTCCCCCCGCCTCCACGGTCGTCGCGCAGCATTTTCACCTCGCGCGACGTCCGCCTCTCAGCTTTCTTCCTCCCCCCTCCCCCCGCCTTGCTTTCGCACCTCACCTGTCATCCGCCCGCCGGCCTCCCTCAGTCACTCGCCTTCCAGCCGTCCTGTCTGGCTCTTCACCACCGTCCTGTCTGGCTCTTCACCTTTTCCTGTCTGGCTCTTCACCACCGCTGCTTCACCTCGGACCGCTGCCCCGCCTCAGGCTGCTACACCATGCCCGGACACGGAAAGGGAAGAGGCCGCAAGAGCTCCCGGGCGACCGCCCTGGCCATGCCGGGACCCTCCTCGAGCTCGCCCGGAGACACCTCAACACCTCCGGCCCCGGCTTTCCCCTCGGCGACCTCGGGCACCGACACAGCCTTCATACTCGAGGCCCTGCAGCACCTCACTACGCGCATGGACGCCCTCGAGTCGGGGGGAGCCCGAGGAGCACCGGAGCAACTGCAGGCGGCGTACACCACGCCGCCCGCCCCAGCTCCTCGGGCGCGGGCCGCCGCCGGGGCCCGGCCCCCGCCGCCACCTCAAGCGACTCTGCCCGGGGCAGCCCACCCCCACTATCAACAGTACGACCGCCTCGCCGCCAGAGGCGGGCCCGCTCCCCCCCCCCCCGCCTACCTCCAGGACGTCGCCGAGGAGCACAGCCCAGCATCCGCGGCCGACGCCGTCCGCGACATCCTCGCTTCCGCCGAGGCGCACCGCACCGCCAGGCGCCAAGGCATCCCCTCGGGCTACATTTTCCCCTCGGACCTCGTGGAGAGGGGTCCCGAACGGAAGCCGGTGAGGAGGGGGGAGGCAACCAGGGACGAATACAACCTCGCCCTCCTCACCCTCGCCAGCCATCCAGCCTTCCCCGCGCACTCCGTCCAGGGCCTACACCACCACCACCTCACCGTGATGAGGGACATCCTGGTGCATCCGTGGCCTACCGTCCGCCGCTATTCCGAGGCCATCTTCACTTGGATAGCGGACGGGAGACTTCCCCACGGATGGCATGACCCGGTGGCCCTCAACACCCTGAGGATGGACTCCCTCACCACGCCCGCCGCCCCGGCAACACCAGCTCCCCGAGCCGAGGATTGGGCCCTGCCCCGGCCCCAAGTCGACACCCGCATCGCCTACGATAGGCACACTCACGGGGCCCCCTGCCCCGCCTGGAACCGCGAGAACTCGCCTCGTGCGATCGGGCCCCCATCGGGGAGGCCCACGGCGAAGGGGGAGAGAGGCACCGGCACGTGTGCGCCTATTGCGCCAACGTACGGCGCATACTAACCATGCACAGCGAGGCCGGATGCCTCACCAAGCAAGCCGGTGAGCGCCAGACCCCGGCCGCCTCGGCGGATTTTTGATCCACCGGCCCCCCCCCGGCCGGCCCGGGGGGCCCTCCCCGGCGCCTCACCCACACCACTGCCGACAGCCCCGTGACCTCCACCGACAACCCCTCAGCGACCACCGATCGAAACGCCGCCCAGACCGAGCCGGGGATCATCACCTCGCACCTCACACCTCAGACACAGCCCAGCCTCACGAGGGACCCTCCCCAGACAGCGCAGCCGCCGACCCTCACGACACCGCCTTCATCAACCCGCCCGACCCGACCCCGACTCCCACCCCGCCCCGAGGAGTTCGCTGCCCCCCTGCTCGACCCTCGCCGGACCTCCTCCCTCCAGGCCTCAGGAGCGGGCCTCCCCTTTTTGGCCGCCCGCTCCCCGTCCACGTAGGCCCCGGACCCTCTTCTCACCCAGACCTGCACAACTCCGGGCCCCCGCCTCGGGCGCGCCTCGAGCCCTCTCCTCAATTTTGGTGGAGGGCTCCTCGGCCCCCCCCCTCCCCAGAACTCTTTTCCCTCGGACATTGCTCCTTATGAGCCCCTGCTGTATCTATCCTGTTTCTGCTCCTCAGGAACCTTACTTGCCTCTGTCGTTACTTCCTTGTTTTCCACTGTGCTTGTACCCTTGTTTAACCCCTCTGTTGCCAGAGGCGCCATCAATAAACGCCTCTCTTTCCCAACCCCGCCTTGCTTCTTCCTTTTCGCGCATCAATGCTAGGCAAATTTTCGGTAGTAAAGTCTACGTACAGTGATTCAAGTAAGTGGGGATACGGTGCAATGCATGACAATGACTGGCTAGTAGGTTGCTATGACAAGCATGCTGAGAGTGAGCTGCAGGCGGTTGTAGGCCACCACTATGACCAACCAGATAGTAAGATAGGATCTGCTCATATTAATATACAGGAGATGTGGGCAGTGTACACCGCAGTGCTGAGGTGGGGGCCTGGTTGGCAGGGTGCCTCTATAGTGATGGTCACGGACAGCGGGACAGTCGAGTCAGCATTAACTACAGGCAGGTCCAAGTGCAAGCAGATTATGTATTATTTGAGAAGACTATTTTGGCTATCTATAAAATATAATTTAGTTTTCACTGCTGTGCACATAAAGAGCGAATCTAACGTTATAACTGATGCATTGAGTAGGTTGTGGGATGTGAAGATGCAGGACGCCATATGTATGGCAGATCCTGAAAAGAAGTTGTGTTGTACAGATTTGTTCAATCATCATTTCTATTTGCAGAGATCGAGAAGCTAAAGACAGAGCAGAGGGGTTTTCAGCTTAAATGCTACGCGCCGAACTCTTTGGCAGCAAGGGCAGTCCAGGTGAATAAGTATCTGGCCTTTGTGGAAGAATTTTCTGAAACGCACTCGCCTATTCCTTGCGATTCTTTGCAAGTAGCGTTGTATGCGACCTGGTTAGCGAGGACACTAAAATACTCTTCAATTATTAACTATCTTAGTGGCCTCAATTATTTTTTGAGGCAGCACGGTGCTGTACAAATTAACTACTCAGAATTTATAATTTGTTCTACGCTTCGGGGTATCCAGAGAGAGTTGGGGGATACCCCTAAACAATCTACCCCCTTGCTTCCAAATATGTTGCGACGCATTTTTTCTGTGCTATCGGATAGTTCGGGTCATACTGCTTGTAGGGCGGCCGTTCTTTCTAGCTTCAGAGGGCTTTTGAGGAAGTCAAATGTAACCTATTCGGACGCAATGTTGCGGAGGGGGGATTTTAAATTTTTCCCGTGGGGAATGATTTTGAAAGTTCGTAAATCGAAAATTATACAATTTTATGAGAGATCGGTAGATATTCCGATAGCACGTTGTCCTGAATTGCAGCTATGCGCTGTGCATTGGATGGAAAAAGATTTTTTGAACAGCCGGCCGGTAGGGAGGAGGTAGCATTCTTGGTGCCGAATGATGAGGGAGGTAATTCACCATTGACGTATGGGATTTACCAATCTACATTGAAGTTATTTTTTGCCCGAGTGGGGCTTAATGTCGAATTATTGTCGTCGCATTCTCTACGCAGGGGCACATATTTGTCGATTTGCGGGGCCTCATTAGAGGAAATCAGAACCAGAGGTGACTGGACGAGTAATGCTGTCTTCGAATATTTGAGAACGCCTTTGACTACGCGTATCATGAATGACATGAGGGTCGCAGCAAAATTGGCTGGCGAAATGAATTAAGTTGGGTTGGACGGAACCAGGGGTTCTTTTGGCATATTTTCCAAGTTCCGCCAGAGAACTAATAAAACAGTACTCAGCCCAACTATGGTTTTGGTTACCTTTCTGTCGCAGTGGACTTATGTGCATTATAATTAATTATAATAATATAAAGCAACGAAGCACATACATGGTTTATTTATTTAATATTACTGTTGTACATATTATATTCAATTGTGAGTCGCGCACCAACCCCCCTTCTCAGTATGCGCGATTGGGGCGCCAACTGTCAACGCCTGAATTGTGTCACTTCTGCACTAATTTTCATTTTTGTAGGTGGGCATATTTTCCAAGTTCCGCCAGAGAACTAATAAAACAGTACTCAGCCCAACTATGGTTTTGGTTACCTTTCTGTCGCAGTGGACTTATGTGTTGGAAATGTGGCCCGTGTTGGTGGGCGTGAGGCGCTGGGGGGAGACATGGAGGAATCGGACTATGGTTTTTGTCACTGACAATACGCAGGTGATGGCCGCCTTAAACTTAGGCCGGAGTAAAAACAAAATTACGATGACCTGGTTGCGCCTGATATTTTGGGCTTCTATTACTTTTAATTTTGACGTACAATCAGTATATGTGAACACCAAGTATAATGTGATATGTGACAGCCTAAGTCGTCTGGATAAGTTTCAGAGTATTGCACGCGTCAGAGATGCCGATCAAGTTGATGCAATGTGTTGTCACAAACTATTCAGCTGTTAAATCTTGCTTCAGATTGGAAAAAACTCATGGAGGAGCGTTGTAACTACGACAGACATCACTACGCCAGTTCGACTCTTGCGGTTCGGTCTGTACAGGTGAATTCCTATATCGCCTTCTTGCTTAGTGTTCGCGGGCCAATTATCCCCTTACCCCTGTGATTCTGACCAAGTATGTCTATATATGTCATATCTAGCGCATAGGCTATGCTATTCGTCCATTAGGAATTGGTCGTAATGCGAAGCATTGCGGTTGATGCGAGGAGAGGAAGAGACCCTCCCCCGCCCCCGGGCTGTCGCGCAGTTTTCTCGCCTCGCCCGACGCCCTCTCCCCCTCCTCCCCCGGCC
Organism: Branchipolynoe longqiensis; assembly: GCA_030323885.1. Taxonomy (NCBI): domain Eukaryota; kingdom Metazoa; phylum Annelida; class Polychaeta; order Phyllodocida; family Polynoidae; genus Branchipolynoe; species Branchipolynoe longqiensis. The sequence goes on from CM059190.1 coordinate 8,273,833, forward strand.
CCGAGTTGTCGCGCAGCATCCTCACCTCACCCGACGCCCGCTGCTCACCTCTCCCTCGCCCTCGCCCGGGCTGCCCCGCTTTCACACCTCACCTGATGTCGCCCTCCAGCCCTCCTTATAAGGCCGCCCGCCGGCCTCCCTCAGTCACTCGCCTCCCTGCCTCCGCCCAGTTTCAAGGTTTTTCCTGTCTTGGCTCTTCACCACGCCGACTCCACCTCGGACCTCTGAAACCCCTCAGGCCGCAAGCATGCCAGGAAAAGGAAAAGGCCGGAAGGGCTCCCGGGCGATGGCCCTGGCCACACCAGGACCATCCTCAAGCTCGCGGCGGGACGAGTCACCCTCATCGGCCCCGGTGTCCCCCTCGGCGCCCTCGGACCGCACCTTGGGCGCCGACACGACGCCGATCTTGGAGGCCCTCAAGCACCCCCGAACCGAGCAGCGCCAGACCGCCGCCCGCATCGACGCCCGGATGGACGCCCTGGAGGCGGGGGAGCCCCGAGCCCCCCCCGGAGACCCCCTCACCGGCACCCAGACGCCACACCGCCCCGGCACCTCAGGCGAACCTGCCGGGAGCAGCGCACGCCCAGTACGAGAGATACCACCACCTCGCCAGCCAAGCAGCCCCTGGATCCGCCCCGCCCGCCTACTACGATGAGCCGACCCAGCACACCCCCGCCTCCGCGGCCGACGCCGTACGGGAAATACTGGCTTCCGCCGAGGCGCGGCACTCCGTACGGCGCCAAGGTATACCAGCAGAGTACATCTTCCCCTCAGACCTAGTGGAGAGGGGGCCCGAGAGGAAGCCGGTGAAGAGGGGCGAGGCGACGAAAGACGAGTATAGCCTCGCCCTTCTCACCCTCATCGACCACCCCAACTTCCCCGCCCACTCCGCCCAAGGCCTGCACCACCACCACCTCACGGGAATGTGGGACAACCTCGTCTACCCGTGGGCGACCGTCCGCCGTTATTCTGAGACGGTGTTCACTTGGATAGCGGACGGGAGGCTCCCCCACGGGTGGCACGACCCGGTTGCCCTCAATCTCCTGAGGGTCGAATCCCTCACCATGCCCGCCCACCATGCAGCCAACACAACAGCCCGCCCCCAAGACCCAGAAAGACCCCGGCCCCAGCCCCGCGCCCAGACCGACACCCGGATCCCCTACAGCAGGGACCTCCACGGGGCGCCCTGCAACTCCTGGAACCGGGACCCTACCTCATGCACCCAAGCCACCCCGAGGGAGGTCCACGGCCAAGCAGCGTCACACGTGCGCATACTGCGCAAATGTACGGAAAGTCCTCACCATGCATAGTGAGGACAGATGCATGGCAAAGCGCGCATGTGAGCGCGCGGCACCCCCCACCTCGCCGGATTTTCAGTGAGCCGGCACCTCCCGACCGGCCTGGAGGCCCTCAACCGGCCCACTGATCACAAAAAAGCCGCCCTCTCCACCAGAACGCCACCCAGCCCTCCCTGTAACCGCCCCCGGCCCCCAACCGGAGGCCCACCGGAGCACCATCAGCTTCCCCGAGGCGTGGCCTGACCACCGCCTCGCCGCCGCCCTCGTCTGCACCAATCTCTCAGCCGGGGACCATCACCCCACCCCTAAGACTCTCAACGCCTCCCAGCACCCGCTGCTCACCAACACCCTCGACCCGGCCGTCCACCTCGACCCCGGCGATACCGCCTTCCTCTGCCCCCCCGACGACCAACCTCCCGACCCCCCCGCCCCGCCCCCACCCCCCAGGAATTTGCTGCCCCCCTCTCCCGCCCTCGCCGCACCTCCTCCCCCTCCCCCCCCGCCTCGGCGCCCACCCTCGACGAGTCGACTATCGACGTCATCGACCCCCACCTTCAGGCCACCCTCCCCGTCACCCCCTCCTACCCCCTCCCAGTACCGCCCCACCATCCTCTCTACCTGGCCTCACACCTCCGGCGAGGCGTGGGCCCGGTACCCCACCCTTGCCCGCACCTACAACGCCCTCCGGGAAGCGGGCCTACCCAATTTTTTGGCCGCCCGCATCCCCCTCCCCTCGGGCCTCCACATCCCTGCCTGGCGCTCCCGCCTCCAGGACTACCCTGACCCGGCCGTCCTCGACTTGCTCGAGTTTGGCTTCCCCGCCAACTACACCGCCTCGACCCCCCACCCGCCCTTCCTTCTCCAACCACCTTGAGCCCCCCCGAGTATCACACCCATATCCAGGACTTCGTCGACACGGTGCTGGCCCTCGGCGCCCTCATCGGCCCTTTCACTGTCCCCCCCCCTTCAGCCCTTGGACGCAGGTCTCGCCCATGATGACCCGCCCCAAGTCCGACTCAGGAAAGAGGCGGGTCATCGTTGACCTGTCCTACCCCCGAGGCGCCAGCGTGAACTCGGGCATCCCCCGACGCGAGTACCTCGGGGAGCCCCACACCTACACCCTCCCCTCTGTCGCCGACGTAGGCCGCCGCCTCATCACCGAAGGCACTGGGGCCTACGTCTGGTCGGCAGATATATCCCGGGCCTACCGCCAGCTCTGTGCCGAGCCGCTATCCTGCCCTCTCTACAGCATCTACCTCAACGGTAAGACGTATGTGGACCTCGCCCTCCCCTTCGGGTGCCGCTCCTCGGGCGCGGTGTGCGTTCGCGTCACCTCGGCGGTGGCCTGGATCATTCGGCGCGAGGGCTACCACGCCCTCGTATACGTCGATGACTTTGTCGGGTGCGAGGGCTCATACCTGAGGGCGTGCCAGGCCTTCGACGCCTTCCTCGCCCTCACCACGGCCCTCGGGCTCGACGTGGCACCCGGTAAGTGTCACCCGCCCGCTGTGCGCCTCACCTGGCTCGGGTTCGCCCTCGACAGCGAGGCGATGACCATCCGGGTGTCCCCCGACAAAGTCCAGGCCCTCGTCGAAGACTGCGAGAGCCGCATCGCCCGCCCCACCCTCGGGAAACAAGAGCTCCAAAGCCTCCTGGGCCGCCTCAACCACGTAAGCAGCTGTGTACTCCCCGGCCAGAAGTTCATGGCTCGGCTCCTCCGGGCTCTGCGCAGCTGCTTCGGGGCCCCCACCCTCACCCTCGCCGATGACGCCCTCCGGGACCTGAGGTGGTTCGCCACCTACGGGCGGTTCTCAAACGGCCCCTACCTCCTCCGACCCCCGGAGGGTCGCCGACTGGTGATCGAATGTGACTCCTGCCTCACCGGCGGGGGGGGCCTACTCCCCCACGCACTTCTACGTCCGAGGGTACTCGGAAGACTTCCGGGCGCGTTACCCCACGATACACGAGCTCGAGGCGGTGAACCTCGTCGTCGCCCTCCGCGCCCTCCTCCTGGGTGACATCGCGGGGGCGACGGTGCTGGTCAACACCGATAACATGGCATCCGCCACCGCCCTCGAGTCGGGACGCGCCCGAGACCCTACCCTCGGGACGTGCGCGAGGGAGCTGTGGCTGATGGCGGCCACCGGCTCCTTCGAGCTCCGCATCATCCACAAGCCCGGGGCGGACCTCCTCCTCACCGACGCCCTCAGGCGGGCCCACCTCTCAGGACCCTGGGCCTCGGGCTTCTCCCCGCCGACGCCACTCACGATAATTTCCCCTTTTAACCCGGCCTATAGGTTACCCCCCTGAGGAGGTTGGCGCCGTCGCCCGCCTCCGTCTCGCAGCCCTCGCCCCGGCGACCTGGAGAAACCGTCGTCGCCAGGCCGAGGAATTCGTCACCCACGCGGTTTCCCGAGGCGTGGATCCCCTCGCGCCCTCGCCCTTCGACGTTTCCGCCTTCACCGCCGCCCTCTTCACCCCCGGCATCGCCCCGGCCTCCGTGAAGAACACCGTCTCGGGAGCCAGGTCCTGGGTAGAGGGCGCCGGGGGCCTCACCTTGGGATTCGACGCCCGCCTCCCCAAGGATGTCTGCCGGGGGGCGGGGGGAGCGCACATCCGCGCACGTTCCGCACATCCGCGCACGTTCCGCACAAAGCTCCCCCTCTCTCGCCACACCAGCTCGCCCTCGCCATCACCCACCTCACGCGAGCAGGCCCCGCCTCCCTCGTCCCTCGGGCCACGCTCCTCCTCGGGTACTTCGGGATGCTGCGGCAATCTAACCTCCTGGCCCCCGAGTCCCGAGGGGTGGGGCGGCCCCCACACACTCACCCGAGACGACGTCCGCCCCACGCCCGGAAGGCTCCGGCTCCTCATCAGGAGCTCAAAGACTATCTCCGGCCCCTCGGGCGCGGTCGCCCTCTTCGTCCCTGCCATCCCGCGCTCTGCCCTCTGCCCCGTCTCGGCCTGGGAGGGCGCCGTCGCCCTCTGCCCAGCCGCCCCGGCTTTCATAATGCCCTCTGGCCGCCCGCTCGACCCGCGCTCCCTCACTACGCTCCTACGAGCCAGCGCGATGGGGTGCCCCTCGCCGACATCATGGCGCAGGGCACCTGGTCTTCCGGGGCGGTCCACTCCTACGTGCCCCGCCTCGCACCCTCGGGCGCCCCGCGAGCCCTCCCCGCCTTGGTGGAGGGCTCCACGGCACCCCCTCGCTGATTCACCACAAACACTGACTCTGCCCCATATGGGCCATTTACTCTCTTTTGTTGCTGCTCCTCATGAGCCCCTGTATTTCTGTATTATTGTGCATTTGCTCCTCATGAGCACCTATCTTACTGTTTCCTCTGTATATTCTTCCTGTTGAGGCGTACAATAAACGCCTTACTTCCACTCCCGCCTTCCCTTTCTTCCTTTTCGCGCATCACCTCAGCGGCCTGAACAATCATCTGAAAGATTTAGGTTGTCCACCGATAAACTATTCTGATCACTATATAAAGAAATGTTTGGTGGGCATCCGCAGGTTAAAAGGTGATGAGGTGAAGCAAGCAGCACCAATGTTGCCGTATGAGTTACTAAAATTGTTCGCGGTTTTGTTCCCTACCAGGGCAGCCATGTTGCACTCTTTCAGAGCTCTACTACGCAAAGCACATGTCACAAATTCAGACGCTGCCCTTCTCCGTCAAGATCTGGAGTTCTACCCCTGGGGGATGCTTGTTTCTGTGCGAAAATCTAAGACCAATCAGTTCAGAGAACGGGTCCATAAATTCCCCGTTGCTAGAGTTGCGAACAGAGAATTATGCGTTTTTTTGGGTTAAGAGACATTTGCAACAGTGCCCAGCCCCGCGGGATGCGCAGGTATTTAGGATACCTAGAGCAGGACACTCCGTCCCACTGACATATGCTTACTATACCGCAGTACTAAAGGCGGCATGTACCGCGGCTGGTCTACCCCCGTCTGAATTCTCGTCTCATAGTCTCAGGTGGGGTGGGGGCGACCTTCCTCCGCCTATCAGGGGCTTCGGAGGAGGAGATCAAGGAGAGGCGATTGGCGTTCGGATTGTGTCCGTCAATACCTGAAGGCATCGCTTGTGGAGCGCCTGACACTGGACATGCGAGTGGCCGTGATCCTGGGTATGCTAAACTGACTTCCCCAGCCTCCCTCTTAGCTCCTCTGGTTGGGGCTGATTTGGGTCTTTTGTCACCAGCCAGAGTTCAATCCAGTCATGTATCCTGTTATGTGTAATGAATAATAATGTGTGGTATAAAACCTTATACAAATATTATTGTGATGGAACCCTCCTTTTCTATGTTGTGTTGGTGCGGGATTCGAACCCTATACCCCCATGCTCAGGGGGAGGCCGGTGGCAAGTCTAGCCTCCCCCATCAGGCATGCTACCCTCCAGCCCCCGCGGGGGGGGGGCGGGGGCAAGTCTACTCACTAAGGTGCCAGGCGCATGCGTGGCTGGCCTCCCCCAACGGCTAGTCCTGTGTTCTGCCCATTTGAATCCGATTTCTAGCTTTAGGTTAGTTTAAGTTCTTTATTTCAAGTGTCTTTTTATGTTCTCTATCTTCTTATGCTATGATGTTATGTTCTTTATGCTATGATGTTTAATAAACGGTAGGTCTTTTGTGGCCAGCCAGAGTACCTACTCAATCCAGTCATGTATCCTGTTATGTGTAATGAATAATAATACGTCAGGTTTGCTCGGGATCTTCGGAATCGCAGGCAGTCCTTGGCTGTCGACATTAACACCGCTAGCCACGGTTGTGTGTCCCATTCAGGGACGATGACGATCGCGCGCGTTTCCTCCAGTCGTATCTTCCTTGCTACTCTGCTTATAATGTTGAACGGTGGGAAAATGTAAAAGAATTCATTTTGCCAAACCATTGAAGCATCTGTGTGCCATGCATTTGGTTCTGGATGCCATGACACATATTGTTTTATTTTTAAATTATTTCTGGAAGCAAATAAGTCTATGGTCGGTTTACCCCATTTTTGACAAATTTTGTTGAAAATTGTTTTATTTAGCGACCATTCAAGGTGGTCATGGAAAATCCTGCTCTTTTTGTCTGTCAGTGTTTTGTATCCCTGGAATGTGTGCAACTGTTAACCATACTTTGTATTTTTGCGCCCAGTTCCAAATGAGTAATGCTACTTCATTACAGTGTTTTGACTTTGACCCACCCATGTTCCTGACATAAGCCATAGCTGTTGTGTTATCAGTTAGAATGCGAACATTGTTTTTGGGTACTTTTACTAGGCTTGCTAAACCTAGGTAGATAGCTCTCAATTCTAGAACATTTATGTGATCCGAACTTTCGCTGTCTAACCATCTCCCTCCTGTCGCGACATCGTTGCGATGTGCTCCCCAACTTTGTAACGCAGCGTCCGTCGTAACGACTGTGTTGGGTTCTCCCATTCTAATGGGATTGGGAGAGTCATTAATATGTTCCAACCACCAGAGAATATCTGCTAATCCTTCGTCTGAAATGAACATTTTCTTTTCGAAATTACGTTTAGCTCGTGATAAAGCTAGATTTTTGTCTATTTCTAATGACTTTATATGTGCTCCACCATATAGAATAGCCGGAGCATACGATATCATTATACCGATAAGGGCGGCGACCTGTCTTATCTTTGGCCTATATATGTCTATCAACTGGTTGGCTGTATCCTGAAACTTATCTAGTTTCTGTCGTGTAATTGAAACCGTCATTGTTTTGGTATTTAAAATGAACCCTAAGCATTTTAATTCTGTTGTCGGGACAAACACCGACTTATTTTTATGTATGTAAAAGCCCAACTTCGTTAAAAGATGGCATAATTCTGTGACTGCTTTTTGGCACTGATCGAATGTCTCTCCCATAATAAAAGAGTCATCAATATATGGAAACATAGTGTGTCATTGCCTGGCCATTCTAGAAAAGATTGGTTTTAGCAATTTGGTAAACAAACGGGGTGCACAAGCCAAACCGTTGGGTAAACACGTAAATTCGAAAAGTGTTTCATGCCAAATGAATTTTCTGTCTTTCTTACAGATTGGTACCGTATAATATGCGCCCCTTAAGTCGACACTGGCTAGCCATGCATCGGGTGTAATCAAATCTCGAGCTGTTTCCAGCGAGAACATATTGAAATGTTGATTATCTCATTTGATGCTATTATCTCATTTAACTTGGATAAGTCCAAAATCATTCTTATGTCACCATTTGGTTTTGGTCTAGAAAATACATTTGAGATGAATTCACCTTTGGTATGTAGTTTGTTGTTGTTTTACGTCCTAGCAACATCTAAGGTCATATCAGGACGGGTACCGACTTGTGACAGTGCGCACTCATGGCGACTTTATAGTGCTGTCCCACTGGGAAACCAGGCCGCCGGCACCATGACCTGGTATCCCACTCAGTCACATTATCCTGACACTGAGCACACCAGTCCTTGCCCTATCCTAATAATGCCGAGCGCCGAGCTAGGAAGCGACAAGTATCAATTTTAAAGTCATTGGTTTGACTCGACCGGGACTCGAACCCACGACCTACCAGCACGGGAGACGGACGCTCTAACTCATTCGGCCATCCCGTCTGGTCTTGGTATGTAGTACCTGCTCTATAATGCCTTTTGCTTCAAAAAGATTCACTTGAATACTTATTTGTTCTTTTTCTTAAAGTTAAATGGAAAAGGGATTCTCTTTTATTTAGGCACCTCAGTAAATGGAATTTTTACTCCTTTTACTATCTCCAGAATTTCATTATCTATTGTAATGTTCTGCCACTGATCTAGACAATTTAAGATGTTTCCTGCTTTAAACATGCTTACGTATGTCTGTGTCTCCTCGGTAACCATGTCCGGGGCTGCTGGTTGCAGAGTTTGTGTGGAACATTCTATTTGTTCCCTGGCCTGGGGAACTGGGGTTTGGGTGTGAACTCCCTTTTGTAACCCGGGTTCTCGCTCCAGTTGGAGGGCTGTCGGTCTCCTCTGGCCCTCCCACGTGGGCTGAATCCGAAGGATGGGCCCCCTCTCCGAAAATCCGAGCGTGGTCTCCGGAATTTGGCGGAGTTGTCAAACTTCCGGCCTTTCGGGTCAGTGTTTTTCGCACTCTTATTGTCCACTTCCACCTCTTTGTAGAGGTGAGCCAACTGTCCCCCGAACATCTTGGTTTTGTCGAAGGGTTTTCCCTTGACCGGCTTGCGGGCTAAGTACAGCGTGTACTCTTTGCCATCATTGTCAGTTACTTTCTTCGATCTGGCTACTTCTTTGCCAGCGTCTGTGGTCACTGATTTGAATACGTTCTCAAATCTGCGATTGGGCTTGCCGCTGTAGGCAATGCAATGTTGCGGTCCATGGCCCTTGCCAGCGAGGAGAACTTATTCTCCGTCTGCATGTAGTTAGCTATGGGAGCGACCGAAGTGAGCGCTCCCAACACCGCCTTGTGAATTGTGCAAAGCACGTTTTCGAACCTGCGGCGTTCGTCCGAGAGGTGGATACCAGCATCCATCTCTTTGCTCATGGTTTCGGGAATTCCCTTGATGCCCGAAATTTGTTCCGTCAATTTATTGATCACCTCTGCTGGTTTGAATGTATTGAAGTGACCTTTAATGGTCTCTCACATCATTGTCGTCGTGTGGACCTTCTTGGCCTTTTGTTTGGCGCACTTCTTGCCCACTTTGACGCCGATTTTGGCGTAAACTCCAGCGCGTTCAGTGTCCGAATCCTTCCTCTTCTTTTTCTTTGTCTTCTTCTTGGACTTTTTCACTCTCTTGACTTTCAAAGCTTTCGTGAACTCGTCTCCAGAGCTGCTGACTGTCTTTCGCTTCTTTTCAGCCACTTTCGGTTTCGGAACCTCGTAAGCCGACTCCGGTTCGTCATCGTCCGAAAAATCCTCATCTGGAAATGGTGGAGAGGCTCGGGCCATTGCCTGGATATGCCTCATCTTTTGTTCCATGATTTTTGAAATCATGGCCTCTAGATCCCCCGGTTGGTTCTGATCGTCGCTGTCCCTATCAGACGGTAAGTCTTCTCCGGGCTGTGGTGACAGCGGAGCTGTGTGTGCCGGTGACGAGTCGTACGTGGTAGGTGCGCGACCCTCGGCTGCTGCTGGCGGTGCTTTCCGCTTAGTGGCCATCGGTTTCTGTAACAAATAAGAAGTGTTACTAATCACCGGTATCTTAACTGAACACAAGAATTGTGACGCCAGGTGTAACCTGGGTTGAGGTAAATTTGGCACAGAGTTACGTGTTTTACAACGTTCTCAGTACAGGCATGTAAGCTAAGTTTGTGTGCCGTAGGTGTCTGGTAGTGAAACCAACCATACAGGGGGGTCGGTCTTGGACCGCCCATTCTCTCTGTTCCGTACACTTCTCCCACCCGCGGCTTCTGCACCAGCAAGTTGGAGAAAATATTATGAAACTCGGAGCTCGCCTTAAAACCCGGTCTGGGGAGTCTATAAAAGAAACCCAGGATCATCCCCAACAAAACCCTCTTTAGGGTTCGGAGGAATTTCCTTAGGAGATGTGGCTCGGGTCAACATCTCTCCCTGTCTGTATACAGGTGTCGATAGAACAAAAGAGTATCGGTTTCGGTCCTGACACAAGCAAGCAATGTTCTATCCTCGTGTTAAAAAACACATTTAAAGTCCAAAAGGGGACCTGAGAAAGTTCTGAACTTTCATAATGTGATGCTACAATGCACCAGTTATAAGTTAATCATAGTTCCAAATACTTACAGTTAGATTTAGTCGTTTTAGAAGATAAATCCTGCCGGGGCAACTCAGCGAAGGTCCTCCCGTTGTGAGTTGCTTATGCTAATTGCTGGACCGGAAGTGCTTCCTTCTCGCTAGTCTGCGGCTAGCCAGAGGATGTATACCGAGGTAAAATGTATATATATATATATATATATATATAAATATATATATATATGTATATCTGTGTTGTCAGACTCACGAAAACAGGTCAATTGGTGCAAATAAACAGGTCAATTGGTGAAAAAAATAATTGGTATTTAGTTTCCTTTTTCCTCAAACTACATGTCTTTGTGCCTGAACACCAAAAATTGTCCGATGATATCTTCATTCTTTGTCCTTCTGCTGATCCTCCAATGTGAAGGCCTCTCCTCGGAAGTTGTCGGCGTCGCATATCATAAGTTGTTGGCGTCGCAAACCTCTATACCTATAGGTTGTATATGTTTTGTGAAAAACAAAAATGGATTGAATAGAAATGTAATATGGGATTGTGAATGTAATGTAAATTCCGGTGTATGTCAGACTTGGTATTCTATTTATTTCCTCAAATATAAAGGATACCCTTTCCCCTCCCATAATATTGTATATAAGGTATGATTTGATTCATAACCTTACTGCCAAATTTCGTTTAAAAAATCTACAAATAATTAGCATCTAGAGCACAGCTATTCCAACATGTGTTGTCAAGATAGAATTTCAATGAGGTCATTATCTTCACACTTGTGGATGATTTCCTAACCTGCTCTAGTAATCGACGCCGACATCCAGAACTGCAGCAAAAAGGTTGTCGGCGTCGCACATCATGAGTTGTCGGCGTCACACACTTCCTATACCTATAGGTTGTATATCTATAGTGAAAAACAAATTGGATTGAATAGAAATGTAATATGGGATTGTGAATGTAATGTAAATTCCGGTGTATGTCAGACTTGGTATTCTATTTATTTCCTCAAATATAAAGGATACCTTTACCCCTCCCATAATATTGTATATAAGCTAGGATTTGATTCATAACATTACTGCCAAAATTGGTTTAAGAAATGTAAAAGTAATCAGCATCTACAGCACAGGTATTCCAGCATGTGTTGTCAAGATAGAATTTCAATGAGGTCATTATCTTCACACTTGTGGATGATTTCCTGACCTTCTCTAGTAATCGACGCCGACATCCAGAACAGCAGCAAAAAGGTTGTCGGCGTCGCACATCATAAGTTGTCGCCGTCGCACACAGGTTGTATATGTTTTGTGAAAAACAAAAAGGATTAAATATAAATGTAATATGGGATTGTGTATGTAATATACACTACCCTAGGTCATAATTTTCATATCTGTGAACCTTTTACTGTATTAAACGTCACTGACATTGGCTAAAAAACAAAGGTTATTGCCTAAGCAAAAAATAACATGCAGCATTCTGTTATTGTTCTTAGCTCTTACTATTAGTATATTCTAATTCTGTGTATCAAGGAGCTTAAAAAGCTTTTCCGCTTTCTCATAATCAGTGTTTGTTTGTTTGTTGTTTTACATCCTAGCAACATCTAAGGTCATATCAGGACGGGTACCAACTTGTGACAGTGCGCACTCATGGCGACTTTATAGTGCTGTCCCACTGGGAAACCAGACCGCCGGCACCATGACCTGGTATCCCACTCAGTCACATTATCCTGACACTGAGCACACCAGTCCTTGCCCTATCCTAATAATGCCGAGCGCCTGGCTAGGAAGTGACAAGTATCAATTTTAAAGTCATTGGTTTGACTCAACCGGGACTCGAACCCACAACCCCACAATCTACCAGCATGGGAGACGGACGCTCTAACTCATTCGGCCATCCCGTCTGGTCCATAATCAGTGTTGCTCAGCTGCTGCATATTGCCATTTCCTTTCCGGGGTGGGTTCACTGTACACAACATGTCTGATATAGGCACTGATAACTCATCTCGTCGGCCCCACTTCAAGTTTTGTTTTACCCACTTCATGAAACTCACTTCGATGGGGTACACTTCCTGCAGGTCCACCTTTAAAACCTTGCCAACAAACCATTTCTTGTTGCAGACATTAGCCACAAATTGTCCTTTATTGGGAAGAATAATTTTCTTTTCTTTTCCTTTAGTGCTGCCCTCTTCATCCTTTTCCTTCTCACCACTGTCATTTACGTTGTTGTCCCCTTTCGATATGTTCTCATCCCCATGACTCTCCACCTTTGACATGACTCCAAGTTTGTTTTCCTCCTGTTCATTCTACTCGCCATCACTTGCTTCATCATCTGCATCCTTCTCTCTTATTGAGGTGACTCAATTGCCATTTGACATATTGTCCTCCTCTTCTTTCTGTTCACCATCACCTCCCTCATCATTCCCATTGTTCTCTCCATTTGACATGTTTTCATGTCCTTTTTCCATAGCACTGTTGTCTTCCCACATCATTATCACTTCCCTCCTGTTCTGCATCACTGCTTCCTATTTCAGATTCCAGGCTGTCATCTATTATCTCCATCCCAGACTCCTCAGACTGATCTTCATCAGTCATCACCCCCCTCATTGCCACTGCTATCATCTTCAGTGATGTAGGCTGGTGGATCAATTTCATCACCTAACATACCAGGTGCTATAACCCCAGTGTCCATCCGTCCAGTGCAGTTGGGCTTTCTTGCACAACAGGGCTCGTGGCAGGCAGTCTCTCTGATGAAAATCCATCCTTGGAAGACCTTCACTGCATGAGCACTGCCAATTCCGCTCACCTCACTCTTATGGAGCCAGCGTTCCGCAGAGAGGACTTCATCCTTGTCGACAAAGAGAAAGAGACTTTTCTGGGCCCACATCAACATCTCTTGAGCATCACCAATAGCTGCACCTGTTCGCACAGCAAGATCTGCTGTCCGCTTGATGCTCCCACCCACTCCATCACAGGATTCTAGAAAAGTCCAGTCAGCCTTGAAGCCAAACTCCTCATGGTCTTGCAGGAATTTCACTATGCTCCTGTTCCTGTACTGAGTCACTGGTCAGTCTGAGATGTAATGGAGTTTTGATAGCCCCTTCTCATACACCATATCTTGGATTAACTGAAGTGTCTTCCTCAAGAAGGCCACCTGGTGGGGATTTGTCCTATGATATTTATTAGCGCACCATGCGCATATGTGTACTTTTCGGTTGGGTTCCTGACCATGGGAAGCCGTGAAACCGCAGTTGTTCCCCCAGTTCCAGAGGTGGCATGGCTTCCCACCGGCCTCCCTGTTATAGCCGATCCTGCTATCCTGTTGGTCTGTCGATTGGCCACTGTAGTTGTTTGCCTGGTACGTTGATCGTTGGTTGTTGTTAGTTGCGCGCTTCTGGTTGAATGGATCCGCACGGGCGCCGACTGCGCAGGCATCCCTTTGGACATCTTTTATCCCATATTGATCTGCCTATCCGTGTGGCAGGCATCCGTCATCAATCATCAAGAAGACTCTCTCTGACCACAGATGTGTTGTCTACCAGTCCCAGGTAGTGGCCATGGTTGCCATCTGGTGTAGGTGCTCCAGTATGGGGTCTTTCCATGTGTGTGGGACGGCCGGGTCTTTTCCCATTCTAAAGAACGCCTCAAAGTACTCGGGCATAGTAGCCTCACCAAGTCCCACCTTATTACGCTTATCGCCACAAAGTACATAAAGATGAGGAAGGAATGTAGCTTTACCTCATTTCCGGCCCAGTGCTGTTCCGGCTGCAAGTAGTATGTCGTTGATCGCCTTAGTGTGTTCGTCTACTGCTATCGAGTCGGTGAATCCTATGGTTTGAAAGCGCGGTAAATGTCCCGCCGCGCCTTCGCGGGTAAAGTAGGACTCGCGGAAGTGCATTCCATTACTGTTTGTGGGCGGTGGATACGGTGCTGTCGGGTGTGGAGTCCTCCTTTGTAAGGGTGCTGCCCAATTGATGGTGGTGTTGTTGTAGCTGTAGTCCGGCTGCCCCGACTGACGGTTGGGTAGCTGACAGTGTCACACTCACTGTTAACTACCTTCATGTCGTCCATGCCACTCACTACGATCCTCTGGTTTTGGTTGTTTGCCTCAAATGCATTCATCCGAGCCTCCATGTTCGCCATCAGATCCGTACTGAGACTTTGCAACTGGTCCCCCAGCAATGACTGTATGGCTTCCAGTATGATGATGTTGAGGCCAGTGGGTGCTGTCGGTGTGTTGAGCGGCGGCGGTTCGGTCATGACGGAGGCCGCCTCCGGTTGGTCATTATTTTCTTCCATTTGTTTTGTATGCTCAGCCTTTTTCTTACTTCGTGCGTCCACGTTGTTTCTCAGGGTTACCCTGCTTTTGCTGACTTGCATTGCGTGTTGATCTCCTTAGTGGCATTTTAGTGGCGTATCGTGGCGTTACATGAAGAAAGTGTGTAGGCAGTCAAATATTTGTGTTTGACACGACCGGCAATGTTGCTAGCTGTAAAATCAGCTCAATATCACCGTCAAAATAATCATGTAGGCAATGTCAGTACCACTTGTGTGTAAAGTTCAGAAAAAAAATGGGCATGCCATAATATGTATATGTGTGTGTGACACGGCCGGTAAGCTAAAAAACCGTTGATGGCAACGTGATGCCTTCCTCACCTGATAAACCACACTCATGAGTGCCACACCGGCAATGTTGCTAGCTGTAAAATCAGCTGTCACCACCACTCGAAAAATTCAGAAATAAAATGGGCATGCCACAATATATGTATATGTGTGTGTGACACGGCCGGTAAGCTTTAAAAAAAACCATTGATGGCAACATGATGCCTTCCTCATGTGATAAACCACACTCATGAGTGACACACCGGCAATGTTGCTAGCTGTAAAATCAGCTCAATCTCACTGTCAGTCATAGAGCATGTAGGCAATGTCACCATCACTCGCCTTGTTGAGTGTAGAACTAAATAGGCACCATCACTCGTGTGTTAAATTTAAAATGATAATGCGCATGCCATAAATATGTATGTGTGTGTGTGACACAGCCGCTAAGCTAAAAACCATTGATGGCAACATGTTGCCTTCCTCCTCTGATAAGCCACACTCATGAGTGCCACACCGGCAATGTTGCTAGCTTTAAATCAGTTCAATATCACTGTCAGTCATCGAGCATGTAGCCAAACAATCAGTACACAAATAATGTCACAATGAATGTAATACTGGCCCTGTCTTGGCAACTTCAGGTGTGTCAACGTTACGTGACATTTACGAAGAAAGTGTGGAGGCAGTCCTTGTCGATCGGGAGCAGTAGTAGAAGTGCGGAGTGGAGGGGGGTTTGAGTTCGAATCTTGGGCACAATTTCTCTATATATTTAATTTTATGAGGATGCCACCATCACTGAAGAACATTTTTCTGTGGGTGGGATGGCCAAATGAGTTGAGTGTTTATTTCCTGTGTGGCATGCTGTTCGTTCAAACCAATGACTTAACTGGTACATGGTACATATTACATGTCACCACCTTGCATGGTGATCACCCACTATAAAATGTAACAAAAAAAAAAGGTCAAATAGATAAATAGGCAAACTTTTATCCAAGTAGGTTTAATATAAGATGCATCTGATTTTTTTTTGTAAAAAAAGGTTGTCTTTTAAATGAACTCACCAGGCATAGAGAGCATTGGAATTGAACATTAGCTTAATAATTGTTTTGGGGCTGGAAACCTTAGGGTATTGGTGTGACCTCCATTGGGCTGTATTGTGATTATAACTTAAAAGAGTGATATCACTTATTCCCTGCCCCCCCCCCCCCCCCCCCCCGCCCACGTCATAACTGTATAATAGCATGGATTAGACAAACACCGTAACTCATTTTAAAAGGGAAACACCAATTACCGCTAGTCTACAAAGACCTCTAATTTTACGGTTTTGGCACCTATTTAGTGCACTCACACAATGTTGGTGCTTTGTGTCATGCATTAAAATAAATAATTGGTGTTTGTTTACAGATGCCATTGTATTAAATAAAACAAGTAATAGGCACGGATTTCTATCCAAATCTATGTCAAAATAACAGCAGACAGAGAACTGAACTTAGATTTTTAATTTACAGACCAGCTGACAGTCATAGATAGGAGTATACTGACATCAATGATGCGCCATCTAGAGGCAGGTGGCCGGCTACTAAAAGTACAAGTTGACTTAACATAGTTTCTACTTAATTAAGTTTTCATTATGTCATACTAGGATTGTACCTGTTGTACATAGTGAATATATTACTTGAAAGAGCAACAGCTGTGCTCTGTATGTAATATTATGACATCAATGATCCTAGACCATAGCATCACTGAATTTGCTGCAATGGTAAAAGAGTGAAAAGCAATCAACTTCGAAGGTAACATCAAAATTGCTTACCTGTATTACAAAGCCATAATATGCAAAGTCTTAAGCCATAATATGTCAAGTCTAAAGCCTTTTAAAGTCATAGTTGTCCACTCCAAAATATAAATTTAAACAGAAAAAGACATTATATTTAGCGTACAATCAGCGTGTTCTGTGAACAGTGTGCGGAGTGCCTGTTTTGACCGGGTGGAACAGGGAGAAGTGAAGTCTTGAGGCTCTGCAACTTGCACTATGCCTCCCCTTTAGCCGCGAGCAACTCGTCACAGATCTTCATCAACTCGCCGTTTTCATTAGTCTGAAACAAGAATAATGCCATTATTGGTGAACATAACTGAACTTCTGGTTGTGTATGCAACATTTAACTAACACCGGTGAAAATGGAACATCGGGCTCAACTACTACGCCAGTTATCTGAGCAAATAACATTAGACAATGTATGGTGCTAAATGATAGTGGAGAGGGGTGGATGCAGTGTCTTCAACTTCACTCTCTAGTACTCGAAGGAAGAATTCAGCATATTGGTGCATCTGTTCCAACCTGGTTGCAAGGAGTAGTTCCACTAAATCTGCATTTAGTTACTGCATCTTGGCACTATGTCTCCACCAGATTTAGCAGAAATCTCATTTTTGTGTGCGACTAACACTAAACTTACTTGTAAGTTGACACATTACTTAGATTGTTGCGAATGTACGGAGCAGGGAAGAGTATTGATCATATGTCCAAGATGGTCTTAGTGTAGAGGCAACCAATTGTATTCGTAATACGTCATAAATGTATCATGGGGACGGAGGCACCTCTTCTACCATTCACTTCATGAGCCTCAACCAATGGGAAGCATCACCACCGGTGGCCCCAATGACCTCACATGCTGCCATGCAGGATATACCCTAGGCCACCTACTTCAGACCTGAATGTTCAACTTTACATGCACTACATACTTATCAATCCTATCATAAGTGCAGGCGAATATGATTTGACGTTCTCAAGCATCTAATATGTCTCCTGCCTTGCCCACTCCTGTGGAAAAACACATAGCCCTCTGCCCGGCATGGAACCGCGATTTAAAATAAAAAAGTTGCTTCAAACAAAAGTAAGGTAGATTATAATGAACAACCTAATATGTTTATCTCAGAAAATGACAGAAACTCAAAACCATTAGACTATGCAACTTTAATACATTCCAAATCTTTTCTTTTTTAACATTAACTTGGATATTTCAATAAAATTATTTAAGTTTGTTTGTTGTTTTACATCCTAGCAACATTGAAGGTCATATCAGGATGGGTACCGAGTTGTGATAGTGCGCACTCAATGCAACTTCATAGTGATGCCCCCACAAACCCATTGGTTCGGATCCCCTGATCTTCCAAAACAGAAGACGGATGCTCAACTCATTCAGCCATCCTGTCTGGTCGAATTATTTAAGTGTCATAGATATGTAACACTAGGTACTCCAAAGTGATTTCTATTTTCAACAGGTCAGTATTACATCTTATATATCTGTACAGATCTTTTAAATTGGATCTCAATGATATAAAAATCATTTAGATCGATTGAATAGCTGCAAAGTTATGAGTGTTTAAAGATTGATTTTTTTGCCCCGATTTGTGCACATTTCCAAATTAGCCAAATCTTGGATTTTAGGGTCCCACCTGGAAGCTATTTTGCATATGATCTGTCCAATATTAAAGAATCTCATTCTCTATAATACAAATAAGAAGCTCAATTTTTTACAGACCATCACTGTTAGTATTCTTTCTGAAATTTCATGTCAAACTTGCTAAATTCCTTAATTTCCAGCAACCACCAATAATAAATTCAGTAAAATATAGAAAAATAGCATAACTCCCATTCTAATTGTCCTATCACAGCAATCTTTATACCAAAATAACCAGAATCAAAAGCTCTACATGATGACATAATTTTCTAACTGATCAGAGAAAGAAAGACAATATTCAATTTTAGGCATCGCAAGCTGACAATAAAATTAAGAAAAATAGCATAACTCCCATTCTAATTGTCCGATCACTGCACTCTTTATACCAAAATAACCAGAATTAAAAGCTCTACATGATGACACCATTTTCTAACTGATGAGAGAGAGAAAGAAAGACAACATTCACTTAAGCATCGCGAGCTGACAATAGCCAAATTCTTGCAGCAGTCACTTCTCAGACCATGCTTGATGCGCATGATATAAATCTCAACCAAATATTGTTCTGGTTAGGTAGAGGAAGACTTAAGCTTTCTGATGATATAATTTTCAAAACGATCCTGATCAATTTTCAATGAGGATTAATGTCTTAATGTTTTCACTCCTTCAGTTCAATCAAATTTCCCACTCAGAAACACTCATGCTTGATATGCTAATGAAGCCTAGATTCTTCTCTATCTTTTATTGGTGGTTATTTTTAGCTCAGGTCAATGTACTCACCAAGCCATCAAGTTTAGGGAAGGGAGTAGCTCAGACTGGATGAAAACAAAATCGGCAAGCATGCTCAGAGCTGCTGATGGTACCCGCCAACAAGTGTCCATTGACTGTGATTTCTTTCATAATGATGATTAAAAATCAGACACCCTAAGAGGCAAAAGAACAAGCTTTAATTTGATATAATTGTTATTTCAAACCAAGCAGAATTAGTGGAGATTCCAGGCTTTTTAAAACGGTTAAAATGAGTCAAATTTTGCGCTGCGGACACCGTATACGCCGACTTTGGAGTACCTAGTAACACCCATCTTTACATGATTTGCCACATCCAAAATGATCTATGAACGATTGATTGATATATAGTATAGTTATACGAATCTTACCTGGGTACAAATGATTGATAGCTGTTGTTTTCCCCGAGGTATAAACCTCGGATAGTCATGGGCTAGAGAGAAGGAAGCATGTCCGGGTTCAGGCCCTACCTACTTATTCAGGATAAGAATGATCTTAAACTTCTATGGCTACTTCAATGTTATCGCCTTGGCACAAGCGATCATAATAGTCGTGGCAGGGTTGGGTGGGTGGGCCCTAGCCCACGACTACCCGAGGCTTGTACCTCGGGAAAACAACAGATATCCATCATCTGTACCCAGGTAAGATTTGTATAACTATACTATTTTACCTTGGTACTACGCCTCTGGCTACTCGTAGCCGAGGGAGATCTTTACGTAACTCATTTTTATCCTTAATCCATTTCAATTCAGTATACCTTCGTATAAAACAGTATTTATATTAAACAGATATACTTTCCATGTCATGTTAACTGGTGAGTAAGCGCGTCGCTAGGCCACTTGACTTCTCTAGTCGTTTGTTTTAATGTTTTGCAAACGATCTAGCTGTCTTCCAGCCTGCATGCACTAGGATTCCTAGCTGCCTTGCCTTCGAGACCATAGCTCCTCTTGTCGAATGGGAAGTGCATCGTCCAGTATCGACAACCGCCTCATTAATCACTTTAACGGTCCATCTAGCGAGTATGTCTCTCGAGATCATCTTGTGTGGTCTAATAAAGCTCAGCAAAAGCTGTCTAGAATTTTGTAATCCTTTTGTCTTGGATATATAAGCCTGTATGGCTGACACTACACAAAGATGCCGCTCCTCCGGGAAGCTATTCACATGTTCCGTGAACAGCCCCCGAAATCTATTATATTTTGGCCTAGGTGGATTTCTTTCATAAACCGACCTTAAGAACCAGTGTATCTCCTGGAGTTTACCAATCGTTTGTCCATCTACTCTTGGTAGGATAATAGACAATGCACATCTGGCTGCATTAATTGCACCAAAACCTAACCCTTCATCCTCTAGCATTCGTAAAAGTCTTACTACTTGAGCTATTGTAGGCATTAAGTGCTTAACTTCCATAAGCAAGCAATGAAGCCCCCACTTCCTTAAATAACAAGTATATAATTTTACTCTTCCTTTCCTCCAGGCATGCGAGACGACCCTTCGCTGGGTAATTTTGTCTAGACCAAATTTGTCTAATGTTGTAGGTTTCTCTGTGCTCTTGGAAATCTGAGACTGTCTCTCGCTGTCAATGCCACTGCCACCTGCCATGGCTGTGTGTCCCATCGGGCACGATCAGGATTGCATGTGTGAGATCCATTCTTATCTTCCTGGCCACTCAGCTGATAATGCTGAATGGTGGGAATAAATAATAGAATGCGTTATTCCAATCCAAGGAAAACGCATCCACTTGCCAAGCATTTGGCTCTGGGTGCAACGATACCTATCTAGCTATCTTGCAGTTGATTCGTGATGCAAACAAATCTACCTGTGGTGTGCCCCACTTAAGTTAATGCAAATTTGTTTGAATATGTTGTCCCTCAACAACCATTCCAAGTGATCATGAAAATGCAGGCTTTTCTTGTCTGCTAAGGTGTTCTGACTACCTGGGATATGCGCCACCATTGGCCATATCTCCTGCTGGTGAGCCCAAGTCCAGCTCAATTTTTCTACTTTGTTGCAAGGTTTGGACCTAGTCAATATCTGGGAACATAATATGTCCCTCTCTAGCCATTAATGAAAAAATGTTTCAACAGTTTAGTAAATAAGCGAGGAACACAACTTAGGCCATTAGGCATACAGGTGAACTCATAGAGTTGATCATTCCTAAACAAAATGGAGGAATTTCCTATCTGATTTGTGAATAGGTAGCGTATAATACACAGCTTTCAGATCCAGACTGGCAAGCCAGGACCCTTTCGTGACCAAATCCCTAGCCGTTCCGTGGGAAAACATCTTAAAATGTTTATATGTAACTAATTTGTCAAATCCAGAATCATGCGGATTTCCGTAATTTGCCACTCATCTCAACAATTAGTTATATTTCCTGCCTGGAAAAAGCTTACAGGTGTTTCTGTGGCCAGCGGAGTTTGCATTGCAACCTCTACTTGTTCTCTTCTGAGATCTAGCCGAGGCATCTGCTCCAGCTTCATGAGCCGCTCCTCTAGCCCAGCAGGGCCGGCTTCTGGCCCGCTTTCCTCCCCCGACACCGGGTGTACCAGGGAGGCTTGAACTGTCACCACCGGCGCCGAGTCCTCATCATCAGATATGGGAGCCTCGGACTTACTGCGCTTTGTAGCCATACTAAGCCGCAGGTCAGAAACCTGTACCGATCAAATGAAAGTTAGAGTGTGCTCAACCAAATGTCACAACAGGTTAAGAACCTAGAAAATTTTCTCTTGTGTGAGTGTTATAGGGTTATGGTTCAAAACCAAAACCAAACGAGGGGTAGGGACCAGTGTATCGGTAGCCTCCCACACTCTGCATCCCATACACTTCTCACATCTGTGACTAATATGCCAACAAGTTGGAGAAAATGCTACAAAATTCAGAGGTACGCCTCAACAACACAACATGGGGAATCTTCACAGAAAACCAGGAACAAGTCTCAACGAGGTTTGGCTCCAACCACACCCCTCTCCGTTCGGCAACGGGTGGCAATTTACTGGTGTTGGAGAACGTATTTACACCGTTCCAACACAGGTATCAAAGCTAATGTGTAATGTCATAGGTGAATGGTATGGAAAACAAAAACCAAACGAGGGGTAGGGACCAGTGTATCGGTAGCCTCCCACACTCTCTGTTTCATACACTTCTCCCTCCAGTGGCTACAACGCCAACAAGTTGGAGAAAATGCTACGAAACTTGGAGGTACGCCTTAAAACCAGTGGGGAATCCTTAAAGGAAACCCAGGAACAAGTCCCAACGAGGTGTGGCTCCAACCACACCGCTCTCAGTTCGGAAACGGGCGGCATTTTTAAACACATGTAAACAATTAAAAGTTTGAACCTTAATTGTGGGGAAATGTACTAGGCATTCCCATAGAACAATACATTGCTTAATTTCGGTAAACATTACCCTCGGTGATTCCGTGGAATAAATGAAAATCGACACCGACAATCCCTTACGGGGCTCGCATGTAAGCAACTTTGAACACTACCGGCACATTTCTGCGCGAGCCTAAAATGGCCCAGTCGAGTGATCTCAAAACGTTAACCAAGACTGAAATAGGGTAAACAATTTTTTTTTTTAACTTCTGTATTCTTGGGTTCTAAATATTATTAAATATGATTAAATTTCAATTAGGTCATAGTAGGTTAGCACGTTAGTACTGCGGGAGCTTATTATCGCTCAGTCAAGTAATCTCAAACTGTTAACAAAGACCGAAAAGCGGTAAAAAATATTATTACATTTCAATGACTGACGAGGCTCTCGTTGCTTTACTTCGGTTATTCGACAAAACCCCGTTCCGAAAACCTCGGGCCTCGCTCCGTAGCCGACTGTCAACAACGAAGTAGGTCAGCGTGTTAGTACTGCGGGAGCTTATTATCGCTCAGTCGAGTAACCTCTATATCATTAAAACGACCAAAATAACGGTAACTACACAAGAATAAATATCCTCCTGTATTCTTGGGTGATAAAATCACATTAATATGAAACCAAAAGTGTCATTATCCTAGTAATAACACAAAATTTAAGCAAAAACTAACCTTGAACCACACAGCATGTGATACTGTGCTTGGATTTATGCTAATTGCCTGAACCCAGACGTGCTTCCTTCTCCCTGGGCTACGAGTCGCCAGATGCGTAGTACCGAGGTAACATCTATGAATGTCACCAGGATAATAGTCTTATGATAATGAAGGGTAAATGCTTCCCTGCAACAAATATTTGTTGGCATTCAAGGTCGCTCATATCTTCTGCAGCTGAAGCTGATGCTAATATTTGTGTAGTGTCCAGCATTAATGCCTACCAATAATAAGGCTATTTAATGTCCATCGTACTATTTGCGAATTGGGACACCTAGTTGTCGAGGTCCCGATATTGTTTTTCGTCAGATGCGGGACTCCTTTTATCCGCCTTTTTTTTCCCGTAGTTTGTTAGTGGTTACTGGTGTCGCGCCGTCACCGTCACTGTCAGACTCCTCCGACAGGGTGTCTTCATCATCTGGCACATATTTCCTCCTGTTGCATGACTTCTGCTTGAATGCCTCCATCCTGCCTGCAAATTTCGACCTTATCGAGGACATCTTGGCTGGCATGTCTGAATTAACTGCTGAGTTGACTGCTTGTACAATTATGTCGATAGTGTTAGCCTGCTCAGATGTTGACGGCGCCAGTGCAGGTGTAGCCGGTGGCGCTCTCCTTTTGGGGGGCAGGGGGTAGTTCCGGTGACTTAGGTTCTGGCTGCGTAGCTCTCGGTTTAGGCGTGTCATTCTTGCGTGCTGCCTTTTTTACTGCTTTCCGTGCGTTGGACATTTTGCACTTGCGTTGCGTGTCATGAAGCTTAGGTAGGTGTTCCATTGATAGCGGCTGGATTGGGTGTGATGGTTTGAACCTGGAGGAGGTTGGTCGTGTGACTAATTGGCGGGAAATTCAAAGTCAGTTTGGGTGGGCAGCCCTGGTGGCGGCTGGTAGGGTTAGTTTGGCCGTGATCCTCCAGGTGGCGCATGCATCGGCGGCAGTCGTGGTTAGTTCAGGAGCAGGTGGCGCCACCATTGTCTTTTCGTTTGTGTTATCTCCACCCCATAAATTACCCATGTCATGAATAACATGCACAATGTGAGTTCTCAGTAGCGACCCCCTTTCTTTGTAATGTGTGCACCCCAACCTAAATTGAAGCATCTGTAGATAATGTCATGGTCTAGACTTACCTGCAAGTTGAAATATTACTAAAATTCTTACAAATCTATGAATACAAAGGAAAGGAGCAAAGAAAAAGGAACGAGCTCACACAGTAGGGAACGAGCTTCAGTATTTGTAGTTAGAGGTAAACCAACATCTAAACAACTAACTAAAAATAAATATATGTCTGTAAAAATACGATACTGGCGAGCAAAAGTGTGATATCCATGACATGGACACCAAATTTTAAAACCCACTGAAAATCTCAGAAGGATTCATATTTACTTCAAGAAAATAAATAGAAATAGACATATCCTTAATAAAAATATATTTAAACAATGCTAAATATGATTTATGTTCGTCCAACTGGCTGTTTGAGGTAACGTTTGTCAGAAAACAGACACAAGTTTGTTTTTTTAAATCACTTTATTTCAATAACAAGGCAAACTATGCTAAAATGTCCATTGGATTTTTATTGCCAAGTATGTTGTCATTGAAACTGAAAGAAAACAAGGTAATTTTATTTATTTTTTGCTGCTGTATGAACTTTTAAACGTTTGTCACTGCGACGGACACAATAGGCGACGAACGTTACCACATTTTTAAAACACTAAAACTCCATAAGAAATTAATTTTCCTTGCATTAAAAAAAATATAGTATAGGTTCTTATATATGCCTCCTGCATCCACAGTGACTCCATTATCAGATTTTAATAACTAGAAATTGTTCATTCAATATTTCAAGTCAGAAATGTCACGTTTTTTGTTAACATTTTGAAGGGGATTTTTAGAAGACAAATTTCCATAACATCTTAAGTTTTTAAATAAAAACTCCCAAGGTGTTTGAGCTACGTGTCCTATCCATAAACTATATGTTAGACAAAAGATATGTGATTTCAATGCACTGAAAGTGTGATAACATAGATGGAGATCCCATCAAAGTCGTTAAAGAGACCAAATTCCTGGGCCTCACCCTTGACGACAAGCTTTCCTTCATGCAGCATATCAAGCAGCTCAGAATCCGATGCTTGAAAGTGCCAGATATTCTAAGAGTGCTCTCTGGCTCGGAGTGGGGAGGACATCGAGACATTCTCCTCTTCTTGTACTGAACCTTGGTTCGGTCAAGATTGGACTACAGCAGCATTATATACGGTTCCGTAAGGGACTTGTATATTCGGCTGCTGGACACTGTGCACCACCAAGGGCTCCGGTTGACCTTTTGTACCTCGCCGGCTCAGAGCCTTTATGTTGAGGCAAATGAAACTTCACTTGCCATTCAGTACATTCAGTGCATGCTTAAGATGAAGACCAACCGACTGAATCCTGCGCATATTTGTCTTTTCCAGAACACCAACCAGTCCCTGTACGAAGCCAGGCTGAATTTCATTCGACCACTCAGACTTCAAATGAGGCCGCTCATTGAGACTTTGGGCATAGAATTGGATTTGTTAGCAATTAACAAAAGTCTCAAAATGCTGAAGTGGTTGCTGAGAAAGCCATCAGTCATCCTCCGACTCGCCGAACTGAAGAAATCTGAGACAGATCCACTGAAGTATTGCAGTCTACATGCAGAAATTCAGAACAAGTACCCAGACCACTTCTCTATTTACACTGACAGTAGCCCGAGCACTGGTCCATGCATTAGAATTCATCAAGGTCTTCAAACATAAAAACTTTATCATTTATAGCGATTCGTTATCTTGTCTCATGGCTGTTTCAAACATCAAAACAGACCACCTTTTTGTGAGAAAAGTCATAAAGAAAATTGACCTTGCTGGAAACCGCTGGGTATGACATCCATTTGTGCTGGGTGCCTGGCCAA
This sequence comes from Branchipolynoe longqiensis, assembly GCA_030323885.1. Classification (NCBI taxonomy): domain Eukaryota; kingdom Metazoa; phylum Annelida; class Polychaeta; order Phyllodocida; family Polynoidae; genus Branchipolynoe; species Branchipolynoe longqiensis. The sequence goes on from CM059190.1 coordinate 8,299,630, forward strand.
ATCGCTATCCCAGGAAACAAGTGTGCTGACCGGGCTGAGAAAAATGCTCTGAACTATGAAACTACACCGCGTCTGATACCCCACTCTGATCTGAGACCACTTGTTTTCACTCACATTAAATCTTTATGGCAGCGTGAATGGGATGAACAAGTTACACGAAATCGTCCTAACTGTGGGAAAACCACCACAGACTCATGCGGTTGGTCGACGGGACATTGCCCACTCATGGCTTACAAACAAACAAACAAAAGTCCACCCACCCCCACCCCTACCACCAAATACTACCCACCATCTCCCACGCATCCCCTATCTTCCACGGACCTCCACCTCCAAACCCCACGCCACCCCCATTTCCCACCCCACTCCCATCTCACACTCCCCAACTCCCACCCCACCCCATTTTCCACCCATCCCCAATCTCCCACCCCCCAACTCCCTCTCCGACAAGTCAAAGTCGAAGCCAAAGCTCAGTTAAACCAATGATCGGTTAATCCAAACAAATTTCTAGGGTCCCTTCAAGTTTGGTTTAACAGGGACTGTAATTGGACATTTATCTGAGAGCATTGAATGAGCAATTAAAACAAAACATGTCTTTCTTTTCTTTTAGGGTCACTTCCATTTTAGAGGAATCTGATTTGAGTCCCAAGAAGGTGATTTTCTGCATATGTATTAAAACCGATTTTTCTTTGTTAATTGTAAAGCATAGTTTCTCATATAATTGAATAAAAGCCTGAATGGATGAGTAGCATAATTCCATAGTCTATTGTATAAATGGGTTTCAACAACTTCATTCTAGGGACCCAGCAAGAGGGCATTAGAAAGAACCTGATATTCTAATAATTGACAATATTCACAACGCATGAAACATCTGATGGCAACGACGAACACTACGGTTGTGGGACCGTTGCCACAGCGCATACAAAAGCTATGGAAAGCTAACTTTCAAATGCACAGATGTCAATAAAATTTGGGATATTTTGAAAATTCTAAAAGTATATTGCTATTGGAGCTTCCAAGAAAAATAATATTTTCATGTTTGGACCCCTTTGAACATTTTAGGAGGGTACCAAACTAGTCAGTCACTATTAATAGTATAGTTAGAAGAATCTTACCTGGGTACAGATGATGGATAACTCTTGTTTTCCCGAGGTACAAGCCTCGGGTAGTCGTGGACTAGGGAGAAGGTAGCAACATCTGGTACGTCAATCTTCACAAAATTATTCAGGATAAAAATGAGCTTAATGATTGGAAGTCCTCATGTTTTCCTATTGGCACAAGCCAACGTAATAGTCGTGACAGGGTGTGGTGGGCGGGCCCTAGTCCACGACTACCCAAGGCTTGTACCTCGGGAAAACAAGAGTTATCCATCATCTGTACCCAGGTAAGATTCGTCTAACTATACTATTTTACCTCGGTACAACGCCTCGGCTACTCGAGGCCGAGGGAGAATTTACGTGGCCTCATTTTTATCCTCAAACATGTACATTAAACAATGTAATAGTCAGAACAATCATAACTTAAACTGTTCACACTCACGTGACCTTCTTAGTTGGTGAGTAGTCGGGTAGCAACCCCACTTGTCTTCGAGTCGTTTGTTGTAATGTTTTGCAAACGACTTCGCCGTCTTCCAGCCGGCGGGTGACAGGATCTTCTTAACCGAGATCCCCAAATGTCTTTCTTTCGAAGCCATCGCACCTCACGTAGAGTGCGAAGCATAGCGTTGAATATCAACCCCCGCTGCCTTGAGCGCAATCATCGTCCATCTTGTGAGCGTGTCTCTGGAGATAGCCTTATGTGGCTTAATGAAGCTTATCAAAAGCTGGCGAGAATTCCTAATTGCCCCTGTCTTGGATATATACACTTTAATAGCGACTCAAGACCGACTCATGGACACAACTCTCAGAGCAGAGAGCTAAATGGAGAGCGTCAGTCAAGTAATGAAAGCAGTCTTTGTTGCATCGCGACCGACAGCATGATGATGATGATGAGTAAATAACATTAAACATTTTCCCTACTTTCTACATTTTTCCAAATTTTTTTTTTATGCCCGAACTCTTGTGCCCAGAACGTCGGCCAATCCTGTGTATTCCCTGCAAATATCTCTTATTTTGTTTGTTTGTTGTTGTTTTACATCCTAGCAACATCTAAGGTCATATCAGGACAGGTACCGACTTGTGACAGTGCGCAGTGATGGCAACTTTTATAGTGCTGTCCCACTGGGAAATCAGGCCGCCGGCACCATGACCCAATATCCCGTTCAGTCAGATTATCCTGACACTGAGCCAACCAGTCTTTTGTCCCAGGCTCACAATAAAAGTGGATCTCTACAGCCATACTTTCACTGATTACCTGGGACCAACAGTAACAGGTTCTTTCACTTAGTCTGTTTGTTGTTGTATGTCCTAGCAACATCTAACGTCATATCAGGATGGGTACCGACTTGTGCACTCATGGTGACTTTATAGTGCTGCCTCACTCGGAAACCATGACGCCAGCACCATGACCTGATATCCCACTCACTCACATTATCTTGATACTGAGCCAATGAGTCCTTGCCCTATCCTAATAATGTCGAGTGCCGGGCTAGGAATCGGCAAGTATCAATTTTTAAGTCATCGGTTTGACTCGACCAAGATTCGAACCCACAAACTCATCGGTTCGGATCTCCCAAACCACGAGACAGACCCTCTACTCATTCGGCTATCCCATCTGGTCACTGGCTTTGAGTAATTGATCTTGGTATACATCAAATACCACATCCATCCTCTCACTTCCCTCGCTGGCATGAATAATGAATTTATTTACCTTGCTCATAATGGATAAGTGTAGGAAGTTAGAAGATGGGTAAGGGGTTCCTCTACTGGTGATAGTTTGATGTCTAGGTGCTTTGGCAGAACAGCTTTAATTATCTTTTTCATAGTGGCATCAATGCTTGCCTAGGCTAATGAGCCAGTTACATTATCCTGACACTGAGCTAATGAGTCCTATCATATTAATGCCCTATCATATTAATGCCAAGCGCCTGGCTAGGAAGCGACAACTATAAATTTTTACGTCATTGGTTTGACTTGACCGGGAACCCAAACTCCTAACCATCCGCATGTGAGGCCCATGCTCTACCGATTAGGCCACCGCGCCAGGTGAGTGTTAAAATCACTGAGCATAGAATTAGTAAGTGCAATCTGTTGATAGGAGCCGTATTCTCCTTTTCTACCCGGAAGTCTGCGTAAATTAGTTGAAACCCTAGCAGTCTTGAAAATCTTTCTTTGTTCTGCCAAATTGTTACCTCTTCTAACTCACCATAAACATCCCTGCGCCTTTTAATGAGTTCTTCCTCCAAATACATTTCCATCATCTGATTCCAATTTGTCATCCTATCAAACTTGTGGCTACCAGAAGGTGTACCATATTGCACGAATTAAATGCTTCATCGTTCAACTGCTAATTTGAATTCCCTCGCCAAGATTAAGACAATTGTAGGCATAATCGCATACAAGGCCCCAACAACACCCTCATGTTGCCCACATCAAGGTCTCCTCCGGGTTATTGTTGCTTCTCGGAACTTCACCTCATTTAAAAGTTGAGCAGCAGCATCTGCCACTTCTTGAATGCCTGTGTACAGATGACGTAAATCTTCAATTATTTTGTGGCTTTGTATAAAAGTTGCATCCACAAAAATGACTGTCTATATCAAGCCTGTCATTCACTTGATTTTTGATTGTCTTATACACCTATTACTTCTTCCAGTCAGGCGCCTTTCTTCAATGTTTCTGACAACTGACAATATCTTTTACCTTTCATTGTCTTCAGCTCTACCTGCACCACTCGAGAGATCATTTCCACCTCAATCTTACTAATTGAGGAAGTCAGTATAAAAAGTACTGATACCTACTCTTGCGAACACAACAGCTAACTGATTAGGTCCTCTGTCAAGTCCTTCATTTAAAAAGACACATTTTGTATATCAATAACAGCCATATCTGAAGAAAGACCCGGCAATATTCATCAGTGTCAGAGCATAGCATTGTGGGTGCTTGTTTACCTATTCGAACAAGCAGGCAATTTAATGTCTGAAGCTGTCATTTTAGATTTATTTGGCACACATTTGTTTCTCATGATAGAAATCACTCATTGCATCAGGTTCTGGTCTTGCCTCAGTGGACATCATATCTCTAGGACTATGAGGCTTAGTATCTGGTCGGTATTCGCCCAACCAAATCTCAATTGCGGCAAAAGTCAGTGGGTAACTGGACTGAGCAAGACGGCTTCATGCAACTCCTACAATGATAAATGTTAGATTTAGGTGGTTTTAAAACAAAACAGTCATACTAAAAATGAAATATAATCCCATATTTCACATGTTATGCAATTTGGACATGAAAGAAAAGAATTTTACTTACCTCACTCCGCTAGTGGGTGTGTGATGTTGCTTTAGCACCATGTCTACGACAAATGCTATCTGCATGGCCAATCAGTCATAAAGAAAGCACCATGACATCTACACATTTTAGTTGTCATACATATTTCAGTGTCAGAAAATAGATGTCCAGAACTGAGAACTGAAAGCTAAAAAATTACAAGCACATATTGCAAACATATTGTCTTTTAACTCTCGTTTTCTATCGGAATGAGATACTGCTATTAAATATATAGGTTCCCACCAGTGCGTTTCATCACAGATACTACCTTACCTGCAATTTGAACTGGGTTACTTGAGTATTAGATGAATAAACTTCAAGATGCATAGCCTGAAGAAGGCATAACAAAACAAAAACACGCTAGATTTTATCCTATATATCCGACCACTGGTGCACCATTCCAGGTTGGAGGAAACCCGCTGCCGCCACATAGGTTACTCTTTCCGATAAGCAGCAAGGTGTCTGGTTGGAACCCAAAATAGCCCAAACTGCCAACGGGTCCACTGAATAGGATGACCGACACCTTCACAGCTGGACATGCTGCTGCCTGAGCTATGTCCCGCTCCTCTACATAATCTAAATTATTACAAGGAAACCTAAATAAAATTTACCAAACTCTATAAATAAATTTTTTTTAAACTAGTACCTTTTGTTCTAGCTGCTGCTGCAGGCTCTTGTTAAGGATTATGTACTTGCGGTTCATGGCATCTAGCCGTGCTATTGTCTTTTTGGCTTCATCCTCACACTTCTTGTACTCCGCCACAAGCCTGATAGTGGAGAAAACTTGGGTTTTATTATTGATACTGAAGAGTAATAGTGTAAGAAAATGTGTAATGCATAAATATTTTAATATATAGAAATGATTTATCTCATTATTTATTCCCCCATTTTATATACTTCTACTACCAAAATATCAATAACGAATTAAAGCACACCCTTTGCTACAACAGCAGTACCTGACTTCAGCATGTCCTGCTATGAGAGAACAATTTTCTTAGTGTAAAAACAACTTTTTCATTGGCTGTCCCTCTGATGACACCTGCTGGGTTAAGACATTGTTTTAGATGTAGTTGTTTTACGTCCTAGCAACATCTAAGGTCCGGAATTCTAGATGTAGAGTTGCCTTTTAAAGATAAGTACTACTGTTAATAAAGCCAATGGCCAATTTAGAGGGCACTAAGATGTGTGTAGTAGAGATGGAGGTCATAAAACATACAAATCCACGAAGGAAAGCAACGCCAGACTGTTGTAGTCGATGCTATATTGGCAATTATAGTTGTGCTGAACGTGCTTCCACGTGCTGTCTTATGCAAAGTAGCTAGTACCATAGGGGCTGCCCTACCATTTGAGTATTACAATTTTATATCAACCCATTTCAGATATAGAATCGATTTAGTAGGACATAAGATCACAAGTGAAGTGAAAATGTCACGATCCAATGACCCAGGGTACACACGTTTTTATTTTTTCCTCGGCCTTTTCTTTGATGAGCATGTACTTCTGTTCACTTTTTTTACTATGAGCCTCCATATCGGCAGCATACGTCTTCAATTGCTCTTCATTCTGATGAGAAAGAGAAACATTGTGTAATTACTGAAATTCACCAATCCTTTACTTTGTTGGTAACCAGGGTAATCTATTTAAAGGATGGGGGGTGGAGGGGGGTGCGGGGGCGGGTGGGAGAAACGAGCACTGTAAGACGCATAGCCTCAGCTATGGCCTTTAATAAAGCAGAAGTCATTCTTCAACCATTATCATTTAGCTAATTTACTTTAGTTTAGGTTCTAGCTACTAGACAATTTGTGCCCAGGGAGATATTTCTTAACATGATTTGCATACTAACCTACAGATTATTTTTCTTGTGTTTATTATTATTTTCCTGAAGACAATAAGCCACCCATTTCTTATTGTCTTGTTTTTATTTCTTTTCAAGTTTTGATTTACCCGCCGTATACTTTATAGCAATACAGTTTTGAGCATCAATTCTTATCATGTAGAGCAGAGTCCTGGATTGCTTGTGCTAGGTTTATTGTACTATCTGGAGAATACCTTCCTACACGTTCTAATTTGGAAACCACAGAAATATGCATGTTTCTTGTACCCTAGTTGAATAGGTCTTATAGTTGTCTGCATTTATCCCTGCCAGGTTTAGAACCCATATGGTTCATCTGACCAGAATATCTAGATAATGGTCAAAAGGCCTGATATAGCTTATCAGTTGATCACTTTTACTCATTCAAAAAAATCCTTTTCAAACATTAGTTACCATTCTTATTACACAAAGTCTACAACAATTATCATTTGCTTGCAGTTTTACTGTTGATGAGATTTCCTTTCTACTGGATTTGAACAATTTTCTTAATGTAAATATCGCTTCTCCAGCCGGGTCCTCTCATCCCTGTTGGTACCTGTCCGATCTCCTGAACCTTTTGGAAGTTTTGAAAGGAAGTGTATTTTAGTCAAACTAGACTTACTTGTAAGTTGAAGTATTACTAAGATTCTTACGAATCTATGAATACGAAGGTATGGATCAAGGGAGAGTACAAGTTTGAGCAGTGCTGAAAGTAGCCTCAGTATTTAAAATTGGAGGGGAATAAAAAACCTATTATCCTTCTTAAAGGGCCTGTCACACTACGACCTATGGCGGTAGTGTATGCCGGTGTATGCGGTTTTTGGCCGATATGCCGTCATACGCTCGGCATAGGTCGGCAAAGGTCGAGCGGCCGAAAGTTTTGTGTGCATGTTCAAAATTTCCAACCTATGCCAGCGTATGGCTCATAGGTTCCTCATACGCTCGACGTACGCCGGCATAGGTTACGCGTAGGTTAGGGGTACATTGCACCGGTGCCCTTGGCATATCTCTAGCGTATTTAGCGTACCCATGGCTTACGTGTAACGTGTTCGAGCGTACTCCTAGTGTATACAAAGCGTATGCCCAGAGTATGCCCAACCTATGGTCTTGGTATATAAAGGCGCCACAAGGCTTCTTCTGTCACTCCTGCTCCGTTGCTCAGACAGGATGGATGTCCAGGCACTGCATCTACAGTTCCAGCATCAGTACACAATAGCCCTTTATCAGCGTGAGCTAAGTCTACCTCATGGTTCTTCTGGCCGCCCGTCTAAAGAGAAGGAGGAGGCAGCGGCGGACAATGTGGGTCAGACCCTGGATTGGGAGGCGGCCACAGTTTGGCTTGTACGAGAAGCTTATGGTAGAGCTCCGCAGCGAGGCACTGCGTTGTTTGTGAACTTCATGCGGATGCCTCCCCAGTTGTTCGACGAGATTGTGGCGTGAGTGGGACCGAGGATCGGAAAAAAACGCACCACATTCCGGATGCCACTCGAGCCTGCACTGAAGATCGCCCTTACTCTGCGGCACGAGGTGTCTGGGAACAAATACTCGTCCATGAAGTTCGGGTGGAGAGTCCCCCACAACACACAGTCGCTCATAGTGCGTTAAGTCTGTCAGGCCATCGTCGACGAGTACCTGGACGAGGTGATGATGTGTCAGGCGACTCCAGAAGGATGGTGTGTCATCGCAGACCAATTCCTACAGAAGTGGAACTTCCCCCATACCTGTGGCGCTCTGGATGGGTGCCCTCCAAAGAGTGGGTCACTCTACTACAACTACAAGGCCTTTTACTCCGTGGTCCTGTTGCCGCTTGTAGACGCGGACTACAAGTTTATCTGGGCAGATCTTAGAGGTTTGGGCTCCGCGTCTGATGCCCAGATCTACAACGACTCCGAGCTGAAGGAGGGCTCTGAAGGTGGCACCATCGGCTTTCCACACCCTGAACCGATTGTGGACGGCCAGAAGGATGTGCCCTATTTTCTCATCGGTGACGATGCCTTGCCCTGCGGCCGACCATGATGAAGCCGTACAGCAGGAGGGGGTTGACCAATGAGGAGCGACTGTTCAACTACCGGCTCTCCCGAGCTAGGAGAGTGGTGGAGAATGCCTATGGCATTCTAGCCAACCGCTTCCAAGTGCTGCTGACCACTATGCAGCACCACCCCTCCACCGTGAAGGTCATTGTCAAGGCATGCGTGGTTGTGCACAACCTCATGAGGATGCGCTACCCAGCGCTGCAGAAGCTGGAGCTGGATCATCCCGAGACTGGGACCAATAACTTCGTCCCCGGAGCGTGGCGAGAGGGGCAAATCCTGCCAGACGGAGACATTCTACCTAGCCCCAACACCGCCTCAAAGCTAGGAAAGGAGCAGCGCGATCTAATTAAAGACTGGGTCATCTCGCCCGCCGGAGCACTATCATGGCAAGACAGCATGATCTGATGTACCAAAACATTGTATCTGTCTGTATGCACAGTGTACGTTTACTGTTATGAAAACTTATGTGCTTTTCTTTTACACTGTACAATTATCGCTTATTTACATGTATGTTAAGTGGTGACATGTCTACTGTTATGTGATCTAATCATTGAAATAAACGATATCCGTTTTTAGATATCAAAACACAATTACATGTCTGTTCTATTCTTTCTATCCCTGATTAAAGTAATCTAATTAACACTACTTGTAATGAATTTGCTCTCTTTTTATAAGAATTAAACTTTTGAAAGCATAACCACTTGCAAAAATATACAGATTTTCGGTTCGGAATTATACATTGGCAGAGAGCATTATTATTCTTGGGTGACAGAGTGGGGACAAAGTTATGTAATCTAAAAGCAATTCCGCCCTACTCACATTATGACATGATATAAGCTATGTTAAATATATGTTCATACATGATGCCTAAGATTAATGAAGAGATGTTCTTATATAAGAGACAGTTCATGCTTGGTGAAACGTTCCTCTATGCATTCATAAAGAATCCATTTGGAGAAAAAGAACATTTTTAATATATATATATATTTGTAAGTGTCTGCAACTACCTGTCACTACTGGACCTATGGTCAAGCACACCAGCCATTCCACATTCCTTAGGGCCACACCCTGCAGGCTAGGTTGGGTGGCAACTCCCCATATTAGGGCATTGCACTGACCAGTCTGTAGGGGGGTGTCTGATTGCCTGGCTGTGGGAGGTCCAGTCACCATACTCCCTTGACCTATCCTGACCACACTAGTCTCATTCTAATTAATTATTCAAGAAACTTCTCCAGACACACTGAAGAGATCACCCTACTCCTGGCTCTTGAGTGAGGCAGACCTACTCTAAGAGTAGGAAGTGATTTTTTTTTTCAACAGGTCAGTATTACAAGTTATATATCTGTACAGGGGCGCGGAGGAGGCAGAGGCCGTTGGTGGCCCGGCCGTAGGCCACGAACCACCTGAGGTCGCGGAGGGCGGCGTCCCCGAGGGTGATGGAGGCGGCTCCGTAGCAGGTGCGGAGGGCGGCGAGGAGGCGAGCCATGAACTTCCTCGCGGGGAGGACACAGCTCCCCATGTGGTTGAGGCGCCCGAGGACACTCTGCAGATCGCGGCGGCCGAGGGTCGGGTGGGCGACCCGGGCCTCACAGTCCCGGATGAGGTCGTCGACCTTGTCGGGTGCGATGCGGATGGTCATGGCCTCACAGTCGATGGCAAAGCCTAGCCAGGTTAGGCGCACCGCAGGGGGGTGGCACTTCCCGGGGGCCACCGCCAGGCCGAGGGCCCCGGTGAGGGCGATGAAGGCGTCGAAGGCCTGGCAGGCCCTCAGGAAGGTGCGCTCGCACCCGACAAAGTCGTCCACATAGACGAGGGCATGGAAGCCCTCGTGGCGGAGGACCCAGGCGACTGCGGAGGTGACTCGGACGCAGGCGGCACCGGAGGAGCGGCAACCAAAGGGGAGGGCGAGGTCGACGTAGGTCGCGCCGTCGAGGGTAATGCCGTAGAGAGGGCAGGAGAGGGGGTCGGCCCGGAGCTGACGGTAGGCACGGGAGATGTCCGCCGTCCAGGTGTAAGCTCCGGGGCCCTCGGCGACGAGGCGGCGACCCACGTCGGCGACACTGGGGAGGCTGTAGGCGTGGGGGGTGCTGAGGAACTTGCGCCTGGGGATGCCAGCGTTGACGCTGCGACCTGGGGGGTATGAGAGGTCGACGATGACCCGCCTCTTGCCCGCGTCGGACTTGGGGCGGGTCATCATGGGGGAGACCTGGGACCAGGGGGTAAAGGGAGGGGCGAGGAAGCGGCCCGCCAGGGCTCCGTGGGCGAGCTCGGTGGCTACGAAGTCGCGGAGGTGGGCATGGTGCTCCGGAGCTTCACGGTGGTTGGTGTAGGTGGGGTGGGGTGCTGGCAGAGTAATTGGTGGAGAAGCCGAACTCGAGGAGGTCGACGAGGTCGCCATCATGGTATCCGTGGAGGTGGGCGCGCCAGGCGGGGATGTGGAGGCCTGAGGGGAGGGGGATGCGGGCGGCCAAAAAATTAGGTAGTCCCGCACACCGGAGGGCAGCGTAGGCCCGGGAGAATGCGGGGTAGCGGGCCCATGCGGGGGCGGAGAGGTGGGGCCAGATGGAGAGGAGGGTGGGGCGGTATTGGTGGGGGGAGGGGCCGCAGGAGGGGGCGGCGGGGAGGGTGTCCTGTATATCAGGATCGACGACGTCGGCGATGGGTTCGCCTAGGTCTGGGAGGGGGGTGGGGGGAGGTCAGGGGAGAGGGAGGGGGGAGAGGCGCGTTGTGATGAAGAGAGGAGGTGGAAGTCGGTGGTGGAGGAGGGGGGGGGGGGGAGGGGGGGGGGGGGGGAGGGGGCGAGGGGGGAGGGGGGGGGGGTAGGGTGGGGGAGGGGCAGCCAGGCGGCGGGGCGTAGGGCTGGTACGCCGGAGGCACCAGGCGGCGGCGGCGGTGGGGTGGCGGGGGGAGGGAGGGGCAGGGGGGAGGGTGGTGGTGACGGAGTGGTGGCGGGAAAAGGGAAAGGGTGCAGGGGAGGCAGGGGCGGCAGGGGAGGTAGGGGCGGTGTGGCGGCCGGCAGGGGAAGCAGGGCGCGCAGGGGCGGTGGTGGTGAAACACTGCTGGCGGGGAGCGGGACGGTTAGGTAATGGGGTTCGGGAAACGGCCGGTTGGCGGCGGGCCGGGGGAGGGTTACGTAATCGGTGGGAGATGAGAGAGGCTGCGGCGCGGGGGGTCCCGCGGGTGTTGCGTCGGCCCGGGAGGTGGGCCGGCGGGCGCCCTGTGTGCGGGCGGAGGACTTCCGGTCGGCTAATTGCCGTTTCCGGTCTGGGGCCGTTGAGAGGGCGAGGTGTGACGTCAGATCTATGACGCTGTCTGTGTGGGCGGCAGATGGTCGGGGGATGTGAGGAGCCCTCCCGGGAGGGGGGTCGCCGCTGGGGGCGGCTGGTGCTGGGGCTGCGTGGAGGGTGGGCGTGGGGTCCGGTCCCTCCTGGTGCGCGCCTCGCCCGAGCCGGGTGGGCAGGTCGCCGCCGACGGACTAAAAATCCGCCGAGGGGGTAGCGGGGGCGGCGGAGGCGCGTTCCCGGAGGCGCTTGGTGTTGCACACCGCCTCACTGTGCATAGTGAGGATGCGCCTGACGTTGGCGCAATAGGCGCAGGCGTGGCGCCTCCGGGCGCCCTGCTCCCCATGCGCCTCACCGGCGGGGGCGAGGTCGCACGAGGCGGGGTCCCGGTTCCAGGCTGAACAGGGAACCCCGTAAGCTTCCCGGGTGTAGGGAGTCCTAGCATCGGTCTGGGAGGCGTGCGGCTGGGGGGCGTCCGCGGGGCGGGCGGCGGCCGGGGCGCGTGAGGCGGGTGCCCTGGCGCTCGAGGTGAAAGTCGCGGGGGCGGTGAGGACGTCCAGACGGACGGCGTTGATGGCGATGGGGTCGAGCCATCCGTCTGCGAGGCGTCCGTCGGCTAGCCACGCGAACACCGCCTCGGACCAGCGCCGGACCGTGGGCCAGGGATGGGTCACACAGTCGCGCTGGACCGTGAGGTTGTGGTAGAGGAGGCCTGGGATGGAGTCCGAGGGGAAGGCGGGATGGGATTCCAGCATCCTGAGGGCGAGGTTGTACTCCTCCAGGGTAGCCTCTCCTCTCTTCACCGCCTTCCCCTCGGGGCCGCGCTCGATGAGGTCGTGGGGGAAGACGTAGCCCTGTGGAATACCTCTGCGGCGCCCGGTGTTCCGTGCCTCGGCCGACTCCAGGATCTCGCGGACCGCGTCGGCCGCGGAGGTGGGGTTGAGGTTGGTCGCGGAGGCGAGTAGGGTCCGGGGGCGACTGCCCGCGTCGTGGTGGCTCCTCGCCTGATGGTTTGTAGGTAGAGGGGGTGGACGTCGGGGGCGGCAGGAGGCGGGGCGGTGAGCTGGCGCTGTGTCGCGGGGGCGGCGCCCCCGGCCTCGCGGGTGAGATCCTCCATGAAGGCGGGGAGGCGCTCCAGGGCCGAGGGGGCCGAGGGAGGCGGCGCGGGAGGTGCCGGCGCGGGAGCCGGGGTCGCCCCTTGGAGGAGGAGGCTCTCCACTAGTCCAGTGAGGTGTTCCAGGGCGCGGGAGTTGGCATCGACCCGATCGTCAGTCGAGGTGACCCGATCCGGGGCCTCCTCCCTGGCGGCAGGCCGAGGGGAGGGGGGCAGCGAAGTCGCGGAGGCGGAGTCGGCCGTGGAGGAGGGTGGTGTGGCGGCTCCTCTCCTGGACGCGCGCGGCGCGCGACGGCCTCTGGTGCGCGGCATGACTGGCGTAGGCCAGCGAGGTGAGGGTCGCGGAGACGTGGAGGCTGCAGGGGGCGAGCCAAAAAGAAGAAAGGAGGAGTGCGTCTGGCAGGAGATGGAGGCTGAGTGGCGAGACAGGGCAGAGAGGCTGGGTTATAAGGGAGAGAGAGAGGGGGGGGGGGGGTTACGCAATGCAACGGTCGCGGGCTGGGCGGGGGAGCGAGAGGGGGGGGGGGGTACTCCTCCTCCACTGCGAATCAAACGCAATGCAAGCATTACGACCATATACAAACATACAAAGACAAACAATACAACATAAGATTTTAAAATACAAACTATGACTACATATCTACATAGCTACATATCTACACATCTACACATATACACATATTTAGAACTATTTACAATCACTTTTCTGTCGTCCCGTTGGAGCCCCCCCCCCCCCCACCTGGTGACATCGGGGTTGACGGGGGGTGGGGGGGGGAAAGAGGTCCAAGTTGGAGACGCCCAACACTCCCGAGATCCCCGACAAGTTCAATAGTCCGTCGGACGTCGGGCTGGCCGACTCCGACAAAGTTCCTGCGGCAGGGGCGACTCATGTCAGAGTTGAACTCGCCACGCACCGGAAGTCGACGGCCAGCCCACACCGATAGTGACCGCACCACCTGGGCGGGCAAAGAGTCGTGGAGGGGCCCTGGTGTGGCCCACCATGCCGAGTGTCCGTAGTGCAGCAGGCGGCTGCGGCATCGCTACAGACGACCGTGGCACCAATTGAGGCTGAGGCGGGAGCGGCTCATGACGCATGTGGAACGGCTGTACGGGCAGAGGTTGAGGCAGAGGCTGAGGCTGAAGATGTGGCTGCGCCATGTACTGCTGCACATACTCCTGTGTCTGCGACACCCAGGGTGATGCCGGTGGTGGCTGGTGAGTCCACTGGTGGGGTTGTGGCTGGTACAAGTGACTTGTTGATGGCGCGCAAACCACAGGAGCCGGTGCAGCCACAAGAGCCGGTGCAGCCACAGGAGCCGGTGCAGCCACAGGAGCCGGTGCAACCGCAGCCACAGGAGCCTGAAGGCCTTGTTGCCGTTGCGACAAGATCCAGTTGATCGCCGCCCGTGTCTCCAGAAACCCCTCCTCCGGCATCGTCATGAGCATGTCGCAGACATAGTTGGCAAAGGCGGCGCGCTGCGTCATCACCGGTGTAGTAGGCGGCTGCATGACCTTGAGCATGGCCCCAGACTCGTCAAACCTCTTCTGGATGGCAGCGAGGAGGTTTGCGTCGTCTGGGGCTGAGCGCTTCCCCTTCCCCTTTCCCCGCTATTGGACTGGAGCGGGAGGAGTGGCGGTAAGGTCCTCCTCCATTCCCACGTCCAGATCCATGCCGACATTCTCCTCGATGGTGACATTGCGCTGCGCAGCCTCTATGGCAGCGGCCACCTGCAAGACACAATAATAAAATAACATAAGTAACATGAATGCAAATCAATGTATCAACAAAAGACGTAAACAACAACACGAGTCAACAATAAAGCACAAATATTTAACGATAAATGATTAAATTGATTTATCAAGATTCATTACGTAAATACCATATATTGATTGTCGACTTCTCGAAATAACGATAACACAAGTCAACAATAAAGAACAACAACAAATATATAACATTAAACAATTAACGTGATTTAGCTAGATTAATTACGTAAATAACATATATTGGTTTTTCGACTTCTCCAGAATATTCTGAGTTTTACGAGAATCCTAACGGCCACACTAGTCAGAAGGATAAAAGATTATGTACTTACAGTTCTGCAGGGCTCCGGGCAGTGATGGACGACGGACCATAGGAAACCGAACTTCTGCATGATCCACTGCTCCCTCTCAGTCAGTTCTGGCGGTCCGTCCCTGCTCTTTTTTTTGTAGTCACTTGAACCACTTCTGGAGATGGACGGATGTCCTCCCCAACAGCATCGCCTGGTCCTCCCACATCTTCCCCTTCCTGTCCGAGCGGCGGTAGTCTGTCATCTTCCTGCCTCTCCCACGGCCTAGTCCTCCTCCAGTTACAGCAGCTCTGGAGGCTGGTGTAGTAGCAGCAGCAGCAGTGGTGGCATGGTGGTAGAGTGTGGAGAAACCAAATTCTCCTGGGTATTTATACCCTGGCGGCGACCGACCACATGACCCAACGGCGATAACATACGTCATTCCATGCTTTGCATACGCTGCGCATAGGTTTCGCGTAGGTTATGCATACGCTACTCATAAGTTGATACGCTAGGCATAGGTTGGCCAGAGGTCACCATAGGTTATGCATACGCTGGACCTGTCAATCACAACCGTCAACCCACATCATATTACGCTTTGAATACGCCGCCATAGGCCGGGGGTAGGTTACGTATAGGTTACACATACGCTTCAAAAGCCGCCATAAGTCGTAATGTGACAGGCCCTTAAAATAAAACATCAGCAAACCTACCATATCCCAAACCTATTTCTGATCTTATATTTGTTAGTTTATACTCAAGTTTTAATATTTTAGTTTTTTATTTATTAGGTATGACTGGGCGTCATCTAATCCTTATGTTCATATTCGTTTGTTTGTTGTTTTACATCCTAGCAAGATGTAAGGTCATATAAGGACGGTTACCGACTTGTGACAGTGCACACTCATGGTGACTTTATAGTGCTGCCTCACTGGGAAATCAGGCTGCTGGCAACATGACCTGATATCCCACCCAGTCACATTATCCTGACACTGAGCTAACCAGTCCTTGCCCTATCCTAATAATGCCGAGCACCAGCCTAGGAAGCGACAAGTATCAATTTTTAAGTCATTGGTTTGACTCGACCAGGAACCAAACTCGCGAACTGTAGCTGGCAGCTGGTGTTTTGAAAATAGCTGGGTGAGTGGAGAGAAGGGAGAGTAAAACTGGGGTATTTTCAATTTTCTTTAGAGTAATTCAAACAGGAAATATATTTGCTTTAATGTAAAATATGTTAGTACAATTACATTGCATAATTCAATCGGAAACAGATATAGAAGGAAAACGTTTTTTTGTTGTTGAATGTAAAAATGTTTTGGACTGTATGGGGTTTGAAACCACAACACCAAATCACTTCAGATTACAAGTTCAACACCCTAACCACTAGACTAGAGGCCACATATAGTTGGTTGTCTCAGTTCAGGCTATTTGTATATACGACGTCATATATACAATATGTATGTATGTATGTATGTATGTATGTATGTATGTATGTATGTATGTATGTATGTATGTATGTATGTATGTATGTATGTATGTATGTATGTATGTATGTATGTATGTATGTATGCATGCATGCATGCATGCATGCATGCATGCATGTATGTATGTATGTATGTATGTATGTATGTATTATTTATGTATGTATGTATGAATTATGTATGTATGCATGTATGTATATATACATACCTTGTATGTACCTTGTATATACCTCGTATATATATATTTGATGTATATACTAGTGCATATATAAAATGTTCTAAATATCGTGCGGTGGCCGTGCAGTGACTTTAGGCAGTACTAAGCATGCACCAGCCTGTGGCACAAATTAGAACTATTCTGAGTTCGTTTGTTTTCCCGAAGAGGTATACCGGTGTCGTGGTTTGAAAGCCCGGCCAGATCGGATGCCCGGCCGTGGCTTCTGCGCATGCGCGGATTTTAAGCGCGTCGTCTGCGCATGCGTCAAATTCTCCCCAGTTTCAAACACCCGTGGATGTTTGTTTACAATTTATATATATATATGTGCATTGTCAATGGCCGTGAGCAATCTTCTTACAGAAAAAGTGAAATATCTCTAAAACCACACCACCTAGAGACAATTCGTTTGGCACACATATAGAAAACATGTTTACCAAGAAGAGTAGATTAAATTGATTAGGTTAGGGTTCTGGATTTCTATTAATTTTGAATAAAACTAACGTTTCACACTGCGTCACCTGTCAACTCAATCATGAGTCAATGGCTGTGAGCAATCTTCTTACAGAAAAAGTGAAATATCTCTAAAACCCCACCACCTAGAAACAAATCGCTTGGTACACATATAGAAAACATGTCTACCAAGACGAGTATATTAAATTGATAAGGTTAGGATTCTGGATTACTACTAATGCGCAGAAGCCACGGCCGGGCATCCGATCTGGCCGGGCTTTCAAACTCCGACATGCTGCAGTTTGCAGGGCCTCCGAAAATCCGCGCATGCGCAGAAGCAACGGCCGGGCATCCGATCTGGCCGGGCTTTCAAACCACGACACCGGTTCACTTTAACTTGCAGTCCTCTCCAACTCGATCTGCTCCCTCCGCTGCCGAGGCTACTTCCGGCCCTGCGCAAGCTTGTCCTCTCCCCGGATACTTAACTTCCGATATTCGGCATTAAGGGCCATTTGCTTATTACGCTTTACTTCCAACCTCTTGAGAAGTGCTTTCACCTAGACATTTAGTTCGGTCACATGTTTGATCCTTCAGCGGTGTTGGTGCTATGATTACTCTCGCCCATCTTTTGCCTCACTTCCTTTACTATTTCACTTGTCAGAGCCTTATTCACATGCTCATGAGTTTTATACAAGAATTATGTAATGGTTGATGCTAGTAGACTCAAACCATTGTTAAATATTGAGGCTAATTAGTTTCTATGAGCAATCGATTTTCACTAAGCTCGAAATGACATTCACTTATGTTGTCGCAACCGAGCAATTATGTACAGTTTCTGTAATTTTACAGTTTTCGCCATGGCACTCATCACATACATAGACATATTTCAGACCGTTTTCTAACAACTGCACATATTTATAGCACAATTAGTCTTTCAATTACTTACATTTACACCATTATCAGGAACTGGGGGTAAGTCTGTGCTGATCGGTTGAAGTCCTTGTGAGCCATATATTCACATCACCATTCAAGGAGTTCCTAAGCATTTTCATCATGCAGACCAAATTACTACTTGTACGTGTACTCTCTCTCAGTTTCCTCATCACTTAGCCTATGTTCATTTTATGCCTGGAAATCGTTTCTATCTAAGAAATTGTGAATCTTACACAAGCACGCTATGATTATGAATAACCACAGTCAAGTCCGATACTGGCATTTTCACAATGGTATCCTCTAAGGGGCTATTATTTGAAGTATAAGAGTAATCTCACTTGGCTGAATGGGTACAGTGCAGGCTTCCTGTGTAGAAGGTCAGGGAGTTTAAACCTCACTGAGTCAAACCAACAATGTACAAAATTGACACTTGTCACTACCTAGCCTGACTAAGCGTAAGTATAATCTGGCAATATGTATAGCTTGTATACACGACGTCTATGCAGATGTAGGTAGAGCCCAGCTGGCAAGCGTGTGTATACCCATTGTGGTTCATTGAAGCCCCAACAGGGGGGTGGGTAGCGCTGTGAAGCCGTGGGTGAGTAGTGATGGGAAGCAGTCACTGCCTGCCCAACTCGCACCAAGTGCACAATGATGCGCGTATCTGATTTTTATTTTATTTGAGTATTGTTATTGATAGTTGAGTTCTTGATTGATTGGTTATTTGAGTCGGTAGGGCAGGTAGTCCAGCCATGATTATGCAATTGATTGATTAGCCGAAATAAAATAATAATCGGCCAACCACATTTGACTTGTTAAGTGCGATTCTACATGAAGTTTCATCATAATACTATCCTGAAAACCAATACAAACTGATGATTTCCTAACTTACCCCTTTATTTCCGAATGCTGGCTGAGGTAACAAATTCGATCAGCCCCCCCCCCTCAATTTTCCCCTGAAAGACTACATGCCATACTTATTCAGAAAAACCATAAAACATTTAGGTCTAAAATTTCCGACAAACAATTTTTAATAATACGGATAGACTAGCGTGTAAAACTGTCTGCTGATGTAGCATAGCACCTATCTACTCTGCCGCATGCATAAGGTCAGCTTGCTCCACGTCATGCAGCCAAAATCTCCATGAAGTAAGGTGATAAGAGGACTACTGGCAGAGTGCTTAACACAACTCCTCCGTCCTGGTTAGGTGTGATCTTGTGAACACGCCAGGAATGTTGGACATTCCTACGAGGTCCATTCTCTCTTTACAAGAATTGGATGCCCTTGTGCACCAGGTAGGGCAACTGTCCCCACATTTATTTATCGGTGATATAAACAGTCACGACCCATTGTGGGGAAGGAACAGTAGAAGGATTGAGGACTGTGTGGGCAATTATACTCTGTATTGAACGACGGTTCGTACACATACTTGCATCACGCCTACCAGTTCCCAAGCTTGGCAAAGACCCTTGTATAGCCCTCACAAGCTGCGTCGCAAAAACCTGTTTAACCTTCAATGTGGCTTCAGATGGGGCTGTAGCACCTTCGACCATTTCAATGACATGTTGTGGTTGTGCTTTTTGATTTAAAGCCAAAATACGATATATGCAACACAGCATTCTTACAATGAGCATTTGACCAGGAATACCCATTTTCAGTTTTCTAGTGCAAGGCATATTCTCATCTGGGTGAGCACAAACAACCATACATAGTCTTTGACTGAAATGTGCTAATATAGCATTAAGAACATATATCATATTCTATATTGTCAATTGTAACCATACACATGCATAAATCATTGGTAATATGGCTCAGTGAACGTTGAAAGTTATGACAATTATATTAATGAAATTTTAAGGCCCCAGGTATCCATACAAACCATATAAGACGGATTCTTATTTATTTATTTACAAGAAATTCAGAAAAATATGAAAGCATACATGTTCATTTCTCAGAGGTTTCACATAGCATTAGCCTATCGTAGTTGCCAGATGCTTAATATTGAACTTAAGATGCCATGTTTTCAATTTGATCAATTCTGGTTTTTTTTTTTAATTCAGTCATGCTTATCCTGAAATACAATAGATTTATTTCCGAGTCAAAAGCACATCCAAACCGTTTGGGTAGGACTCACCTGTTTGAAAACAATGACGCTACCCTTGAGTTTCTCATAGCGATTGTGAAGGCTAGAGCAAAACGCTTCGACACCTTTAACATCCTCCAGGGCCTGATCCCGCTCAGTCGTTCTGTTTGCTGCTTCTACCTTCGCCTGATTGAGCTCTTCCAGGATCTATAGTAAATACATTCATTACTATTTACCTATATAGTTATATATATGTGGGTCTTTCATGGTAAATTGGGGCAATGTATTTTCCAGTATATAATGGTCAAAAACAATTATGGAAAGAGTAGAGAAGTTATTTTCTTCATAGAATTGGTATTCTTACACTTTGTAGGGATATATCTGAAAAAATGAAGGCCTAATGTGACAGTAAAAAAAAAAGGCAACATTTTCAATAAAAAAATATTTTGTGTTAAACGTATGAATTTGTTACATGGAAAATGTGGAATTTTCTACAGCCTACTAGACCTTTATTAGAATATTACCTATTAGTCAATGAAATAATATAAGGAGACTGTTACTTGAAATAAATGTTCATTTTGAATGCACATATATTTTTTTTATATCTAATATTCCATGGTGATTAAACTGGTTCTGGACGTAACTGTTGTGTCCCCTGCTTGTTAAATAAGGAAATATGTTACCCTGGGATTACCAGTTCTTCATTAAAAAAAACAGTTTCTATTGTTGCATATGTAAGGCTATTTTCTAGTACGATGGCTAGCAATATAATTCGCCTACAAAGGTTTATGAAAATGAATTGAAGTTGAAATTCCATATTATTGTTGGTGTCCCCTTCTATTGTGTTACGGCCACAACTCAAAATTGGGAAGAATATAATGATCCTATACAGATTTCTTTTACAGTGCATTTCTATACTAAGAGGACCACAACGTAAAAATGAATTGTTTCATGCAATAAATTTGATTAAAGAATTGTTTTGATTAATAAATCCACACTTGCTGATTAATAAGATATATATGGACAAGAGTTGGCTACTCAGCAAAAAAATTAGGAAAACACACCCGCATGTCACACATTGGCCC
The DNA here is from genome assembly GCA_030323885.1 of Branchipolynoe longqiensis. Taxonomy (NCBI): domain Eukaryota; kingdom Metazoa; phylum Annelida; class Polychaeta; order Phyllodocida; family Polynoidae; genus Branchipolynoe; species Branchipolynoe longqiensis. The sequence goes on from CM059190.1 coordinate 8,320,626, forward strand.
CATTAACCATGATCCATATATATATACTATAGTTATACGAATCTTACCTGGGTACAGATGATGGATAACGATTGTTTTCCCGAGGTACAAGCCTCGGCTAGTCGTGGGCTAGGGAGAAGGAAGCACATCCGGGTCCAGCAATCTTTAACTACTTATTCAGGATAAAAATGACTTTGAACTTCAATGGATACTTTTCGTCTTGGCACAAGCAAACATGCTAGTCGTGGCAGGGCTGGGTGGGCTGGGTGGGAGGGCCCTAGCCCATGACTAGCCCATGACTAGCTGAGGCTTGTACCTCGGGAAAACAACAGTTATCCCTCAACTGTACTCAGGTAAGATTCATATAACTATACTATTTTACCTCGGTATTAAGCCTCAGACTACTCGTGTGTTTGTTGTTTAACATCCTAGCAACATCTAAGGTCATATCAGGACGGGTACCGACTTGTGACAGTATGCACTCATAACGATTTTATAGTGCTGCCCCACTGGGAAATCAGGTCGCTGGCACCATGACCCAATATCCCACTCAGTCACATTATCCTGACACCGAGCTAACCAGTCCTTGCCCTATCCTAATAATGCTGAGCACCTAGCTAGGAAGCAACAAGTATAAATTTTTAAGACATTGGTTTCCCTCGACCGAGAACCGAACTCCCGATCTTCCGCATGCAAGGCCTCTGCTCTACCTATTCGGCCACCGCGCCCGGTCAGCCTACTCGTAGCCGAGGGAGACTTTACGTAACTCATTTTTATCCTTAATCCATTTCATTTCAGTATACCTTCGTATTAAACAGTATTTATATTAAACAGATATACTTTCCAAAAAACCTCACCTGTTATGTTAACTGGTGAGTAAGCGTGTCGCGAGGCCACTTGACTTCTCTAGTCGTTTGTTGTAATGTTTTGCAAATGATCTAGCTGTTTGCCAGCCTGCATGTGCTAGGATTCTCTTAACCGAAATCCCTAGCGCCGCGCCTTAGAGACCATAGCTCCTCTCGTCGAATGGGACGCGTATCATCCAGTATCGACACTTGCCTCCTTAATCACTTTAAAGGTCCATCTAGCAAGTGTGTCTCTCGAGATCGCCTTGTGTGGTCTAATAAAGCTCACCAAAAGCTGTCTAGAATTTCGTAATCCTTTTGACATCGATCCTCCGGGAAGCTATTCACCTGTACCGTGGACAGTTGGTCCCCTGTGTGGTTTGATTTTAATAACTGATCTAAATCCGTCTAGGGATAACACTACAATGGTTTGTCCCCTATGTCCTGTGACTAGCAGTAATAAAACTTCTAACTTAAATGCCATCTCTTAATATCTAAGTGATAATTACTCGGCCAAGACTTGAACAGCTTAAAGACTATCGATACACCCCAAAATCTATTATATTTTGGCCAAGGTGATTTCTTTCGCAAACCGACCTTAAGAACCAGTGTATCACCAGATGTTTACCAATCATTTGTCTATCTACTCTTGGTAGGATAATAGACAATGCACATATGGCTTCATTAATTGCACCAAACCTAACCCTTCATCCTCTAGCATTCATAAAAATCTTACTACTTGAGTTATTGTAGGCCTTACGGGCTTAACTTTCATAAGCAAGCAATGAAGTCCCCACTTCCTTAAATAACTAGTATATAATTTTACTGTTCCTTTCCTCCAGGTATGCGAGAGGAGCCTTAGCTGGGTAATTTTGTCTAGACCAAATTGTTCTAAATGTTTATTCAAAAAAGGAATGCCAGGAGGGGTGTCATTGACACGTCTCCGTGGGTTGTTAGCAGCCATTGATGTTGTAGGGTTCACCGTGCTCTTGGAAATCTGAGGCTGTCTCTCGCTCCCAATGCCACTGCCCCCAGCCATGGCTGTATGTCCCACTCGGACATGATCAGGATTGCATGTGTGCGATCCATTCTTATCTTCCCGTCACTCTGCTGATAATGCTGAATGGTGGGAATATATAATAGAATTTGTTATTCCAATCCAAGGAAAACGCATCCACTTGCCAAGCATTTGGCTCTGGGTGCCCTGATACATATCTAGCTATCTTGTAGTTGTTTCGCGATGCAAACACATCTACCTGTGATGTGCCCCACTTAACGCAAATTTGTTTAAATATGTTGTCACTCAACGACCATTCCAAGTGATCATGAAAAATGGTGGCTTTTCTTGTCTGCGAAAGTGTTCTGACTACCTGGGATATACGCGACTGTTACTCATATATCATGCTCCCGAGCCCAATTCCAGATCAATTTTGCTACTTTGTTGCAAGGTTTGGACCTAGTCCTTCCCAATGTAAAGGCCCTGTCACACTGCAACGTTTCTCACGAACGCGCTTCGGCGCGTGGCGCCGTGTTGCATTTTTGGGCGAACCGTCGGTACATGTCCGGTACGTTACCGGCGCGTCGGCACATAGCAACGTGTGAATGGACACGTTGGCGCGCGTCGGGCCGTGTCGAGGTTTTGTGCTTGCACAAAACTTTCGACGCGCGCCAATGTGTTGGATCGCGCGTTCCCGGCGCGTTGGCATGACGTGGACCTACGTTACGGGCGCGAAGGGCGCATTTGCAGGACATAGACACACGTTACCAGCGCGTTGCTCGCACATTGCTGTGTGTGTGTGTGTGTGTGTGTGTGTGTGTGTGTGTGTGTGTGTGTGTGTGTGTGTGTCTCTGTGTATGTCTCTGTGTCTGTGTGTGTCTCTGTGTCTGTGTGCATCTGTGTGTGTGTCTCCATGTGTGTGTCTCTGTGTGTGTGTCTCTGTGTGTCTCTGTGTTGCTGTGTGTGTGTCTCTGTGTATTTGTGTGTGTGTATATGTGTATGTGTGTGTCTGTCTCTGTGTGTGTCTCTGTGTCTGCGTGTGTGTCTCTGTGTCTGTGTGTGTCTCTGTGTCTGTGTGTGTCTCTTTGTCTATGTGTCTCTGTGTGTGTCTGTGTCTGTGTTTCTGTGGGTGTATCTCTGTGCATCTGTGTCTGTGTCTCAGTGTCTGTGTCTCAGTGTGTGTGTCTCTGTGTCTGTGTGTCTCTCTGTGTCGCTGTGTGTGTCTGTGTGTGTATGTGTCTGTGTGTGTCTCTGTGTCTTTGTGTGTGTGTCTCTGTGTCTGTGTGTGTCTCTGTGTGTGTCTCTGTGTCTATGTGTGTGTCTCTGTGTCTATGTGTGTGTGTCTCTGTGTGTCGCTGTGTGTGTCTATGGGTTTCTGTGTTTCTGTGTGTGTATGTCTGTGTGTGTGTCTCTGTATCTCTGTGTGTCTCTTTGTCTGTGTGTGTGTCTCTGTGTGTGTGTGTCTCGGTGTCTCTGTGTGTGTCTGTGTGTGTGTGTCTCTGTGTGTGACTGTGTCTGTGTGTGTGTCTCTATGTGTGTGTCTGTGTCTCTGTGTGTGTCTCTGAGAGAGACACACATACACTCTCCCTCCCTCCCTCCCCCTCCCTCCCCTCCCACACAGAGACACAGACACACACCCAGAGACAAAGAGACACACACAGAGACACACATAGAGACACACAGAGACACACACAGAGACAGAGACACAAAGACACACACATAGACACAGAGACACACACACACAGACACACACATAGAGACACAAAGACAGAGACACGGAGACAGAGACACACAGACAGACACACACAGAGACACACACAGACACATACAGAGACACACAGACATGCACATAGACAAAGAGACACACACAGAGACACACACAGACACAAATACACACACAGAGACACACACAAACACAGATACACAGACACACATAGACACAGGCGCTGGTAACGTGTCTCTGTATCTGTGGCTATGTGTGTGTCTCTGTGTCAGACACAGACACACACACTGAGACAGAGACACACACACAGACAGACACAGAGACACACACATAGCCACAGATACAGAGACACACAAACAGAGACACATACAGAGACACACATAGAGACACAGATACACACACTGAGACACAGAGACACACACACACACAGACACACACATAGACACAGAGACACACATACAGAGACACAGACAGAGACACACACACAAAGACACAGAGACACACACATACACAGAGACACACACACAGACACATAGAGATACACACAGACACACACACACAGAGACACACACAGAGACACACACACACAGACATGTACAGAGACACACATACATACACACAGACACACACAGAGACAGAGACTCATGCAGAGACACAGAGCCACACACAGAGACACAGACACGCACACACACAGACACAGACACAGAGACACACACATAGACACAGACACAGAAACACAGAGACACACATAGAGACACAGAGACACACACACAGACACAGAGACACAGACACACAGACAGAGGGAGGGAGGGAGGCCTTTTCCGCCCGCAACGTCGATACCCGTTGAGGGCGCACTAATAAAACGCTACCAACACGCTGCCGCCCGTCCTCCTACACGACGGGTTGCAAATATTTTCCGCGTTGCCGGGATGCCGGCAGAAACGTTGTAGTGTGACAGCCCCATAAGCCATTGCTGTAGTGTTATCTGTCAACACTAGAACATGAAACTTGGGGATACGCACTAAGCTACATAACCCTAAACAAACTGCACTAAGTTGTAACACATTAATATGATCTGAAATTTCATCATCTAACCAACATCCTCCAGTTGCCTGACGACCTCTATGAGCACCCCATCCTTCTAATGACGCATCTGTTGTAACAAAAGTGTTGGGTTCACCCATCCTAATGGGATTGGGAGAAGAATTAATGTTGGCCTACCACCATTGAATATCATCTAAGCCTCCTGTTGAAAACAGTCATCTTTCTCTCAAAATTGCCTTTTGTACGCGCTAATGCCCAATTCTTGTCTATTTCTAGCGACTTAATATGAGCTTTCCCATATAGGATAGCTGGGGCATAGGCTATCATTATTCCTATTAATACTGCGACTTGCCTAATCTTAGGCATCGTTAACTGCAGCAAATGGTCTGCTGTGGTGAAAAACTTCTTTCGTTTTTGTTGTGTTATTGAAACTGTCATATCTTCTGTGTTTAACAGGAAACCCAAACATTTTAAAACTTTGGTTGGGGTAAAAACTGATTTCTTGTCATGAATCGTCAATATATGGGAACATAAAATCTCCCTTTCTAGCCATTAATGAAAAAATGTTTCAACAGCTTAGTAAATAAGTAAGTAAAGAGTGGCACAAGCTAAGCCACTAGGCACACAGGTGAACTTTTGTGACCAAATCCCTAGCCGTTTCGAGGGGAAAACCTCTCAAAATGTTTATATGTAACCAATTTGTGTTGTCAATCCATAATCATGTGGTTTTCACCATTTGGCCTGGGTCACGAAAATAAATTTGAAATAAATTTGCATTCCTCATGAACAGCAGTCTCTATTATTCCTCTCTGACAAAATTCCAACACCTGTTTATCTAATGCCCCTCTCTCGTTTAGATCAAAATGATATGGAAAAGGAATTGTTTTCTGTAAAGGGTGTTGCGCAAAGGGAATGCGTATTCCTTGCACTATACTCAGAATAGTCAATTATCCGTAATTTGCCACTCATCTAAACAATTAGTTATATTTCCTGTCTGGAAAATGCTTACAGGTGTTTCCATGGCCACCGGGGTTTGTGTTGCAACCTCTACTTATTCCCTGCGCGGGGGAACGGCTTCTGGGGAGTAAAATCCCTCCTGATGGGACGAGTCCCTTCGTTCCAGCCGAAGGACTGGCGCTGTCCTCTGCCCATAGGCTGGAAGGCATAGCCCGAGCCCTACCGACTGCCTCTGCGGTGTGATGGTTGCGAAAATCCAATGGCCCTCTCTTGAACTGTGCATTGTTGGTGTCACTTGCCACCTCTTTACCGGCATCGGTACATACCGCCTTAAAGACGTATTCGAAATGTCCGTACGAGAGGACGTTGCTGGTGGCTGTCAGCATGGCAATCCCCCCTTCGATACGTCAGGCCAAAGACGAGAACTTGTTCTCGGCCTGCATACGGTTGCAACAGGTGTAATCGCCATCAATGCTCCCATTCCGAGGCGTCTGACTCAGGGACCACCCTCTTTGTTCTCTTCCGAGATCTAGCCGGGAGCATCTGCTCCAGCTTCATGAGCCACTCCTCCAGCCCAGCAGGACTGGCGTCTGGCCCGCTTTCCTCCCCCGACACCGGGTGTACCGGAGAGGCTTGAACCGTCACCACCGGTGACGAATCCTCATCATCAGATATGGGAGCCTCGGGCTTACTGCGCTTCGTAGCCATACTAAGCCTCAGGTCAGAAACCTGTAACGCTCAAATGAAAGTGTGCTCAACCAAATGTCACAACAGGTTAAGAAACCCCAGTTTGTGTATTCACTAGTGTTGGAGAACGTATTTACACCGTTTCCAACACAGGTGTGAGAAAAATTTGTCTTGTGTGAGTGTTGTAGGGTTATGGTTCAAAACCAAAACCCAACAAGGGGTAGGGACCAGTGTATCAGTAGCCTCCCACACTCTCCATCCCGTACACTTCTCCCACCTGTGGCTAATTATGCCAACAAGTTGGCGATAATGCTACGAAATTCGGAGGTACGCCTTAGTAACACAACGTGGGGAATCTTCACAGAAACCCAGGAACAAGTCCCGAGGTATGGCTCCAACCACACCTCTCTCCATTCGGCAACGGGCGGTAATTTACTGGTGTTGGAGAACATATTTACACCGTTCCAACACAGGAGTCAAAGGTAATGAGTAATGTCGTAGGTGAAGGGTATGGAAACCAAAAACCAAACGAGGGGCAGGGACCATTGTATCAGTAGCCTCCCACACTCTCTGTTCTGTACACTTCTCCCTCCTGTGGCTACAACGCCAACAAGTTGGAGAAAATGCTACGAAACCCAGAGGTATGCCTTAAAACCAGTGGGGAATCCTTAAAGGAAACCCAGGAACAAGTCCCAACGAGGTGTGGCTCCAACCTCTCTCCGTTTGGCAACGAGCGGCAATTTTTAACACATGTAATTTGTTTGTTTGTTGTTTGATGTCCTAGCAACATCCAAGGTCATATCAGGACGGGTACCGACTTGTGACATTGCGCACCGATGGTGACTTTATAGTGCTGTCCCACTGGGAAACCAGGCCGTTGGCACCATGACCTGGTTTCCCACTCAGTCACATTATCCTGACACTGAGTACACCAGTCCTTGCCCTGTCCTAATAATGCTGAGCGCCTGGCTAGGAAGCGACAAGTATCAATTTTTAAGTCATTGGTTTGAGAAGACCAGGGTTCGAACCCACGACCTACCAGCACGGGAGACGGACGCTCTAACTCATTCGGCCACCCCGTCTGGTCTTAACACATGTAAACAAAGGATCTTGTTCCCATAAACATTACGAGGTGTGGCTCCAACCACACCTCTCTCCATTCGGCAATTTTAACACATGTAAACAAATACCGTGCAACAATGGAAATCCCTTACGAGCCTCGTATCTAGGCTACTTTTAACACTACCATCGTGTTTCTGCGCGAGCCTAGTCGTGTGAGCTCAAAATCGTTAACAAAGTCCGAAATACGGTCAAAACCCATTTGTAAACCAATGGGAATTGAACTGTCGATCTGCCTCACAGGAGGCCTATTTCAAGTGCTGACGAGGCTCAACTACGGTGATTCGATGAGAACCGGAGTCCGAAAACCCCTTCGAACCCTGTTACATTAGTACTGCGCTACCTATTATCACCCAGTCTAGTCACCTTTATATCGTTAAAAACGACCAACATAACGGTAAGTACCCAAGAATAAATATCCTCCTGTATTCTTGGGCACTAAAGTACCATTAATATACCTCCAAAACATCAGACATGCCTAAAAGACATGAAAATAGATTTCAAAAACTAACCTTGAACCACACAGCGTGTGTCGCTGTGCTTGGATTTATGCTAATTGCTGGGGTCGGATGTGCTTCCTTCTCCCTCGGCTACGAGTAGCCTGAGGCTTAGTACTGAGGTAAAATATATATATAGCTTTTTACTCATGCATTCACTAATTAGTGGTGGGTTGCAGGAATAGAAGAGTGAGAGAAGTACTTCAACAAAATTTACATTGTCAAAACAATTTTTCACCTGAATGCCATTAGTCTATTCTCAATAACCGCTACTCCAGGTACCCATGAGTAGGCAAGCAGCTAAGTTACGTTCATAGACTAGCACATGCACACCCTCTAATAGCAGTGGCAGAAACTAATATATTAAGTGGAAAAGTGTCTGTTCTCTATATATTCTTATTCGCCAAATGCTTACAAAGAAGGGGGAGGGGGGCAGGAGGAAATGGACTGTGTACTAATTAAGATTATTTGATAAAGGGATGTTCCAGAGAAAGAAAAGGGTATATCACATCTATTTCATTATGTGCTATGGTCTAGTACATGAAAATATTGAAAATATTGAAATTAAACGTGAGGTTCAGACAATTGCAAAAACTGCCAGTCTTGAGGGTAACTATTGAAATTAAACAGGAGGTTCAGACGATTGCAAAAACTGCCAGTCGCGAGGGGCTATCTACCCTGTAACTAGGATCTAACAAAATTTACATTGTCAAAACAATTTTTCACCTGAATGTCATTAGTCTATACTCAATAACCGCTACTCCAGGTACCCATGAGTAGGCAAGCAGCTGACTGTACACATAACATAGCTCCTAAGTTACGTTCATAGTCTAGCACATGCACACCCTCTAATAGCAGTGGCAGAAACTAATATATTAAGTGGAAAAGTGTCTGTTCTCCATATATTCTTATTCGCCAAATGCTTACAAAGAAGGGGGAGGGGGGGCAGGAGGAAATGGACTGTGTACTAATTAAGATTATTTGATAAAGGGATGTTCCTGAGAAAGAAAAGGGTATATCACATCTATTTCATTATGTGCTATGGTCTAGTACATGCAAATATTGAAATTAAACGGGAGGTTCAGACAATTGCAAAAACTGCCAGTCTTGAGGGTAACTATTGAAATTAAACAGGAGGTTCAGACGATTGCAAAAACTGCCAGTCGCGAGGGGCTATCTACCCTGGAACTAGGACCTAACACAATTTACATTGTGGAACAATTTTTCACCTGGTCTAGATTGCGTTCGTATTCAGTAATGATCAAGCCCATCTGTTCATGATTCTGTCGTTCGGTGTTCTCCCTTTCTTGGATCTGCTGCATCTCTGTGATTAACTTTTCTTTTTCGGCTGCAATTGCACGCTCTCGACTCAGCAAACGTGCTTCAAACTGTAACTCCAATTCTTTGCTTTGACTTAGAAACCGTGCCTCGAATTGTAGCTCAAGTTCTTTCCTCATCCGAGACATGTCACTTTGAGAATACTTCAATATCTGGAAACAATACAAAGTTACTTTCATAGAATTTGTCCATTTAACGAAAATGATTTTCCATGCCAAATGTATATTTGAGCATCTCAGAACATGCGCGATGATGATGATGATGGTTGTGATGATGACGACGATGACGAACGACCAAAAACACATTTAAAATATAGACTGAACTACCTGTGAAAACTGGTAAACCGTTTCACAAGTAAAAAGATTGGAATACAATCAACAGTATCCATCTCTTGTAATGATTTGTCATTGCCAGTTCATGTCAGTATAAAGAAATCAAAATATTATTTGTAAGGTCCATGAATATTAGAGCATGCATCTTGACTGACAAGCATAATTTTATAATAGCGCTTGGATATTTTTGCAGCTATCAACATGTGTTACCATGTCAAAAAAAAGAAAAGAAATTACAACCGCTAACTTCTATGGAATCAAGTGCCTTATATTATTATATTAACCAGAATATTTCAGTAAATTAGCTTAGGATAATTATTTCCAAGGAGTAGTGGCCTGAAATGCCAGAGCCTTGTGTATTCCTGTGCGCTCAATCCTGCAGCAAGTGTGCCAAATCTACCCTAGAATAATTAATTAACATTGCTCACGGGCACAGAAGACAAGGAGGCTGAGTTGGGAAAACATTGCATTTATTCGGGCGCGTCATGGGACATGTTATTGTTTAGCAGGGAAGCCGCGGCTGACCTAAGGTCATGTAAGGTGATGACATATGGGCATGAGATGGTAAGTGCAACATATGGATCATGGTGGTACAACAATGATGAACAACAAGGTAATAAGCAGAAATGAATTTGTACATAGTAAAAATGAGTGTATGGTCTACATTTAATCAAGTAAAGGTGATCTGCTATTTGCTCGGTTGTCAATTGGCTATTAATGATGTGGTTAATTAACTGTGTTAATTGAGTTCTAGTTTAATTTTTAACGTTTAATTTACTAGTTTGTTTGATTGGCTCGCCAATTAATCGGCCAAGCCATGAGGATGATGTTGTATTGCTCTGATTAGTGCTTTGTTGACGTTATGTGAATCCCTTGTGTTGATGTACCATTTGTGTGCATTGGAAGCCCATCCGCCGAATCTCTGGACCTCCCATTCGGTGCTGCCGGGTGTGAATGCGACCGTGGCGGCTGTTTTGCGGATGGTGTGGAGTGTGTGGGGTTTTTGGACCCCGGTGGCCAGCTGGGCCATTCGCCATTGTCTAGCCATGTATGGTATGGCCACTGTCGCTCCGTCGGCTGGGAAGACGAGCAGGGGCTGCCGATTATGTGTTGTGGGCGTCTCCTGGATCATGCAGCGGTAGGCGGTGACTGGGCAGAAGTGGGGTTTGTGCGTGGGGGCCATGCACCTGTCGCAGGACTGGTGGTTCGCCTGCATATTTTTCGCCCACTTCTGATGTATGTGTAGCGTGTCTTGAATTATGTGCACATCGCCCCTGGTGTGTGCCTGGTGGGGTCGAAGGTGGCTGAAGATCGTGGGGCCACCTCTGACTGCCTGGCGCCGGTGAAGAACATGATGACAGCTGTGGCAACCACCTGTCCTTCCTGGGTGTGCTGTAGGTGTTGCACTGGGTTCTTTATTACTGCTATCGGTACATCCGTAGCCGGGCGAGGTGTGTGGGACTTGGACCTCCTCATCGCGTCCAGGGCCAGTCGTACCGAGATGTGGTCGAGCGGATGTGTGCTTGCTTCCTCCATCTTGAAGTAGAGTCGGAGGTGGGATGCAGAGTTGGCGATTGAGGATGCGCACTGTTGGGCCGCTAGCTCCTCGAGCCAGCAGCGTACCTGCAGTGCTGTGGGCACCAGTGGTCGCACCGCGTATCTTCCGCAGTGGCGCATGTAGGCCGCGACTGTGGTCCGCAGGTTGGCCCACGTGCCCGGTGCCCGCGTCTTGTGCTGTCTCGCCTCTGCTGCTCGTGTGAGGGTGGTGTATGCTGGGTCTGGAGGGGAGAAGGGGTGGAAGCTGTTGGTAAACATGTACACATGGTGCTACAGGGGCTATATTCTTTATACATAGTCTTACTGGCGTACTGCGGTATGTTTCGTTAATGTGTGCCCTGCTTAGGGCGTCGGCGAGGTTGTGGTCGACCCCGGGGATGTGCTTGTAAGTGATACGTATATTATGGACCTCCTGAAACATCCAGGCAGCCCGAGCAATCTGTAGCAGCCGTGGGTTGTGGCCTTTTCCTGTGGCGAGGACCCGGACGGCTGCCATGTTGTCGCAGTTGACAGCAATGTGACTTCCGGCCTCGTTGTCAGTAGTTAGTGTGTGGAGGGCGATGACCCTTTGTATGTGACAGCTGGAGCCACGCGCTCCAAAGGGTACCGATATGTCGAGGTAGAATTCACGCCAGTTGGTGCCGAGGAGCGGCCAGTCGAGGGGGCAGGACCTGAAGTTTTTATATGCCCTGCTGATGTCCATGGTAAAAATGAAGCTCCCCTGGCCGGCCTCGCTCAACTCTTTGGTGAAGCCATCCACAGTAGGTAGACAGTGATCCGTGGTGTGGCCTAGGGCGGTGTTTCTGATGATGAAGGCGTTTATGGACGTGTCATTCGGGAAGGACATGTGTGCTATTATCCGCCGTTTTGTGGGGTCGGACTTCTCGCGTGTCATCATTGGAGAGACATGGAACCGTCGGTCAAATGGGGGGTGTGAGTAGGGGCCATACAATGCGCCACAACTCACTTCTTTTCTGATGTATTGGTCCACCGCGTCGGTGTGTTGTCGGGCACTGGGGTGGTTGGGCTGCTTGGCGGTGCCTGACGTTGGTCCCATGTACCCCAAGGGGAAGCCAAATTGAATAAAGTCAACAAGCTGGGCATGATCATGTGAGTTGGATAGGTTGGCCCATCTATCCACGTTGAGGCCGGATGGAACGTGTATGCGTGCCTCCATGGTGTTTGGGAGTCCTGTGTGGCGGACCGCCTCGTATATGGCGGCTATGTCGGGGTGGAGTCCTTCTGTTGGCCGTGGCCAGTAGTCGCGGCGATGCTGTCTGAAGGCGGTTGCGGCGGTGTCGATGCTGCTATTTGGTAACTCGGCTGCATCGTGGGTGCAGTGCATTCGGACTAGGTCAAAGTCAATGTGCTGCGCGGTGGGGTTTCGGGCGGGGAAGTGTGGCGGGGCCACTGCCCATGCCACACCCCGCCCCACCCCTCTCTGCTTTGATATTTACGGCCGATGTGTGCGGGTTGGCGGTTGTTGTTGGTGCGTTTTTGTTTTTTTTTGCGTTATGGAGTGTTGCCGCTGTAGTTGAGGTTTTGAGGGCAGCTGCCGTGGGGGTGGAGTGGCAGCTTGTGTGTGGCTGCCGCCTCTTCATTGTTGGCTGATTGTAGGTCGCCCGTCTGTTTGCTGAAAGCTGGGGGTTGTTGCAAGCCATTTTGTCGGTTGACGGCAGGGAGGTGATAGGATCGTGAGTCATGGGTGTTGTCAGCCCAGCTCCGAGTCGGATCTGCCGGGGCGTCAGGGGGCACGGGCCAGGTCCAGGGGTTTCTGCGTGTGGTGTGGGTGGTTTCATCCGGGCCATATCCTGGGTGCGACACCCCTTTGCTCAGTTTTTTGGTTTGAACCTGCTTTTCCTTCGGCACTGTTGTTCGTAATACGCCTGTGTTAGCTTGTAGCAGTATGCACACGCATGTACTACATCCTGTGGCCCATCCTGGTGGTGCTGCTTCTGTGTGCATCTCCTTGTGGAATTATAGATGGTGCATGAGGGTTCATGCGCCTCTGCCTCAATGCGTCCCGCTGCTGGACTTTTCTGGGTGGCTGCGGTCCGTAGCTCGGTCGTCCATGGATGGTGTGGGGTTGAGGCTCTGGCTCGCAGTGAAGTTTGATCTGTGGTTCTGTATCTCCTGTCAGTTGTGCCAGGCTAGGGCATCCCTCTCTACCAAATCAAACACATTCTGGGACCACTTGCGCACGGCTGGCCATGGCTTCTGCGCACAATCATCCATAATGCACATTGATCAAACATATGTGGAAAGTCACGTTTATCATATACGCGGTGAGTAGGATCATGAATGCACGCATGTACTCGCGCTCGGTCACGGAGCTCCTTGCTGCCAGCTTTTGGGCAACCGAGTCACAGCCATGACGTTTCAGGTACATGTACGGCTTGGAGGTAGGATTAGTTACGAACATGTAATATTGCCTTTCTACCTTCCATGCGCCTGTACTGTGCCCGGTATCTGTCCATGTCATCATCCAGCTCGTCCATCTGTTGTTCACGGTCCTTGTTCCGCGGTCGGTGGTCGCTGTTGCGTGATCGGTGGCGTGAATTGTTTCGGGGGGGGGGGGGGGGACCATGTGGCATGTGTTGTCGGATCACCTCCTGTCATGTGATCGCGCCGTCTCTCGGAAGTGTGAACGGAGCCGTAGACGGTCATCGTTCCAGACTCGGTCGTACCGTCTGCGTGGGCGATCTGCGATCTGCATCTGGCCGCGCGCTGCGACAGTGACTGGGGCTGCCTGCGTCATGGTGTCTGGGAGCGGTGCCTAGCGGCACGCGAGGCTGACCGGCGCTCAATTCGTCGTTTCGGGCTTGGTGATTGGCGGCGTGCTCCCCGTGACCTCTCCTCCTGTGGTGGTGAGGGAGTGCGGCGCTGCAGCACTATTGGGGATTGGTTGGTCGGCAGTGATGTTGGCATCCAGCCGGGCGCTCCTGGTTGCGAGCCACGGCCTGCTGGGGGGTGATCTGCATGGCCTCCATCTTGGCCTCCATGCACGTGGTCATGCATTGCTCCATCTCGAGTATCTGCTCCTCCATACTCTTGGTGTCCGGCTTCCTGGCCGGGCATTGCCGTGTGATCCTCTGGCCGGGCGCCGGGTAGGAGTCGTCGGAATCGGCGTCGCTGGAGCTCTGGAGCTGACAGGTTCCTCTATCCCGTGGGGTACTACTGCTCCCTCCGTGTGATTGTGCAGCCTCGTCGAGCTGTATGGGGAGTGTGGTGGAGGCCCCCGGGTGTGTCCGGGTCTTGGCCGGCCTGCCCCGGCCCCTCTTCTTTGTCGATGAGCTCTGTCGTGGCATCGTCATTGTTAAAAGAGGTAGGTGTAGTAGTTGTCAGTCGGAGGCGCTGTTGCGGACTGATGTTTGGATGGGCAGCCTGGATGGGGTTGCGGATGGTAGTGTGATGGAATTGGTAGCTGGGTATTGGCTTTATATTGGTTGGGAGGAGTTGAGTGGAGTGTCAGTCTGGCCTGCTGGTGCTCACCTGTTGGAATTTGATTGGTTGGGAGGAGTTGAGTGAAGTGTCAGTCTGTGAACCTGGCCTGCTGGTGCTCACCCCCCCTCCCTGCCACCCCACCCTGGGAGCAGTTGAGTGAAGTGTCAGTCTGAGCCTGGCATGCTGGTGCTCAACACCCCCCCCCCCCCCCCCACCGCGAGGAGCAGGTGTCAGCCTCCCCGCGACCCCGTGCCCAGCAATGAACACGAATGATCGCACCCACTCATTCCAGACTTTGAATACACAAAACCAACCAACTCATTGCTGGACTAAAAAACCTATAAAAAAAAGAAGATAATCAGTACAAACCAACCCTCAACCTAGTCTTAGTAAAACTCTTGTAAGTAATTGTTTATCAATTATTCATCCAGATCCAAGCCTAGGTGGGGGTGGGTGGGCCACTGATCATTGACTTGATATTCATGAGATTTGTAAGAATCTAAGTAATACGTCAACTTACACATTACAGGGAAGTTTAGTTGAACTGTAAGATTAGTTGAACTGTAATATTCTTCCACCATCTTCTGAATACCAGAAGTCAACAAGCAGGGTAGAGATTTCATAGATCTTTAATTTTTTAGTCCTAATCAATCTGATAGTAATTTAATATCCACTTTTCCTCCCCTTTTATTTCTTTTTCTTTTTTAAAAGTTAACAATGAAAATCATTATAACTTCAAATTTCAAACAAATTTGTGTTCCCTAATTATATTAAGAATTGCTCTTTGAAACAACTCACTAACAACTCACCCACTGCAACCCACTGAACATTTTGCATGATCACAGACTTGCACTATAAGTGTAACAAGTTTAAATGATAGGTATGACCCTTGGCTGAGAAGTTCTTGGGGCATAACCGCTCAGAAAGAACTATTTAATTAAGAAATGTCTCATTCTTATTTTGTCCATAAACTGATGGGACCCTTCTAAATTAACAGTCCTATAGCTAATGGCTGCCTTTCGTAATTTTAGGAACTCTGAAATATTCAGATTCAGAATGGTTACATCTGTATATGCTTCCATTGTTTATTGGGATTTTATTTCCCAGAAGCATATGGTCATAACAGGACGAGCACATTAATCAGTTATTTAAATGAGCAATAAAAGCTCTCATAGAAATTCTCCACTAAACTGGAAGTAATGCAAAGTTTTAATTTTAGCTTAAATTCTTCAATATAAGGGCTAAATTGGGAAGACCATAAATTTGTTAGTCCTTATTGACTGTTCCATTGTGAACAAGTCCTTAACCATGGTTGACTTGTCCAATGTTCATGCAATGCTGGTTTGCTTCTACCCTATTTGTACCAGGTTATTTTTAAGTCAAAATAAACCAGTTTACTTTCGATGTTCCAAATGTTAACCAGATTTTAAAGACCTTGTCATTTAGAGACTTCTGTGATCACATCCTCAAGCTCTGGAATGTGAACTAAAAGATGACCAAGGACTCCAATCTTGGGCCTGATTCCACATCTGTTTAGCAATAGCAACACATTTTTCTGTCCTTGTATGTACCCACCATGCTTATCTAAGTGAGAGCTATACTGTTCTCCATTGCTAAATCAATATGGCATTCTGAAAATTTGATTATGCTTTCCATTACAAACAATATCACTTTGATCAATTAAGGCACTTCCATCTAAAGACCCAGTGTCTGCATACCAGTAATATGC
Organism: Branchipolynoe longqiensis; assembly: GCA_030323885.1. NCBI lineage: Eukaryota > Metazoa > Annelida > Polychaeta > Phyllodocida > Polynoidae > Branchipolynoe > Branchipolynoe longqiensis. Next base: position 8,336,874 of record CM059190.1, read on the forward strand.
ACTGCCCAGCCTAAGTTTGAAGCATCTGAAAATACCTTCCATTCCAACTATTCCTTTTATTTTCCACCAACCTTGTTTCTATGTCAGGACTTATAGTGGGCTGGGACATACTCCATACCAGAATTGCTGCATAATTCCCGAATTGTGGGTGATTCGATCAGGGGAGCCAAGCACCCACCACACCCTAAGCGGGCAGGACGAACATTACTGGAACCGAAACCTCACCCCGCCTCTAGCCATTCGGTTTCGCTGGCCGTTGGACTCAACTCTAAAAATAACTAATGACAACCGACTCCACCCACCCCCCCGGTCAAAAACAATTTACATGAAAAGGAGGATGCACAGGACAAGACGAACCACACGTCCGGTCGGTAGGCCCGTGAAGCATGCGGCCAGGAGCAGCTCGAGCTGAGCATACAAGATAGCGGCGGCGCCACATTCCCCACCACCCCTCCCCGGAAGCCGCCGCCCCAGGGAAAGGGGAAGCGAGCGACGAACATGACTAAGACGACAAAAAGGCAGGAGGACCTGATGAAGAAAATGCAGGAGACGATGGAGGCCATGGAGACGCGCTGGCAACGTATGGAGCAGCACGTCCTCGAGCAGGAGAAGGCGCTCACGGAGGCGGCCGCGGGCAGTGCGGTCCCGACCCCCCCCCCCGACCGACAGCATTGGCCCCGGAGGCCTCCCCGGCGTACCTGCTCGGCAACCTGGACGGGGATTTCGGGGAGGCGGTCATGTCGTGGGAGATGCCGCACCCCTCAGGGCCAGACAGCAGAGACGAACACGGAGGGACAGCCCGGACACCCCACCCCAGTGCACGCCCCGGCCGGTCGCCGTCAACACCGCCGGGAGACCGATGGATACGACAGCAGCCGCCACTCAACAGCCGAAGAGGCGGTGCAGATCATCGCCGCCACGGCTGACGGTAAGTCCTTCATGGCGAAAAAAGGTTCCTGTTCCTGTACGATTTGGTAGAGACGGGTGATAAAGGGAAGTATAAAAAAAAAAAGGGAGATGCCACCCAGGAAGAGTACTCACTCGGCCTGAAGCAGCTCGAGACTCAGGGTGGCTTCCCGGCCCATGCACTGTCAGCACTCTCGGCACACCAAGACGCTGTAGCCCAGGAAAACTGCTCGCTGCCGGGGAATATAGTGCGCAAGTACTCCGAGGAAATCTTCACCAGCATCGCCGACGGCCGCCTCCCTATGGGATGGAGGGATGTAGCCGGGCACACAATGGCGGTGGCGAAAGGCATGACTGCCAATGGCGCAAAGGCTCAACAGGTCTATTACAAGGTGGCATTGGGCGCCCTGTGCTCAGCTTGGAACCGCAACCCCGAATCGTGCGACAAGGCCAATAAGGGCGAGTCGCATGGCACGGGAAGCCAAAAATTCACCCACGTATGTGGATACTGCACCAAGGTGCAGCGAATAGTCACTAACCATGCCGAGGCAGCATGCTACTAAAAAAAGTCATGGTAGAGGGACACAGGGAAGAAGGCATCAGCAGATTTTTAGGCCGCAGGCAGGGTCTCCCCTCTCTCTTCCATCACACGGATGACGACCACGGCACACCCACGGCCACTAAAACGGCACCCTGGGCACCCACGTTAAAAACGCAAGTACCCCACCTCAGTCTGTTGACATTCCTACGGCAGTGCCACATGGCTTCCTGGTGGGAGGGGCTCCCCCGGGGGTTCCCCCTATGATGTCCTGACACACGCTGGTTCCCGGCCCCAGCCGAGCACGCCCCGGCAGAGACCGGCTGTGGGGAACCCCCTAATTTGCATCCTCGCCCCGCCGCTGGTCCGGCCCCGCGCTACACATAGGCCGCACACGCCAGCGCGGGCAGCCGCTGGGTTCGGTCGCCCCACCCCCCGGCGCAACACACGCCGGAACAAGCTCACGGCGTGGCCTGTGACGTCATGGCTGCCCCCTGGACAACATTAACATCAACACAGCAGGCCGGTGGGCGGGGCCCGGCCTCCCCTAATCCACCCGACTCTTACGTGATGTTCGTCCCCCCACCCGACGGGGCATCGATCCCCGGCGTGCGAACCAGCCTGCCGCCCAGGACCCACGGCGGCCCTGGATGTCGGCCTGGTGGGCCTCTCCGTTATCGATGGCCTACTCAAAAGGACACTCCCAGTGGAGCCGCGGTGCAGCCCAAAACTGCAGGAGTTTAGGCAAACGTTGGACGACTGGCCGGTGATAGCCGGCTCGGCGTGACAGCGGTACCCCAGGTATGCAGCAGCCTACGGTACCGCCCGGGCCGGGGCCCTCCCAAACCTTTTGGCCACCCATGTCCTCATCCCCTCCGGATTGAACATCGCGAACTGTAGGAAGGCCCTGGCCTCCCGCCCCGACACCACCTCTGCTGCGTGAAACACTCGCGGCAGCGGGGATCCCGGAGGCCTCGAGATTCACCCTCCACGGCCTTAGGAGGGGGGCGGAACAGGCTTGCGGCTCAAGGGGCGTCGACCAGGTGGCCATAATGGCGCTGGGCACCTGGGAGTCCTCGGCGGTGTTCAACTACGTTCCTCGCCTTGCTGCCTCTGAGGCCCCCCTGAGCCTTAGCCTTGCGTTTTTGGTCGGTTCCGACGGCCTCAGAGCACCCGGCGATCGTGGAGGCCCCCATTGACATCGATGTGGTCAACTGACTTCCCCCGCTGTACCACTTCATAACATGCAAATAAATTAACCTTTCTCCCACTCGGTCTCCAGCTTCCCTCATTCGAATCGGCACATAATTCCCGAATTATGGTTAATTCAATGAGGGGAGCCGAGAACCCACCACGTCCCAAGCAGGCAGGACGAACATCACTGGAACTGAAACCTCCCCCCCCCCCCACCTCCAGCCATTCGATTTCACTTGGCCGTTGGAATCTCAACTTCATCAGTCTGACAAGACTTTCTATTTCTCTGTCTAGACTAACTGCACATACATTCCAGAAACTGTCCTTTTCCTTCCATCAAAGAACTTCATAAATAAATTAAAAACCTAGTTATTTCCAACCTGTCCTGAGAATTAAACAAATTCTAGGAGCAAGAGAATAATTTGAGGGAGTGATAATTGAGAATCAATGACTCCTGATAGCAAAGTTTCAAATCAATAATAATATGCATCTGTCAGATTGGCCCTAGCTATCTAACAATGTTCCACCAATCCTTATGCTGCATTATGGGTGGCAGACAAAGATGGAGATGGGTGTGTGGAACGCTCGATCGATGTGTTCCTTCCATGTTTTGAAGGTAGTTGTGCATGCATATATGTCATTGGTGGTACAGTGTCGCAACTAAAGCTGTGTCATGTGTTTGTTGAATGTTTCTATCGGGGTGATAATGATCCAGATTGGTTTGTTTGATTGCTGTTTTACATCCTAGCAACATCTAAGGTCATATCAGGACGGGTACTGACTTGTGACAGTGTGCACTCATGATGACTTTATAGTGCTGCCCCACTGGAAGACCAGGCCACCAGCACCATGACCTGATATCCCACTCAAGTCACTTCATCCTGACACTGAGCCAACCAGTCCTTGTCCTATCCTAATAATGCCGAGCACCAGGCTAGGAAGCAACAATTATCAATTTTTAAGTCATTGGTTTGACTCGACATGGGTTCGAACCCAGGACCCGATGATCTACCAACACGGGAGACGGACGCTCTAACTCATTCGGCCATCCCGTCTGGTGATGATCCAGATTGGAGCTATGTGTTGCGGGCAGTCTGTTTTGGGTTTCGCGTTATGGATTTTGTTTGTTTGTTGTTTTACATCCTAGCAACATCTTTTCGATGAACAGTGCACAAGTAAGTACATCGCGAGTAACTACGGTTCGGCCACAAAGGAGGATACTAGGGAGATACTGTCGGAAAGGTTAATAGCCGAAATAAATGAGCAACTGTGGTTGATGCACCATGCCTGTGCATTCACCCGATGGGGAGCATCCCAAAAGGGGATGATGATTTTCTAACTATTGTCGACTGCTCTAGACCTGAAGGGGTATGTATGAACGAGAATACTGGGAGTTGTAGGGCACAGTACTGTTATAACTCGGTGACGGAGAAGCTCCAGCAGGGGGATTAACTGGCTACGGTGGATATAAAGAATGCATATAGGGCAGTTATCGTACATCCGAGAAGCCGGCTGCGGCTGGGATTATTGTGGGATTTTGGGGATGGTACAGTCTATCTAAGGGATAACCGCCTGTGTATAGGGTTAAGTAGATAAGTGATTTTGTGGTAAGATGCATGGTCCGGGCAGGTTTCCCGGATTGTGTTAACTATTTAGATGACTTTTGTGTAGTCTCGCGGTCGGTAGATGACTGCCTAGACACCCAGAGGGTGCTGGTAGCCATTTTGAGACGTATAGGGTTCTATGTTAGTTTCAAGAAAATCACGCCCCCAGCGACCACGGATCCCTTCCTGGGGATAGAGATCGACTTGGCAGCAATGGAGGCGAGGTTGCCCTGGGATAAATAGGCTAAGCTGCAGTTGATACTTACGTCCTTCGTAAGGAGAAGGAAAGCCACAGGGCTTGAGTTGGGAGAGCCTGGCAGGGGTCCTCTCACACTGCTGCCTAGTTGTCTATGGGGGTGGCAGTAAGGCGTTGGGGGCCATACTTGGGTCAATAGGACGATAATGTTCGTCACTGACAACACACAGGTCATGGCAGCCTTAAACTCAGGTTGAAGCATGAATAAAAACCATGATGGTGTGGCTGAGGCTGATCTTCTGGGCATCAATTTCATTTAACTTTGACGTTTATATAAGTACACATGATAACAACATTTGTGATGCTCTGAGTAGGCTGGATCAGTTCAAAAGTATTGCACGGATCAGGGACGCTGAAACTTCGCAATGCATGTGTTGTCACAATGTCTTTGATTGTTAATTGACAGATTGGGACGACCTGACTCGCGAGTGTGCCGCCTTCAAGGATGGTCACTATGCGGCGTCCACAAAAAAGGTCAGGTCGGTCCAGGTCAATGCTTACCTGGAGTGTGGGGCAGACCAGATATGCATCTATATGTCATTCCTAGCGAGGAGGCTATGTTACAACTCTATTCAGCAATATTTAAGTGTGTTAAATAACCATCTGAAGGACTTGGGTTGTGCACCGATAGATTATAAGAATCATAAAATTCAGTGTTGCATGAAAGGTATAATAAGGAGGGGGTTCGGGGACACACCTAAACAAGCCTCACCATTCTTACCAGGGCATTTGAGACAATTATGTTTGACTCACCGGGCCATGTCAGGGTCCGGCCAGCCATTCTACTATTACTTAGGGGTCTGCTGCGCAAGGCCCACGTCATGGAATCGGACTGTGACCTGTTGAGAAGGGACTTCACCTTCCACAGGTGGGTTACGGTGAGGAAATCTAAAACTATCCAGTTTACGGAACGTGTGCATATGATTCCTATCTCCTTGGTACAGGACTGCAGATTGTGCGCGGTGTGGTGGGTAAAGAGACACTTTGCGCAGCTTCCAGCACTCGAGGGGGAGGCAGCCTTCAGACTCCCACACGGTAGGAGGTCACAGCCGTTGACCTCTGTCTATTACTTGCATGTCCTAAAACTGCTATGTCGGGTGGCAGATGTGGAGCCGGGTAGCTTTGTCTCACAGTTTGCGCAGGGGCGGGGCAACATTCCTGTGCTTGTGTGGGGCAACGATAACAGAGATCCAAGATAAGGGTGACTGGCAGTCTGATGCTGTCTATGAATATTTGAAATCATCTGTCCTTGAACGGTTATCCTTGGATATGAGAGTGTCAGCGATCCTCGTGGCATTGTAGCCGGTTCTGGCACTGGTTACCCATCAGTGATCAGCTCACTTTGTGTTACAGCCTGTCTGGTTGGGGGGTTTGGGCTAAATTTGTTTGGCCAGCCAGAGGTATCGATCTCAACCAACATACGTCTTACGTTATCTCTTACTGAGTCTATAATAATGTGGTATATAATGACATCATATAAATATTATTTACCAGAGGGCCTATATCTTTCATCCCGAAATGCTCAGTCGCCCGGCTCACTGGCAAACGCAGCGGCCTGGGCAACTCAGGTTTGCACTCAGGTAAGCAGGCCCATGGCGAGCGGCCGCCGAGCAGGCGCAAGCTCTACCATCACCCTCACTCTCGTCAGAAATTTTGACCATAATAAAACGGTAGGCTAAATTTGTTTGGCCAGCCAGAGGTATCGATCTCAACCAACATACGTCTTACGTTATCTCTTACCGAGTCTATAATAATTGTAATGTTATGCCATTCCGGTACACAATTATTAACATTTCCCACTTTAAAATTGCTTTCTGGGGTCTGCGTTGAAGTATTACTGAATCTACGAATATGAAGGTAAGGATCAGGGGAGAGGTCAAGCCCACGCAGACCAGATATGGCTTTAGTTTTCGAAGTTGGAGGGGAGCAAAAAACCTAAAACCAGGAACAGTAACCCTTCCCACTCGTACCCTAACTTTCTCTAGAACCCTTTCATCTTTATACTCGAGTACCTCTCGAGTACCTTTCTTCTTCAAGGCGTGGGTGGGCAGGCCCCTGATCCTTACCTTCGTATTCGTAGATTCGTAATACTTACAAGTCTAGTATAACTATCATATTCTTACTTCATCTTCCGAATACCGGAAGTTAAGTACCCGGGGAGAGTCTTTGAAACATGGTTTTTTTGTGACCCGACTTGCCTTGTTTCTTTACTCCTCCCTCGTTATATCGTCTTTCTGTAATTATATGAACATAGTGCCTTGGCACTCGCGTTAGGTAGTTTTACTACAATATCAGCATACATTCAATTATGCATTTTCAATCAAATTAGCACTCACAAGGTGACTCTTTTATAGAGTTCAACCTTTTTATTTGTAAGTTTAACCTCAAACTACCCTGACCATAACTTGTGTTCATACATGCAACATTGCCATGGCCCTCTTTATTGGGCTGTAGCATCTTATATAGACTGTACTTGTTTCTTAACCTACATAACATACAGTAATTTTTATTTTATTTTTGTGCTTTCCTATTTGTTAGGATCAGTCTCTGTCTCTGCTGGGTCTTCTACCAACTTGTGGTAGAAACGTGCATTTAGATTTGCCCCCATGACCTGTGCTGAGGAGGCCGATGCCCCTCTGGTACTATGGCTTTTGTACCTACTGATGTCTATGCCTGCTAGCTTCAGCACGTTCATTGTCTACCTCGCGAGAGTAGCCCTCAAAATCAGTCTGTGCGGCCCAATGTATGAGAAGTAACTGTGTGTTATTTCTCCTCACTCGGGTTGTTCTCTCCACATACTTTTTAATTGTTTTTACTACACATAGAGCACGTTCACTTTTAAAAGAGAAAAAGCGTATAGAGTCCAGAGGTTGTCCCAGCTGGTTGTGTTTTAATAATGTTTTCATTTTAAATACCACGGAGTCCTCTTCGAGTCGCATCCTGTTTGTAATAGTTTGTCCCCTTTGCGAGGATACTAACAAAAGCAGGATCATCAGTTTGTAGGATAACTTTAAATTCATCTCTCTATTTCTCGGGAGTATTTTGATCCAATTTAATACACTTTCCACATTCCAGAAGCTGTCATATCTAGGCTGTGGCGGCACACCTAGCTGCATTTATTGCACTGTACACTACCCCGTAGTTAGGGAGATATTTAAGCACATTCGCTATAGAGGGGTTCAGCACCCTTACTCCCCTCTCCAGAGCCCACAGCGCCCAATGATTTATATGTGTAACATAATTCTTAGGCGTAGACACTCTCCAAGTGTTTAAAGAATTGTTTGTTTGTTGTTTTACGTCCTATCAACATCTATGGTCATATTAGAACGGGTACCGAATTGTGACAGTGCGCACTCATGGCAAATTTATAGTGCTGTCCCGCTGGGAAACCAGGCCGCCGGCAACATGATCTGATATCCAACTCAGTCACATTATCCCCACACTGAGCCAACCAGTCCTTCCCTATCCTATTAATGCTGAGTGCCTGGCTAGGAAGCGACAAGTATCAATTTTAAGGTCATTGGTTTGACTCGACCAGTGTTCGAACCCATGACCCCACGATTTACCTAACTCATTCGGCCATCCCGTCTGGTTTTAAAGAATTGTAACGTGTTATTATCCAGTTCATATCCTTCTAAAGTCGTGGCTAAAAAAGGTAAGCCGTCAATCTTACTTCCTCTAGGCCTGTTCCTAGTTTTCTGTTGACTTGGTGTTCGATTCCAGAGAGGTTCCAGCTGTTCTCTTGCCCCCTCCTGGAGGATCGGGTGGCAGGGTTGTCCCGGCCAGTGCGGAGCGACCACAATCGCCCTCGTCCCTTCCTTACTGATTTTCCTTGCCAAACGTGCTATCAGGCAGGGGGGGTGGGGAAGCAGTACACAAACATAATAGACCAGCAGAATGAGAAAGCATCCGTCTTCCAGCTATCTGGCTCCGGTTCCCAACTGACGTATCTATCTAATTGCTTGTTTAATCTTGACGCAAAGAGATCCACCTGCGGTTTGCCCCAAGTCATACATATTTTCGTCAAATATTTGTTCATTTAGTTTCCATTCTAGGTGGTCCATAAACTTACATGACCGCAGATCTGCCAGTACATTTTCTACACCGTGATATGGGCTATTGTAAGCCAGATATTGATCGCTTCTTGGAGGTAGTCCTCTGATTTTGTGCCTCCCATATTCTTTACGTATGCTAATGCCGTAGTATTATCCGTTCTCACTGTGTGTATTCTGTTTTACAGAAACTTTTTAGTCCAAAAATTATAGCCTTTAATTCAAGGACGTTGATGTGCGCCATCTCCTCTGGCTGCCAGCGCCCTCCTGTCTGCTCAAGATGGGTATGAGAACACCACTGCATAGGTTTAAGAACTGATTTTTCCCTATTTATAGTGAACCCCAGTCTTTCAAACAGTGAGACTAGTTCTGAAATAGCTGTTTGACATTCCCCTGATGTCTCCCCCAAGACACAACTGTCATCCAAGTAAGGGAAACAGATATATCCCTTCTCTCCCATTTCTGAATATATGGGCTTTAATAGCTGGCGGTAAACCCATTGGGTAGGACTTGCTACTCGAGTAAAGTGTCTCCCATCAAAAACGTAAATATTTTCGCTTGGGACTGCTTTACATTTACTCAATAATAAGCATCTGTAAGGTCAGCACTAGCCATCCATGCTCATTTCTCTAACAGAACTATAGCTGTTCTAAGATTAAACATTTTAAAATCTTCATATTTTATCAATAATTTAACTTAGTGAGACCTAGAATCATCCTAAATTTTTCATTTGGTTTAGGTCTCAGAAAAATATTCGACACCCATTGGACCTGTACTGGACTGACTTCCTTCAACACTCCTTTTCTTATCAGTTTAGACACTTCTCGACATGGTTCCTTTCTACATTATCCATTTTAAAAGGGAACACCTCCCTCTCCTGTACTGGAGTACTTAAGAACGGTATTGTTAAACCCTTTACACAATATAAGATCCATTTATCAAAACCTTCCACTGTTCTGTTATTCACTATATTACCAGCTGTAAATTTTGAGTGTATAACAACATGCTTAGCAGACTCTAATTGATCGTAGGAGGCACACACCTGGTTTGGGCGCCTCATTTCTGAAAACCCTGTGAGGGGGTTCCCCGACCACGCCCCCCCCTCTTGGGACAGCCGGCACACTCCCGTATTGGGCGTAATCCTCATTGGTTCTTCCGAAGCGCTTCTCCGGCACATTGGTACGTGCTGCCCAGCTCGTCCACGGTTGTTACCCCTGAACTTGTTATAGGGCACTCCTGGCCTCTGTTGATGGTCGAAAGTGTTCCTTCTTTTTCCATGGTAGGCCAAATTTGTATTATAATAGTTATACTAGACTTACCTGTAAGTTGACGTATTACTAAGATCTTTACGAATCTACGAATACAAAGATAAGGATCAGGGGAGAGGTCAAGGTCGCACAGGCCGGAAGTAGCCTCAGTATTTGTAGTTGGAGGGAGGCAAAAAACCTAAACCAGGATCAGGACCCCTATCTCCCTTAAATATTCCTATAAATTTCTGTCCACCCTTAATGTTTATACTCGAGTTATCGGGTTTTCCCTTCTCTCCTTTATAGGTGTGGGAGGGTGGGCCCCTGATCCTTATCTTCGTATTCATAGATTTGTAAGAATCTTAGTAATACTTCAACTTACAGGTAAGTCTAGTATAACTATTATATTCTTACTTCATCTTAAGAACACCGGAAGTTAAGTATCAGGGGAGAGTCTTTGAAGTATGGTTTTTTGTGTACCGACCTTCTCTTTGACTCTTTTCCTTCTACTTTCTTCCCTTTTGTCTCGGTTTTACTTTTTTTTCCCTCTTTTTTCCTATTTTTTCCTCTTTTTTCCTCACACCACTGTCCGCTCTGTCAGCCTTCTGTAATATTATAATTACTGTGCTTTCACAGGTTTAGTAACATGTCAGTTTAAAAAAAATGTATATACATTTTGTTTACCTTTTTTAACATCCTCTTTATCGAACATTTTCTTTAGAAAACACTTTTCATTTCTCAAAGTTATTTTTCATTTGTCCCAACTGGGCCTTTTATTTTTCTATTTAATGAATACATGTTTCTTTTCCACTAACTGTACGTGGTAGTTTCCTATTAGTCTTCTCCAAACAAACTTAATTGTATGATTTTATTCAATATTTTATATATATATGGGTCAGCCTCACGAAAACGGGCCAATAGGTGGTCAAGTGAAGATGTCGGCGTCGCAATTCTTAAAAGTGTAGTGCATTTCTTTGTTTCATATTTAATTATCCTAGAAACAAATAAGTTTGTTGTATTTTCTTGCCCTATACATTCAGTATAAATTTAAGGGCTTTCCAACATCTCTGTCAATGCAAAACTATAATTATACCGATCGACGCCGACATCCAATGATCGACGCCGACAACTTTAATAGATGTCGGCGTTGCAATTCTTAAAGTCTCGTTCATTTCTTTGTTTTATATTAAATTATCCTAGAAACAAATAACGTTGTTGTATTTTCTCGACCTATACATTCAGTATAAATTTAAGGACTTTCCAACATCTCTGTCAATGCTAAACTATAATTATACCGATCGACACCGACATTCATGCTCGACGCCGACAACTTCCACCAATTGGCCCGTTTTCGTGAGGCTGACCCATATATATATATTATATATATATTAACTTGTTTCATAACTTTTTCCTCTTCATCTTCCTCCTCGTAATCCTGCCATGTGCACGCACCGCCATCTTGACCCACATACGTGTCAACGTCCGCGTAGTCATTGTGACCTACATACCTGTCTTGTTCCGTTGAAGCATCTCGTTCAGCTGCTGCCCAAACCACACCCGAACTGTCACGTAGCTGTTCAGTTTCATCACGAAACTCTCTCGCTTCTTTTCTAAGAAGGGCTACTTCTTCAAACATACGCTTCAAATCCCCCAAATCAGGTTGGACTCGGGGAAGAATTTCAGCCGCTACTGGCTTTTGCGCCTCGGGTAATTTAGCCCGCGGTTTTTGCTTTGAGTCTGCCACAATTTTCTTGCGGGGTTTAGACTTAGACGCTCTGGCTATATCATCCTCACCCTCAGGATCGCTCTCGATAACCACATAAACACCAAATATAATACAAAAACACAAACACAACACCTTATAGTGTCATATTCCATCAATAATAACTCTAGGTTTTCCCATAAAATACTTACCAAAGTAAATCCTCCAACTCGCTGTTGCCTGTCCGCTGCCGAGTTGCTAATTGAAGCCATATCCGGTCTGCGCGGGCTTGAGCTCTCCCCGGGTACTTAACTTCCGCTATTTGGACGATGAAGTAAGAATTCTAACAAGAAAATAACTCCTCTACTCTTTCGATAATTGCTTTTGACCATTACATAGTGGAAAATACATTGCTGCCATTTATCATGAAATGACCCATATACCAACTTCCTACCCTGTCCTGCTGCTACGAGTAGTACAAAAAGATTTATTTCTAAAACACATCTTAAATACTTCTGACCCCCTTCCCCATTGTCGGAATTGTCAAAATGACATAAAAATATAATAACTCCCATGAAATGTCTCGGACTGAATTGCCAAATAAGGAATGTCTGATGACTTCTCCTAACCATCACACACGATTAATCAAAATAATGTTCAATTTTAAATTGTTTGGTAAATTGCCCGGCTTACCCCAAGCATGTCCATCTCCGACAGTTCTGCAACGAGGGGTACCCTCTCAACACTAGTAGCTTCCACCTGGAAAACACAATACCTGCAGATTTAGACTACCGCAACGTGAGAACAGTGACATGTAGAGAAAGCTACAATCTAACGAATAAAATCAACAGCACATCTTAGTTACGAATTAATTATGTAATCACAGAGTATAGCAGTCGTCCTAAGCGATACTGATTATGGATTTTGACTTCAATCAAAAAGTTTGCATTAATACAATACAACAATTACTGAATTTTAGTATGCCAACACTTTTTCTTCTTAATAAAAAAAAAGTTCCAGCATTAAAATAATTAAATATATGATAGAGGTTTGTTCATGTGTCGTACCGCTGTGTCAGAACTACAGAGAAGCTGTTTTGGCGATAGCTCGTTCTGTGCCTTGGATTGGATCGGCGATGTTGACATCAGGTCCCCACTGAGAACAAAAAGCTGTATGTTACTTACTGAGACGAGACAACATTCACACATTCAGTTAACTAGCAGAGAAATCCGCACTGAGACCGTCTAGGGAGAGCATCATTGACCAGGCCAAGTCATCTGGTGGAAGAGGCCGAATCTCAAAGCTGAATCCATGCACCAAATAGGTGAATCCACCAAATTATTCTCTGACTGAGTGAGAACATAGATACTAAACAGCTGAAATAAGAGAACCTGCCGAACCTGGCCACAGATCAGGCCATTCAGCAAAATGAACACGTTTCAAACGCTTAGTATTGTCGTGGGGGTGATGAAAATGGGAAATACTGCGCCTAGAGCGGGACTCGAACCCACATCTCTTTGCATTCCGGGCCAGTGTGCTAACCATTACACCACCTAGGCTCCCTGATATCAATACACTCCCCACGCCTACCTGTCTATGTGGTTACTTGCCTGAGAGGTCAGTGCAGACCACTACACTCGTCCCCCTGGAATTGTAAGTCTTGTAATGCTTACAATTACATACATACAGGCAATGCACTAACACATACATACACAGGGTAGGTTCAACAACCATACAGCGCAAAGCTTGTACAGGATCCTGATCACGGCAACCAGTGTCGTGGGGGTGATGAAAATGGGAAATACTGCGCCTAGAGCGGGACTCGAACCCACATCTCTTTGCATTCCGGGCCAGTGTGCTAACCATTACACCACCTAGGCTCCCTGATATCAATACACTCCCCACGCCTACCTGTCTATGTGGTTACTTGCCTGAGAGGTCAGTGCAGACCACTACAGTATTACTTCTAGCAGGATAGCACTAGGGCTTCCTAGGACATCGACACTGCAGTTCAGCTCGTGGCAATTAATGTTATCATCCTTCCAGATCATTTGCTTGCTTGGTGGTTGGAGTTTTACCTCCTGGCAACATTTAAGGCCATATCAGGATGGTGTCAACTTATTACAGTACGCACTCATGGCGCTGGTGCTACCACCGGGGCCGTATTCGATTATGACGACCCGGGTTACCCGAGACTTTAGAATTTCAAATAGAACACGGCGAGTGGAGTGGAATACACGTCCCGTGTGCAAAACTTGGCTGGGGTTGGCTAGGAGCGATGACGAACATTTGTGCTGGTGCCGTCCTGTAGCAGTACAAGTCCTATGTGGTTTTTTTAATGGGTTTAAAAAAAATCAGATTAATGAAATGGAAATATAACCAAACTATGCAATTACAAAAAACCCACTTTAAATCCTATTTTGCTGTCGTTATAGCGGTTATTTAAAGTTGCATGATCCGATGGCTGTTGAATTTGTTTTATTTTTCAAATAAACATGTCAAATTGATCGTTATAACCTACTCATCATTATTCCCGAGTAATTTTGATGAAAAGGGCTAATTTTGAAGCAATTTGAGTTGAAAAAACCCTAAATACTTTTAACAAGCTTTCCAAGTCTGCTAGCTATGACGCATATTTACGTCTCGTGATGACCATGTGATGTAGGATGACCTAATTCAAATGTAGCCACTGCGAGACCAATGACTTAAAAGTTGCTACTAGCCCGACACATTTTTAAGTTAAAAGAAAATGATATTAAAAGATTTGTTAAAATCAGGGGCGGCCGATTTTTCAGTCACGGGTGGGGACGATCACCATTTACATTTTTGTTATTTGGCCATATCCCAACCTCACTGTGCACCTTCAGATTTCCAGTCTAACATTTTCCCATCTGAGTTGGGAAAAAGAGTCAAATGTAAGTATGTGGTTTAGTTTAAAAAAAAGAATTATGACCATGCAACTTTATATCAACCCAGGCTATGGTGCCGGCAATACTACCACTAGACATCCTGGAACCTGACTAAGTTCTTGGAATGAGGGTCAAGGCTAATCAGGCCACGAGATTGACCTAATTGGTTAATGGTGTTCTTGCTTGATGGCTGTCACAAAGTAGGTATCCAAGGGGATGGAGTAATAAATTCACTGATTATACTGTATGCGCATACAGTATAATCAGTGAATTATCTCTATAATAAGTATCTAAGTTGGATATATAGAATCAAATCTTGATAAACGTTTTGGTTTTGAAAAAAATGTTTCATCGGACCATGCAACTTTAAAAAAAGAAAAAGTTTTGGATTAAGCCACCATTTTGTCCACCCTGAGCGTGTTCGATTATGTAACCCGAGGATATAGTCTGCGAAGGCGCCAAAAGGTGGCTCGAGTTGATTAATTGAATACGCCCTGGCAGACCAGGCTGCCAGTACCATGACCCAATTTCTCACTCAATCACATTATCCGCATACTGAGCTAACCAGTCCTTGCCCTATCCTAGTAATGCTGAGCCCCAGGCTAGGTAGCAAATGTTACTTTTGAATGTAAAGAAGTGACACGCGTGACCCGGGCTACATCCCACAAGAGGTCACGTGACAGAGACGCCCCCTGGTGATATGCTTGGAATAAACGACAGTGGTTGAACAACACTCAAGGTGTTCCGGTGTGCTTTCAGTATGCTACATGGTGTCAGATAGCAGAAAAGAACAGTATGGCGGCGGCATTATGAGGACTGAAACCTCCAAGGGCAATTTGGCAGTGAATTGGAGGAGTTGGTTGATGGCATATGAGATATATGTTGGTGCCGCAGGACTCACCAGTAAACCGGTAAAGATGCAGTGCTTATTGTTTCTCCATATTGCAGGAAGGGAGGCACAGAAGGTGTTTCCAACGCTGCCAATCGACAGTAAGGACCAAGACAAACTACAACCACTCATAGCAGCATTCAAAGACTATTGTGAGAGTAAGTGCAATGAGACTGTATATAAGAGAGTTACGCCATCAAATTGTGTTCTGTGAGCACGGAGAAGTTGAGAACTCAATTTTAAGGGACCCTCTCGTCAGTAGGGTAAAAGACAAAGGACTAAATGATAAGCTGCTACAAATGCCGAAATTGACACTGGACAAATGCCTAGAGATATGCAGAGTTAGCGAATATAATGCCACGCAACTTGACACGCCACAGGATGAAGCAGTTGATGCCCTAAACAAATATGGCGGGCGGCAGTCACGCCCCTGTCCCACCAGCACCGGCAACACCGTGGCATCGCACACCGGCAAACAGCAATAGCACCGTATGTGTTAATTGTTCGCCCTGTGGTTACACGCATGGGCAAACAAACTGCCCAGCCAAGGACAAGGAATGTGACGGGTGCGGCAAAGTGGGACATTTTGTCAAGGTGTGTAGAGCTCTGCGACACACGAATGCACCTGTGAACACCATAGGCGTAGGCCGGAGAAGCACCAAAGAAGAATGGGAGCTAGCAGACACAGACGACAAAGACCCGGACTTATTTGTCGGGGCAATGGACGAGGATGAGGACGACGACTCAAGGGATTTATGGTATAAGAGCATATGTGTGGGGGAAAAGAAAGTGCGCTTTAAACTCGACACAGTCTCTGAAGCGAACATCATACCAACGAAGACATTTCGGGTGCTAGGAATTGGCAGACTCGGACCAGCGCGGTGCAAGCTAATTACATACAGTGGACAGCGCCTCAACCCGGAGGGAGAAGTGGAGCTGCCAGTCAAAGGACAGACGATACGCTTCCAAGTGATGGACACGGGAAGCGCCATCCTTGGGAAGACCGCATGCGTGTCATTGAAGCTCGTCAACAGGGTAGACGCAATCGTCGGGCGCCTGACGACACAGACAGATGTGACAGAAATGGTAAATGAGTTCAATGATGTATTTGAGGGTTTAGGGAAAATCAAAGTAAATGCTAAAATACATGTAAATCCTGACATGAATCCTGTAATCGATCCGCCGAGGCGAATACCGCATGCTGTCATAAATGAAGTGAAATGTGAGCTAGATAGAATGGTCAGTATAGGAGTCATTGTACCTCAGGTAGAACCCACACCATGGGTTAACTCTATCACTGTTGTCCGCAAGCCAGGGAAGATCCGAATTTGTCTCGACCCTTCGTAGCCCATATCCAAATAAGACCGTAGAGCAGGTAGTAGCCAAGACAGTTGGAGCACAATATTTCTCAGTATTGGACGCCAACAGTGGGTATTGGTAGATACAGTTGGACGAAGAAAGTTCGCTCCTGTGTACATACAATACCCCTTGGGGGCGTTAGCGATATACTAGGCTACCGTTCGAAATAAAAACGGTTGGAGATATTCAGGGATCTGGAAGGGGTAGAAATAATCGCAGATATATTAATATTCGGGACAATGTTAGAGCAACACAACAGCAGACTCCTTAAAGTACTGGAGAGAGCAAGGCAGGTAAATCTTAGGTTGAATCCTAAGAAATCGAGCATATGTAAAACATCGGTATCGTATGTAGGACATGAACTAACACAAAGTGGGCTAAAGCCGAACCCCGAAAGGATACACACGATTCTTGACATGCCAACACCCTCAGACAAGGCAGCTCTACAAAGGTTCCTAGGAATGATGAACTATGTAACTTTGTAAGTAAGTTTATACCCAAACTATCGGAAATAGCTAAA
The DNA here is from genome assembly GCA_030323885.1 of Branchipolynoe longqiensis. NCBI lineage: Eukaryota > Metazoa > Annelida > Polychaeta > Phyllodocida > Polynoidae > Branchipolynoe > Branchipolynoe longqiensis. The sequence goes on from CM059190.1 coordinate 8,354,050, forward strand.
CCCCTTCTGGCCAAAGACACTGCCTGGCATTGGGAAGCAGCACAAGAAAACGCGTTCCGAGAACTTAGGTCATTACTAATGAAATCTCCAGTACTGCGGTACTATGATGTAATGAAACCGTTAGTATTAGAAGTAGATGCGTCTCAGTCAGGATTAGGGGCGACACTCTTTCAGGAGCAACGCCCAATTGGAATGGCATCCAAAGCACTTAATAACACCCAGGCTAATTATGCGGTAATCAAGAAAGAATTGTTGGCGATCTGTTTTGGCTGTAATAAGTTCCACGACTATATCTTTGGGAAGGCCATTACAGTCGAAACAGATCACAAACCACTTGTTAATATCATGATGAAGCCCATTAACAGTCTATCCGCATGCGGATGCGCTTGCAAAATTACGATCTGACCGTAATCCATAAAAAAGGTATAAATATGTTTTTTTAAGATGCCCTGTCACGTGCCCATTCAACCACAGTAGAGCCTAGTGACCTATTCGACAATACCATCATGGTAGCTGCAATCGGGTTTGTCCATGAAAACACTGGGTGACATTACACACGAAACGCAAAATGACAAAACAATATAAGAGCTTGCCCGGCTGACGGTCGAGGGGTGGCCGACCAACACAAAGTCTCTAAGAGCAGACATCAAGCCATATTTCACATACCGGGATGACATAACCACTCATAACAGGCTGGTTCTAAAAGACGAAAGACTCTGGGTAGTAAAATGCAAGCAGATGGCTAGGGACTATGTATACTGGCCAGGGATAGCGAAACAAATAGAAGACAAGATAGCTAGATGTCAGATCTGCCAGGCAGAGAGGAATATCCCACAAACTAAACCGATGATTTCGAAAAATATTCCCACAATCCCATTACGAAAACAACAAATATTTGGTAATAATCGATTATTTTTTCTAAATTCCCAGAACTAGTTCGACTAAAATCAACATCTAGCAATGCCGTAATTAATGTACTAAAAGAAATGTTCGGACAGTACGGTATGCCTGCAGAAGTTGTGTCAGACAACAGTCCGCAGTTTAGCAGTGAAGAATACAAGCGGTTTGGAAAAGTATATGGTTTCACACCCATATACTCAAGCCCACAATACCCGCGGAGCAATGGCCAGACAGAACGTTATGTTCAGACGATAAAGGGTATGCTAAAGAAAGCCATTAAAGATCAAACAGACATAAATATAGCACTTCTGTCATATCGAAACAGAACCATCATGTAGCTCGGAGCATCTCCATCACAGTTATTCATGAGTAGACGACTAAGGTCGAAAATTGCAACAATAAGTAAACAATTAAAACCCAAAGTGGTGTCATCATGAAAAAAGTTAATCCAAGCAAGACAACTAAAGCAAAGACAACAGCACAACAAAAGGGCAAAAAGGTGTCACAAACCACTAAACCAAGACAATCCGGTTAGATACCTAACACATGAATGTAAATGGGCGAGGGGAATCATTACACAAGCCAGTCAGTCAAAAGACAGGAAATATCTGGTGACAGAAGGCCAAACACTAATGACAAACCGACGGCATGTAATATATGTGCCACACCAAACAGAAAGAATGGTAAATCACCACCAGAATGACAACACTGCGAAGCCCGTTAGGCCAGGCAACAACCAAACGCTCCACAAAGCACAGTACACCACGAGATATGGCCGAACAGTCGGGCCAGTAAACAGAACTGGGTGTTAATAACATATTAGCGGTCGCGCAACGGTCGCACTGTAAAACTAAAGTGAGGTAGCAATCCAGTTAACGTAAGTGGCATAGTGAAGGGATAGAAGTTGATAGCTGAAAGTTCATCGACATTGAGCGTTGTTGATACATGTATTAGGAACGTTAAGACCCAAGGATGTGATTGTAACAGCTGTTACATAGAATGATGTTAAGTTATAAACATAAAATGACGTTAAGTTATTAAAAACTATTAAAAAAAAATCAGACACATGATGACATTTTAATAAGTTAGTACGTATGGTCACATGTAGTAGAGTTAAAAAAAAAGAAATCTTGCAAGTCAATGATACTAACAACTAACGAAGTTCCAGCCATGGTCGGAATATGTCTGTAACTCATGTTTGTTTGTTTGAGTTTTTAAAAAAAGAAGAAAAGAAATGGAAATCCACAGCATGTAACTGCATGAAAATGTTTATTATTGAAAGGGAGATGTTATGTATGTAAAGAAGTGACACGCGTGACCCGGGCTGCGTCCCACAAGAGGTCACGTGACAGAGATGCCCCCTGGTGATATGCTTGGAATAAACATCAGTGGTTGAACAACAATCAAGTCGTTCGGGTGTGCTTTCAGTACGCTACAGCAACGACTATCAATTTTGTAAGTCATTGGTCTGACTCGACTGGGTTTCAAACTCCAGATCTTTCGCATGGGAACCCAGCGCTTTTGTGATATGCCCCCCCCACGTCCGGTCCTTCCAGAAGAAATGCTGGCACTAACACGAACCTACTGGTCCCATTTCTCGTCTCTCTTCTTACACCATCCGTCCTGATATGACCGTCGATGTTTCTAGGACGTAAACAACAAACAAACAAAACGTCATACACCATATGAAACTAGGTACTGATTTTTTTTCTTTCATGAAGAATATATAGTAAATCGGTCCATTCGTCCCTAATTTTTTCAAATATTTATTTCCCCCCTTAATTTTGCACATTTTTCATCATTCTGCAAATGCTTAAATCCTGATGCCTGAGGCTGCCCACTAAAGGCAAATTATATTTTAATCACATCATTATTTTGTTCTGGTTCTATCTGAGATATTGACTTGAGTTGTATACCAAAATGATTAGAATGAAAATATCTATGTCATTACTTTGTCATTAAGCTATATCCACATGTAAAAAAAATCACAAAAACGTATTTGCTTCCTATGGTTATGGGGAAACTGCTGAGAAAGAGTGCTTAATTTGTCTGTAATATTGGTCGTAATGCTTTTATTTGGCTCGCCCCTCGCTGCCTCCTCGCCGCCGGTTCCTCCATGCCCCCACGCCTCTGCGACCCACCAATCGCCGGCCTACGCCAGCCATGCCACGGACACGAGGCCGATGGACCGCGCGCCGGGGAACCAGGAGGGGAACGAACACACCCCCCACCTCCACAGTCGACTCCGCCTCCGCGATATCGGCTCCACCCTCCCCCGGTCCAGCTGCCCGAGAGGAGGCCCCGGTCTGGGCGCCGGCAGCCGACCGCGCATTGACGCGAACACCTTCGCGGTCGAGCGCCTCACCGGACTCGTGGAGAGCCTCCTCGCCCAGGGGGCGCGCCCGGCCCCCGCGCCGACCCCCCCCCTCAGTCCTGGAGCGACTCGCCGAGTTCGTGGAGGGGCTGACCCTCGACGCCGGAGGGGCCGCCCCGCAACTCACCGACAGCTAGCCGCGCCGCACACACTGGCCCCCGACGTCCACCCCGACTACCTCCGCCATATGAGGCACTGCTGCGACCCAGTCGCCCACCTCCGGTACTCTCCTCACGACCACCGCCTGCGGCTGAGGCGGTGAGCGAGATCCTGGAATCCGCCGAGGCCCAGAACACCGGACGGTCAAGAAGGGGGGGGGGGGGGGGAGGCCACCCTTGAGGAGTACAACCTCGCCCTCAGGATGCTGGAGTCGCATCCCGCCTTCCCCTCGGATTCCATCCCCGGGCTCCTATACCACAACCTGACAGTCCAGCGCGACTGCATCACGCATCCCTGGCCGACGGTCCGACGCTGGTCCGAGACGATATTCGCGTGAGTGGCCAACAGCCGCCTCCTGGACGGCAGGCTTGACCCTATCGCCATAAACGCCGTAAGCCTGGATGTCATTACCACCCGGCGACTTTCGTCTCGGGATCCCGGCCCTCCAACGCACGCTCCGCCAAGGTCGTCCCAGGCTGACACTAGGACCCCTTACAGGCGGGAGGCCTATGGGGCCCCCTGCCCCGCCTGGAACCGGGACCCCGCCTCGTGCGACCTCGCCCCCGCCGAACGAGGAGCAGGGCGCCGGTGAGGCGAATGGGGAGCAGGGCGCCCGGAGGCGCCACGCCTGCACCTACTGCCCCAATGTTAGGCCCATCCTCACTATGCACAGTGAGGCGGTGTGCAACATTAAGCGCCTCCGGGACCGTGTCTCCGACGCCCCCGTGACCCCCCCGGCAGATTTTTAGTCCGCCGGCGGCGATCAGCCCACCCGGTACGCACAACGCGCGTACGAGGTGGGCCTGCCCCCCCGCGCCACCCCCCCACGTGGCCCGAGCACCAACCGCTCCTAGCCGCGACCCCCTCCCGGTAGGCCACCTCACATGCCCCGACCAACCGCCGGCATCACAGGCGTCGGCGTCATCCATACGGTGACATCACACGCCGCCCCAACCTTCCACGGCCTCATCTCAACCGACACCGCATGGGCCACCTACAGCCAACCGGTGGTCCCCATGACTGCACCGGCAGTCGCCCGGCCCGGTGCCTCCGTCCAAGGGACTCCCCGCACCGCACGCTGTCATGACGCCCGCTTACATAACCCACCACAGGCTCTCTCATCTCGCCCGGCGGCTTACGTAACCCTCCCGCCCCGCACCAGCAGTGTTCCACCACCACCACCCCTGCCGTCCCCCCCCCCCCCGCGACACCCCCTACCTCCACCACCTTCCTGGCCTCTCGCCCTCCCCCGCTGATACCGCCTGCCCACACGAACCCCCCCACCCCCCGGCCCTCCCGCCACCCAGAATTCGCCCTTCCTCTCCCACGCAACAACCACGCCTCCTCGCCCCCTCCCCACCCCCCCCGCCCCCACCCCCCTCGGCGACTTAGGCGAACCCATCACCGACATCGTCGATCCTGATATACAGGACACCCTCCCCGCCGCCCCCTCCTGCGGCCCCTCCCCCCACGACTACCGCCCCACCCTCCTCTCCATCTGGCCCCACCTCACCGCCCCCGCCTGGGAGCGCTACCCCACCTTCTCCCGGGCCTATGACGCACTCCGGATCGCGGGCCTACCTAATTTTTTGCCTGCCCGCATCCCCCTTCCCTCCACATCCCAACCTGGCGCTCCCGCCTCCAGGACTACCACAACACAGAGCTCGTCGACCTCATGGAGTTCGGGTTTCCCTCCAACTACTCCGCCAACACCCCTCCCCGCCCCCACCTACACCAACCACCGGGAAGTCCCCAACTTCCACCACCACCTCCGCGAGTTTGTCGCCACCGAGCTCGCCCATGCCGGTGTCGTATTCTCAGCGCCCGGTCATTCTCAGCGGCCTGTCGTGGCTTCTGCGCATGCGCGGATTTTAAGACATATGCAAAAGATCCGTGGCCTCGCCGACTACAAGCTCAGCTGGTGCCCGGCAGTGTTAGGGTCCGATCAGGCCGAAATCTATTGAATGCGATCATATTTAACAGAATTACATACTCAAATAATGAAATTTCATTAAATTAACCTTAAATTCCAAGCGATATTAACGTAGCAGCTAACAACGTAGCAGTAAACAAAACAAATAGCAGTGCTCGCCGCAACGTGCGAAAATCCGCGCATGCGCAGAAGCCACGACAGGCCGCTGAGAATGACCGGGCGCTGAGAATACGACACCGGCGCCTTCCATGCCCCTCCCTTCAGCCCCTGGGCCCAGGTCTTCCCCATAATGACCCGCCCCAACTCCGACCCGGGCAAGAGGCGGGTCATCGTTGACCTTTCATACCCTCCGAAATGCAGCGTCAACGCCGGCATCCCCAGGCGCGAGTACCTCGGCAGGCCCCACGCCTACAAGCTCCTCAGCATGGCCGACGTGGGTCGCCGCCTCATCGCAGAGGGGTCCGGAGCCTACACTTGGACGGCGGACATCTCCAGTGCCTACCGCCAGCTCCGGGCCAACCCCCTCTCCTGTCCCCTATACGGTATTACCCTCAACAGGGCGACCTACGTCGACTTCACCCAGCCCTTCGGTTGCCGCTCCTCGAGCGCGGCCTGCGTCCGAGTCACATCCGCAGTCGCCTGGGTCCTCCGCCGCAAGGGCTTCCACGCCCTCGTCTACGTGGACGACTTTGTTGGGTGCGAGTGCACCTTCCAGAGGGCCCGCCAGGCCTTCGACGCATTCATCGGCCTCGTCGGGGCCCTCGACCTGGAGATCGCCCTCGGGAAGTGCCACCCCCCCCCCCCCGCGGTCCACCTCACCTGGCTCGGATTCGCCATAGACAGTGAGGCGATGACCATCCGCATCGCACCCGACAAAGTCGACAACCTCATCTGGGACTGCGAGGCTCGGGTCGCTAGCCCGACCCTCTGGCGCCGGGAGCTCCAGAGTATCCTCGGGCGTCTCAACCACGTGGGTAGCTGTGTCCTCCTGGCGAGGAAGTTCATGGCACGACTCATCGCCACCCTCCGCAGCCTCCATCACCCTCGGGGATGAGGCCCCCCCCGTGACCTCAGGTCGTTCGCAGCCTACAGCCGGTCTTCCAAGGGCCTCTGCCTCCTCCGCGACCCCCGAGGTCCACCGAGTGGTGATCGAGTGCGACTCCTGCCTCACTGGCGGAGGGACCCACTCCACAACCCGCTGCTACGCCCGAGGGTACTCCTCGGCCTTCAGGGGGGGCTTCCGCACCATCCACCAGTTCGAGGCCGTCAACCTCGTCGTTGCCCTCCGCGCCCTTCTCCCTGATGATGTTGCGGGGGCCACCGTTGTCATCAACACCGACAACCTGGCCTCCTTCGAGTCGGGCCGAGCCCGCGACGCGACCCTCGGCACCTGCCGAGGGCTCCTTCACCATTGCCGTCATCCACAAGCCCGGGGCGGAGCTCATCCTTGCAGACGCCCTCAGAGCCGCACCCACCTCCCAGGGCCCTGCGCCGAGGTGGTTCGGAGTGAGGTGGCCCGCCTCAGGCTGACCCACGTCTACCCAGATCACGACGCCTTCCCCTACAACCCTAGCCTGTGATTTCAGGATACTCGGCCTCTGAGGTGGCGGACTTCGACGTGCTCGGGATCGCCGCCCTCACCCCCGCAACCTGGAAGAACCGTCGTCGCCAGGCCGAGGGCTACGTCTCCTTCGCCTCAACCCACGGCCGCGCCCCTCTGGCCCCCACGGCCTTCGACGTCGCGGCCTACACGGCCGCCCTCTACGCCCGCTCCCTCGCCCCGGCCTCCGACCGCAACGCCCTCTCCGGGGCTCGCTCCTGGGTGGAGGCGGCCGGGGGCGACCCCTCTGCATTCGGCTCACGCCTCGCCCGAGACGTCTGTCGGGGCGGGGAGCGAGCCTCTGGCCACGTCGCCCGGCCTGCCCCGCCCCTGCTACCTCGCCGCTGTCGCCATCCACCTCGACGCTGCCGGACCCTCCGGGCTCGTCCCTCGGGCCGCCCTCCTCCTTCGGTACTATGGGATGCTGAGACAGTCCAGCCTCCTCTCTCCCAGACCCGAGGGGTGGGGCGGCCCGGCCCCCACGCCATCACCCGCGCCGACGTGGCCTCCGCCCCCAGAGGACACCGCATCACTATCAGGACCTCAAGGACGATCGCACTCCCCTCGGCGGCGGTCGCCCTCTTCATCCCCGCTACGCCCGGATCCCGCGTCTGCCCCGTCGCCGCCTGACGGGTCTCCGTGGCCCTCGTCGCTGCCGCCCCGGACGCTCCCGCCTTCATCATGCCCTCGGGCCACCCCCTCGACCCTCGCGGCAGTCTTGAGAGGCGCGCTCCCTGCTCTTGCCGTTCCCGCCCCCGACAGCTACACCCTCCATAGCTTGCGTCGGGATGCGACGCAGGCCTGCCAGAGGGCGCTGTGTCTCTCTCCCCGACATTATGGCCCAGGGCACGTGGACTTCCGGGGCGGTCCACGCCTATCTGCCTCACCTTGCCTCATCTGGTACCCCTCGAGCCCTCTCCTCTCTTTTGGCGGAGGGCTCTTCCGGGGCCCTCCCCATACATGACATTGACACTCTCCTCATTTATTGCCTCATGCACTATATTACCCTTTGTACATTCTCCCTTGAACCCCTCATTGTACATTGCCCCCAACTTTACATTAATAAAGTGTGCTTTTTCACCACCCCTGCCTTGACTTCCTCCTTCGCTGCATACTCGGTCGTAATGCTTGCATTGCATTTGATTCGCAGTGAAGGAGGAGCATCCCCCCACTTCTCCTGCTCGCCCCCGACCGTTGGGGTTGCATAACTCCCCCCACCTCTTCTTGCCTTATAAGCCGCTCCCCTGCCTTCCCTCTCCACTCCGCCTCCACGCCCTGCCAGACGCACTACCCGACAATTTTTCTCCACCCACCGACCCTACTCTTTTCTCTTATCCTATCGGGCGGAGGGCTCTTCGGGGCCCCTCCCCTAACATGACATTGACACTCTCCTCACTTATTGCCTCATGCACTTTATTACCCTTTGTACATTCTCCCTTGACCCCCTCCCCCCCCACTTTACATTAATAAAGTGTGCTTTTTCTCAACCCCTGCCTTGACTTCCTCCTTCGCTGCGAATCATGTTGGTCAACTCAGGTTACTGTGAACAAGGAATGTCTCAAATTATTTTAATAACTTATTTAATTTCAAAAGGTTATTTCTCTTTGTTGGTTGTTGAGGGCAATTTTCTTTAGCACGGTGAAAACAACATTCCAAAACGTATCTCTTAGTGGATTCTTAACATATACGGCTCCAAGGTGCACCAGTTTAACAGTCTACTCTGGGCAATATTTACTGGAGGGCAGAGTACGCTGCATTTACTGCACGAATGCTCTGGCCATGCAGCATTAAAATCCTGAAGTACCTAAGTAGGTGTCGCATTACTTGTGACAGCATTACGCCCATGTAACATCAAATGTCATAACAGGATGAGTACCAGCTTGTGACTATGTGCACTCATGGCGACTCATCGGGAGAACGAGCTTCCAACACCAAGAGCCGATATCCCACTCAGTAATATTATATTTATACAGTTAAATTATGGAACTATTACGAAGTTGAGAATTAAGGGGAGTGGTAGGGAGAGGAGGATGTGCCTGTACACCGGATATGAACCAATCTCATAGCATCTGGGAATTTAGTCCTAATTTCTTGGTAAATATAGTACCTCATCTCTTCCTGTTTAAGGTTTAATGAACTTGAAAGTAAAGGAATGTCATTCATTTTGTTAAGTCACAAGAGATCTTTTCTTTGGTGTTGGGTGGCCTTGCCCAATCAGATTCCCACCTCTTTGACTGGTCGTGAAGAAGCGGTAGCCACAATTCTGTTGCCCACTAATGTACCACTAGAATTGCTATTGCGCCACCCCTCTGGATCTTACGAATCACTCACTGATTGGCAAACAACAATATGAGAATTGTTTAGACCAACTGAACGAAAACGTGTCTATGTTCGAATTATAATATTTGTGTCAAACTCCCTAGCTACTTTGAGGCAGCCAGCAGATTGGGTTCTGCCCAAAGGCAGTATGGTAGTCTGTTCAAATACGGATGTGAGTGAGTTAGTTTTTTGATCAAGGCTAACAGGTGTATGACTGCCTCATGTGTACTGGTCGTGTGTGTGTGCACCCCAAGTAAAGCATCAATAGACAGTTCTGCGGATGGATTATTCTTCCTGATCTGTCAGGATTTCGCTACATTAAGACACCACACATGATTTCTTTCCTTCCTTCCAGTGAAATCTATATTACATTATTCATCATCATCATCATGCTGTCGGTCGCGATGCGACAAAGACTGCTTTCATTACTTGACTGCCACTCTCCATTTAGCTCTCTGCTGTGAGAGTTGCGTCCATGAGTCGGTCTTAATGTCTCTCAGCTTCAGGTTTCTCTTGATGGTATCTTTGAACCGGAGACGGGGGCGCCCTCTCTTTCTGTAGCCCCATCCGTTCGAGTATTTCCTTATTCGTCACTTTGTCCTTCCAGGTTAGCCTCATGATTCAACGCAGATGTCGCATCATGAAGGCATGCAGCTTTTTCACCTGCTGTCTGTACACTGTCCAGGCCTCGGCTCCGTATAGTAGGGTGGATAGCACGATTGCGCGGTAGATCTTACCTTTGACCCGAATGGACACATGGTGGTTGTTCTAGAGTCTGGCGTAGTCAGCCGAAAGATGCGCTAGGCTTGGCCATCCTCCTCTGTATCTCAGCATCAATGCGTCCATCACTTGATATAGTGCTTCCGAGATAGGTGAATTCCGGAACAGAGTTCAGCTTGTTTCCGTCAACCATGATCTCCTCCTCTCGGGTTCTTGTAGAGTTGGGTTGGTACAGCACCTCCGTCTTCTTGATGTTAATTTTCAGGCCAAACTTCTTTGATGCATCGGAGAAAGCGTCCACTATTTTCTGGGTCTCTTCAGCAGAGTGGGCAACCAGTGCACTGTCATCTGCGAATAGTAGCTCTCTCACCAGTATCTGAGTAGTCTTGGTCTTCGCTCTGAAGTGTGCGACATTGAATAGGTCAGCGCTCTGTCTGGACTGTATATAGATGCCATCCCCCATGTCTCGGAAAGCCTCGTCTAGCATTGCTGATAGGAAGATGGAGAAGAGCGTGGGGGCCAGTACACAACCTTGCTTGACCCCATTGGTAACCCCGAACGATTCCGAGACTTCCCCTCCAGCACTAACATTCGCCATCATTCCTGTATGTAGAGCCTCGATCATAGTTGTGAACTTCTCTGGGCATCTGTACTTCCTCAGTAGCTGCCATAGCCCGGTCCTCCCGACTGTATCAAATGCCTTAGTGAAATCGACAAATACCATGTACAGTGGTCGGTCCTGCTCAATGCACTTTTCTTGTAGCTGTCGGAGACAAAATATCATATCCACAGTGCTCCGGTTACCTCTGAAGCCACACTGTGACTCCGATAGTCTGTTGAGTAGGATCCTGGCGAAGATCTTCCCTGCTATGGAAAGAAGAGAGATTCCTCTATAGTTCCCACAGTCTGTTCGATCACCTTTCTTGTAGATGGTTACAATGCTGGCATCCTTCCATGCTTGGGGTACAGAACCCTCCTCCCAGGCATTGGTGATTAGTTGGTGCAGTCTGTTGAGCAGATTGTCTCCTCCATGCTTCCATACCTCGGCAGGAATTCCATCACCCCCAGGTGCTTTGCCATCTTTCAGGCTGGCGATTGCTCTAGCCATCTCATCCATGGTTGGAATCTCATCGAGGCATGTTTTGGTAATGCGCTGCTGGATGTTGTTCAGAGCTTCGTGATCTATGTCGCCAGGGACGTTGAGTAGCTTCTGGAAGTGTTCGCTCCATCTTGCCACAACTCTCTTGCTGTCGGAAAAGGTCTCCGTTCCATCTGTTGATTTCAGGTGAACAGCTCCCTTCTTCACGGGTCCCCACACTTCCTTCAGTCCGCTGTAGAAGCCCTTCATGTTGTTTCTGTCTGCAGCTCTCTGCAGCTCCTCTGCCTTCATTTCCCACCAGTCTGACTTCAATGCACGGGTGCATTTTTGTAGCAATCTGCAGGCATCTTTGTATGCTGCAGTGGTGGATCTAGTGTTCCTGGTCTGCAACACTCTCTGGTGGGCTTGGTCTCTTCTGCTCATAAGATTCTGTAGCTCCTGATTGTTGGGGTCGAACCAGTCCTGATGTTTTCTGTCTGGCTTGCCGAGATAAGTTTTAGCTGTGTTGTATACAACCTGTTGCAACGCTGCCCATTCCTCATCTGGTGTTGGGCTTTCCTTCTCCTCCCATTGTGCGAGAGCGCTGTCCATCTCCCGCTCGAAGCTCTCCCTGTGACTGATGGTACTTAATTTTGCTGTGTTGAGCTTTGTTGGTTTATTTGTCCCTTGCCTGTTGTGTTTTTCTCGTATTCTGAATGCCACTTTTGACCTTAGCATCTGGTGATCGGTCCAGCAGTTAGCTCCACGCATGGCTCGAGTACTGTGGATGTCCATCTTATCCCGGCACCTTGTGATGATGAAGTCGATCATATGCCAGTGCCTGGAACGAGGATGCATCCAAGTGGTCTTGCGTTCATCCTTCTGCTTGAACATGGTGTTTGTCACTATCAGTTCGAACTCAGAGCACAAAGCCAGTAAGAGCTCACCATTAAAGTTACCATTAAAGCCCTGATTTTGTCTATCGAGAAACTTGGGGGTGTGCAGCTGACTGTTTTACCACCCCATTACTTCTCCAATAAGTCAGGAAAAAGCATTTGAGCACATTTCAGGAAGGGTGTCTGTGACTGTCAACAACACTGGAAAAAGAGATGTGACCTTTCTCACTCATATCTGAATAAAGGGGTTTTTGAACAGCTTCATTGTCATCTCAGGCCCTATTGACAGTCCATTGGGCAGCACCTGAAACAGTCTAAAGCCAGAAAAGCCCCCCCCCCCTCCCCCCACGTGACACTGCTACCAACTCAAGGAGTGCAGCATGAGGATGGACATGCCTCCAACTCACTGACCCATTATCTCAATGCGCTGGACTAGCCAGTAGACTAGCCTGATAAGTAATCCATGAAGCTACTATTTGGGTTATGCAGTCCACTGATCGAAAGTTTATTTAAGTTCTGATCTGCCAATTGCCTATTTGACTGCCTTTTACATGCAGTTTGTTTGTTTGTTGTTTTACGTCCTAGCAACATGTAAGGTCATATCAGGACGGGTACTAACTTGTGACTGTGCATTCATGGTGACTTTATAGTGCTGCCCCTCTCGGAAATCAGGCCGCCAGTACCATGACCCGATATCTCATTCAGTCACATTATCCTGACACTGAGCTAACCAGTCATTGCCCTATCCTATTAATGCCGAGCGCCAGGCTAGGAAGCAACAGGTATCAATTTTTAAGTCATTGGTTTGACTCGACCAAGGTTCGAACCCACGATTCCATGGTCTACCAACACGGGAGACGAACGCTCTAACTCATTCAGCCATCCAATCTGGTTCCTTTTACATAAATGACCAGCATACATGATCAGTGTATGCTGATACACACACTCACATACATATGTCAAACTCTGTGTGCATATGCTCTTATGGTTGTGATCATCAATGCTGGCACCTGACCTGACCACTGGTCACAACTAAGGCACTACTGGTCTATGACTTTGATTCCATCTGTATGTGGGTCACTCTCCTTAAAACCGGCCAGAAGTGTCACACGGAGAGTTAAAATCTAATATTTGAATTTTAAAATTTGTTGGGTGCAAATGAAAGCTGGAAATCTCCCCTTACCTCTATGTAAAATATAAATTGATGAGATAAAAAATAAAGGTGCAGTCCATGATTAAAGTTGCATGGTCCGATGAAATATTTATTTTTCAAAACCAAAACATGTATCTTAATTTGATTATATATATCCATTTTAGATATTGGTGCATTAGCAAGTGATTTGGTACAACATATATAGAATAATAAGTGAATTTACTACCTCATCCTACTTTGAGAAACCCATCACACAAGGAAGCCATTAACCAATTAGGTCAATCTCGTGGCCAGTAGCCTTGACCCTCATTCCAAGTACCTAGTCAGGTTCCAGGATGTCAAGTGGTAGTATTGCTGGCACCATAGCCTGGATTGATATAAAGTTGCAATACTTATGAGGTGCTTTCCCCATTTATAAATGCTTTGTCTAAGTTGTCTTACATGTCATGTTATCAAATAACTATTGACTCAATACTTTTTTTTAATGTTCACTGATGCAATTGTGATAATTAAGCAAGTGACATGCTAGAAAAGCAGTCCAATAAGAACAACACATAGTTACGGTCAAACAAACAATGGACACAACACATACAAACATAAGAAACGAAACATGAAGCCAACTGAGTACGCATTTTGTTTTTATAAATGCCTTGCTTTAAGTTGTCTTAAATGTCATAGATGTTATCAAATAAATATTGACTCAATACTTATTAAACAAACAAAAACTGTTCACTGATGCAATTGTTATAATTAAGTAAGTGACATGCTAGAAAACAGTAAATAATTAATAACGACACATAGTTAAGGTCAAACAAAGAATGGACACAATGCATGCCAACATAAGAAACGACACATGAAGCCAACTGAGTATGCATTTTGTTTTTATAAATGCCTTTTTAACTTGTCTTACATGTCATTGATGTTACCAAATAAATATTGACTCAATACTTTAATATTAAACAAACAAAAACTGTTCACTGATGCAATTGTTATAATTAAGTAAGTGACATACTAGAAAAGCAATGCAATAATTAATAACGACACATAGTTTTACGGGCAAACAAAGAATGGACACAATGCATGCCAACACAAGAAACGATACATCAAGCCAACTGAGTATGCACTTTGTATGTTTTTATAAATGCTTTGTTTAAGTTGTCTTACATGTCATGGATCTTAACAAATAAATATTGACTCAATACTTATGAAAAAAAAGTTCACTGGTGAAATTGTTATAATTAAGCATGATTATTAATTTGAACATTTTGGGAAATTTTGTTCATAAAATACTATATTGAATATTGTGAGTCTCATATGTTATATACAAAATATTACCATTAATAGTTAAGTTCTGGGTTTAATGTTTTTCAAATTGGCTTAATAGTTGACTAATATTCACCAAGTCGACTTCTGGGTATTGCTATTTATTTTACCATGTATTTATTGCACTCATATATTATATGTATTTCACTGTATTAACCATGCCTTCCACCATAGCTGTTTCATCAATAGCTGGTAGGACTGTCATTTAAATTTAAAAAGTAACATTATGCAAGTAACCAAGAAATAATACCCACCATAGTTGTACTACTGAAAGATGGTCGGGTAGTTTATTCTAACATTTGTCATGTTGGCGAGGCTAACATGAGTAATTTGCTCAATGAGGCAACTAGGTCGAGTAGTTTTCTTGCTGATTCACGACATGCCCAGTAGTCACTTCTCACCCGGCCGTCACAGCAGTAGGTTTGCTCTCTACTATCGACCTGCACGTGGTCTGCAGCCTGAGATTTAACAAAATGCCGCTGGCTAAGAAGAGACATGGGCGCCCACCACTCAAGGCTTCAACTGTTTCGGCTAGTCCGAGGAGACAACCTAAGAGGAAAGCAAGTTCTTCTTGCCAGCAACTGCCACCTCCGTCGGAGGACTCGGACAATGACCACGAGGTTTCACAGGAAGAGGTGCAGCTGCAGACGCAGATGCCCGCAATGAGAGAGCTCGCCCAGCAACAAGGGACTATAATGCAGCTCAGGCAAGAAACTGGGAGGATTTCTGGAGTATTGTCAAGGTTAAATGCTCTGGAAAAGATTGCCGCGTTGCCTGGTCCACCGATACCTGGTCCGTCGCGCTTGCCGGGGAGTGTGGGGCATGTCCCACCGTGTACACGACCACCACCACAGTCCCCAAGGCCTGTGCACGCTCACCCCCCCCCCCCCCTATCTCACCAGTGCCTATGGGTCCGCCGCTGTCTGTTACATGTACTTACACCTCCCAGGCTACTACTTTCTACCCACTGCCACCACCTGCTCCGGTATGCACGCCGTGTCATGGGACACCTGCTGCTGGGCTGCGTCTAGTGGCCACCCCGCTTCGCCTAGTGGCCACCCCGCTTCACCAGGCGCAGCCTGCTCCAGTCTACATATCACCACACCCGGCGCCGAGGTATCAGCTACTGCACCCGCAGCCACCAGTGACTACAGACTTTCTGCTGGAGTCGAACCAAGCTTTGCAGAAACCGAAAGGTACGGCCCTCTTCCCCCATAATTTCATTACCCGTGGGGATGCGTGTAGAAAAATTGCCCTGGGGGAAGCCACGTGGGATGAATATTTCTTTGCGCTGAGGCTGCTGGTTGCGCAGCCTAACTTCCCACAGGCTTGGTTTCCAGCTTTCCTTCAACATGAGGAGGATCTGGCTTCGATGGCAATAACCTGGCATTGGCCCACTTGCCGACGTTGGTCGGAGGTCTTTCAAATGGTGGCGGATGGCCGCTTAAGGGAAGGCTGGAGCAATTTGGCGGCTGTTAAGGATATCCAATGGGCTGTCTGCACTGAGTCGGTTAGGGCGCTGCAAGCACGTGCTGCGGCGCACCATGTGCACGAGCTGTAGCGGCAGCAGTACTCCCAGCAGCGCAGACAGTCTGAAGCACCAGCAGCATTGGCTGCCACCTCGACGATGAATCAGTCCCATTAACCCCCCGCGAGGAATACAAACCGAGATAATGATGGCAAACCTTGTTATCTTTGGAATTGGGGAAAGGACTGTGGGAATGCTACTTCTCATGGCGAGCACCCCGATAAATCGCCACACATCTACGCGTGGTGCGCTTACAAATTTAAGCGTATTCTATCTCATAGGGAACAAGATTGCTTAAAGAAGCGGAAGTTTCTTGACAAGAAAGCTTCTGCCGATACTGCAGTGACAAATACCACTGTAAGTTCTGTTGCCTGTTCACATTTGACTTTAATACGCTTAGTTCTAGCTCTCATGATGCGGTTAGCTTGTCTGATAATCTGGGGGATTTTTCCTCTGGCTTCCCCGTTATGTGCAGCTACTGTAAATACTGTGTTACCATCTGCTGTTGACCATGTTCAAATTGTTCCGGTAGTGTCTGCTACGCGTGTTGTAAGTACAGTTGTTGATGATGTCGTGTGTGTACATAACCGGCCCAGCCACGTGGCTGGTGCGGGTGTGGTATCACGTGACTTGCCAGACCACGTGGTCCAATCACCACTTGAATCCATTGACCTAGTCACAGACTTGTCGTTGCCACAAGGCGGTGACCCAGTTACATGTAATGGCGGGGAGGTTCAGTTGTCTAGGGAGGATGGTACGGCTACTAGTGGGGGACGCAATGAAGTCGACAATGATGCATTAACTGTAATATCGTTGACACCTGATGAGAAAATTGAACCGAGTAACGACCTCCGTGCTGAGTTAAGTAGTCATGTTGATGCATCCCTGTCGGGTGTGGGTGCTGGTGATTCACTCCGGATATCTCGTTCGATTGGTTTGATAGGCCGATCGAGGTAGCGCTGTCGCTGCATAATAATGCTACAAATAATTCTTTTAAGCCACCGCCGACACCTCACATGTTTAGGCACTCCCTTCTGAATTTTTGGCCAGTTTCGTCAGATACGGCATGGATGGATCTAGGCATCTATAGGGATATTTTTGATAAGGTTAGGGCAACGGGTCTGCCGAATTATCTGGGTGCACGTATTGCAGTGCCGTCAGGGCTGGTTATTCCAAAATGGCGGGCCTTGCTTCGAGACTATCCTGACACGTTGCTGGTCGATCATTTGGAGGTTGATTGGCGTCTATAAGTCTGAGAGGGTCCCGACCTCTACTTTCAAAAACCACTCAGCGGCGGCCGAAGTAGATTACCATATTCACAAATTTATAGTCTAGCTGGTAAATTGCAACATTTATCGAAGTGTATCAAACCGGCTACTAGGTTCTCGGCTCGCCGTATGTGGGTCAGCATGAGTTTAATAATGATTTATTGTTGGACCTTGAATGGTTCCAGAAATTTGCAGACTCATATAATGGGGTTCAGCTACTGCCGAAGAAGCCTACAGACACGTGGGTAATAGAATGCGATTCAACGCTTAAAGCAGGGGGAGCTTTCTCGGTAGATAAATTCTACGTAGCTGAATATTCGCAAGAACTACAGTCATCGACCCTAGCGATAACGCAACTTGAAGTGCTTAACTTAGAACACACGGTTAATTTTCTCCTGCCAGTTAATCCACATGAATATTTGGCAAAGACTAATACAGATAATTTGGCATCGCGGCAGGCGCTAGAGTCAGGCAGGGACAGAGACAAGGTCCTCTGTGCGTGTGCGAAGCAGATATGGCTTATAGCGGCTAATTTGAATTTTGAGTTGGAAATCTGTCACAAACCGGGTGAGTCATTGAATGGTTCCAGAAATTTGCAGACTCATATAATGGGGTTCAGCTACTGCCGATTGTTTGTTTGTTTGTTTGTTGTTTTACGTCCTAGCAACATCTAAGGTCATATCAGGACGGGCAGCTACTGCCGAAGAAGCCTAGAGACACGTGGGTAATAGAATGCGATTCAACGCTTAAAGCAGGGGGAGCTTTCTCGGTAGATAAATTCTACATAGCTGAGTATTCGCAAGAACTACAGTTATCGACCCTAGCGATAACGCAACTTGAAGCGCTTAACTTAGTACACACGGTTAATTTTCTCCTGCCAGTTAATCCACATGAATATTTGGCAAAGACTAATACAGATAATTTGGCATCGCAGCAGGTGCTAGAGTCAGGCAGGGACAGAGACAAGGTCCTCTGTGCATGTGCGAGGCAGATATGGCTTATAGCGGCTAATTTGAATTTTGGGTTGGAAATCTGTCACAAACCGGGTGAGTCATTGATCTTGGCGGATGCGCTTAGCAGAGCCCCACACTCTGAGATTTGTAAAGTAAGGGAAGATAACCTATGGAAGGATATGAACTTGACACAACTGGCAGTATGTGTTACATTCCCTGGAAGATAGTAAACTGTTTGCCTCTATCTTCCAGGGTACTCGGTAAAGCATCAGCAGCGGCTGATCAACAGCTATACGAGTGCGCTGGCGCCTAGAATGATAGCGGCGCACATCTCTCTATTCTTAGATTCTGTCAGCAACACAGTATAACTGCTGCATACTCCATCTGTATATGATTTGTTGTCTTTTCTATTATTTCTTAGCGACAGATTGAAGTCACCAGGGGCAATAGCGAATTATTTTAGTTCGGTCAAGGTATGGGTAGAGTCCGGCCGGGCGATGCCTCTGCGTTCGCAGCACCGGAAATTAAAACGATGAAGAGAGGTTTGTTTAAAAATTTGACACATGTAACGATACGTGCACCTCCAATTACTAGCTCCGAGTTCAAACGATTGATTATTTTCCTTTACAGTCTGACACCGCCCCCTGTAGTGCTGATAGCTGCGTTAATAATAGCGTATTTTACTCTGATATGGCAACGTAATCTGATACCTAATTCAGTGTCTCTTCGTGATAACCCGCATATTATTAAATTTAAAGATGTAAAACCTAGACTTGATTCATTGATGGTAACAATTAGGTCTACAAAGACTAGACTTGCCTCTGCTGCTCCAGTTATCTTTAAACTACCTGCACTCCCAGGATCGCTCTGCTGCCCATTACGGGCTTGGCTTAACTATATTAAAACCATGACTCCGCATGGAGAATCTCCCGCATTCTTATTGACAACAGGTCTCCCACTTACTAATGCAACTCTATCAAGGGCCCTGAGACTAGCTTCTTTCCAAGTCTTCGGCATTAACAAGGGCTTTGCCCTGCATAGCCTCGGACGAGGTGCTGCACCATCTTGTCGGACGTTGGACGATCTAATGTCTGCAGGTACCTGGAGAAGTTCTGCCGTAAATCTATACATACAAAACATACATATCAGTGCCGCCCCCGCAGCGCTCGGACAATTGTTGGGTTGAGCACTGGTCGTTACTATAAGTCTTTATCTTGTTAAACTATATACGCTTACTGTTACATATTATCCAAGTTTGTTCTGACTCATATTTCGGAACATAGCTTTTGTTTCATGTTACTGACTGACCTTTTCTGGCTCTGAATACTGCTTACTGTTGATTATATGTACTAGTTAAGATTGGCCCTGTCGCCGAATCAGCTCATGAACACCCAACTTCCTGGAAGTTACGAACTTATTTTTCTTCAAATAAACATAGTTGTTATATTTAAATCCATATGCACCTTGCCTTGTTTGTCTCGTTGAGTGAATTAGGCAAATAATAGGTTATTCTACCACTTAGGCAAATAATAGCTGAAACGGTTAAATATATAAAAATATATATACCGACGTATATACTACGTATATGCGGATGTAGGCGGCGCACGGGGGAGACCCCCCCCCTCTGGTTGGCGAACCGGTGGGGGGGGGCGGCTATTGTAAGAGCCACGGCACCCGCTTGCACAACCCACTTGCCGCTCCCCTGCGGCTCCACTCTGCTCTGTGCCGCCTGCCTGTAAAAACACTGCTTAATCGCTTGGTTTGACCGCTTAACCGTTACACAAGGGCCAACGGACGACGTCACAGGGCGCTTCAAAGTGTGGCGGATCTTCGCGACAACCAACAAGTCGGACTCAATATCTACTGTGTTATTATAATAATACATGTTAGGGCCAGTGGACGACGACAAGGCAAGCGCCTGAACTTTACGTACGAACCAACGGACGACGTCACGGGGCCTTTTCGAAAGACAGGTGGATCTTGGCGCCAACACCGATTCAAATACGCGTTAGGGCAGTCACGAGGTAGGTCGGCTACATAATCTTGACAGCCGTAATGCACCTGAGGGCCAGCGGACGATGGCGAGGTATGTCAGCTACATACTGTAGCGACCGTTTTATTGTGACTTTATTGTGATGTTATTCTAATGCTACCGTAATAGCCTGAACCGTTACGTACGGGCCAACGGAAGACGTCACGGGTTGGTTTCAAAGGCTGGTGGATGTGATCGACAACCAACAAGTCGGATTCAGACGCATGCCCGCCTCAGTAATACACCTTAGGGCCAGCGGACGACGACGAGGTCAGTCGGCTACATACTGTAGCGACTTGTCCTTTTTGTGACTTTATCTAATTTTATTTTAACGCTACCATTACTAGCCTGAGCCGTTACGTACGGGCCAACGGACGATGTCACGGGTGCCTATCAAAGACAGGTGGATCTTCACGACAATCTTCAAGTCGGATTCAGTGATACACCTTAGGGCCAGCGGACGACGGCGAGGTAAGTCGGCTACATACTGTAGCGACTTGTCTTACACTGACTTTATTGTGACTTTGATCTATCATCTTGATCAAGTCATCTACATACAGTAGTGACTTAATTTATTATGACACTGACTGTCTTGCTAATCGATCGCCTAACCTTTATACTCGGGCAGACTGGTGCCCCCTGTTGAACTGATGTATGCCGAGTATTGAACCGACCACACTAAGCTGCTAATGTACTGTGGTCCTTGTGGCTGCCAACACAGACGACCAGTCAACGGGGCTTGTCACCGCGCAGCAATGCAGACTAGGCAAGCCACGCGGTCAGCTGACAGATCAAGCGCCATGTCAGGTGACTGTGACTTAGTAAAGGAGAAGGCATCGGCGCCATCCAGCCCCCCAGCTGCCCCAAGTGATGAGGAAATGGACGATCGGGAGCGCGTCATTGCGGCCAAGCAGCGGGCGATGGAGCGACGCAAGCGCTGGGCGGATCTGGATCGCCGAGAAAAACACCTGGAGGATGACCCGGCCGACCTGTCGTCTAGACGGAAGCGGGGCCGGAGCCCCAGTAGGAGGCGCAGCGGCTTGAGGGAACGACGCCATCGCCACCGTCATCGCCGGTCGACAAGCTCCAGTTCGTCATCCTACAGAACAACGAGCCGCGAAAGGCGTCAGAGAAGACCTAAAAAAACTGTCGCCTTTTGAGATTGTCGAGGCACGCATGGGTTCTGGACAAAAAAGATATAGACTTACAAGACTTGCACCGGTTTGTCAAACACCTTAAGTATATAGCAGGGAAGGCCAAGTCGGGCAGATTCCAGGACCAGGCGCACGCGGGCTATGACCTCGCAATACGTAAGCTTGCAACGGCGGACGGCTATGACGCCTTTTGCGCAGGGAACCCTGAGCTGGCACTAAAGCACTATGCCTTCGAATCGATGCGCAGTCAGCACTCCAAGGGGAGCAACTCAACGGGCAGGGCAAGTTATGGCTCCACCAAACAACTCTACACCAAGGATGGGAAGAAGCGAGTAAGTACCATATCAGGGCTAAGTGCCGAAAGGAGTGAATTCCTAGGGGGAGGGGCAGAGGGAGAAGGAAGCGACATGTTGTTTGTGTTAATGCGGTTATCGCTCCTTCATTCAATTGTGCAACCTATAGCCCCTATGACTCTGTACCACTAACTGGGGCTGACTGCTCTCCCGCCCCCCCCCCCCCATTGTGTTAACCAAACTAATATCGAAACTCACCGTTCACTAGTTCCGGGTGTGGGTATGTGTCCCAGCGGCTTAATGGCCCGTCGCCACTATGGCGCCCCCAGCTCAATTAGCCTGAACCTTTGTGGATTTCTTGATAACCACCTCACTAATTGCCCCATCACTCCCGCCAGTTACGCCGACCCCACTACCTTCGCCCTTTGTGACGAGACGCGCGTGTCGCTCTCGGGGGAGGAGCTTCCTGAGGGGGGGGGGGGGGCGGTCACGCTCCCACTGCCGCGCTTCTGGCGGGTGCCTGGGCTGTTTGTCCTAATTGGGCGAGCATCGGCCGCGATTGGCTAACTATTTCTCCATGTGAGAGAGGCCTCTATGTTTCTGCCTCCGATAATTATTCGCCTGAATCAAGCAATTTTACTGTTACCTTGTCGTGTCTTGAAGCAACTTGCTGCTGCACACACTTTATAGCAGGCCGAGCCACCCAATTTATGCCTCGTCGTGCATTTTGTGACTGCTTCGCCAGGGGCAATTTCGACCCTGATTGCGACTTTATTATGCGCGGCGCCATACTTGGCTTTAAAGTAATTAATCCAACTTGTACCGCGAACTATTCTGTTAGCCATCCACCCCGCTCCACTTGTGAAACAAAGAACTTTATTGATGATAAGCTTAGATCAGAGCTCACCGCTGGCTATATAAGCTATGCCAATGTAGCTCCCGTATGTACTCATAACATCTTTGCAGTCCCTAAATCTGTTGCGGCTGGCTATAGAATAATTGTCGATTGTAGTAAGCCGACCGACATTTCAGTAAATAACTTTGTCTATGACATTACACAGAAATTCTCTTACCAAGGTGTTGATGATCTTGTCAAAATGATGATCCAAGGCGAGTTCATTGCCTCTGTAGATATTAAGGATGCCTACAGGGCGATTTCTATACACCCAACTGACCGGCCTCGCCAGGCCTTATCTTGGGACTTCGGGGAGGGAACAACAATTTTCTTTGACAATCGGCTGTGTATGGGCCTCTCCTCGAGTCCCTTCATCTTCAGTAGAATCTCTGACTTCATTGTACGTTGTGCTCGCAGGGATGGGGTGCTTCGCACTGTTAATTATCTTGACGACTTCGCTGTTCTCGGCACTGACTTCGAGGACTGCCTTCAGAATCAGCTATTAATAATGAAAGTTTTACGCCGTCTAGGCTTCTACTTGAGTTACTCTAAACTGCCCGCTCCAGCCCAATGCCTAAGGTTCCTGGGGATAGATATAGACACTGTAAACTTGCAACTCAGACTCCCTGTCGACAAGATTGTTAAGCTAAAACATGTGCTGCGTCTCTTCCTGGGCCGAAAGAAGGAGTCCCGCAGGGAACTCGAACGCCTGGGTGGACGCTTGGCACACTGCTTGACGGTCGTCCGGGGGGGGGGGCGCTCCTTCTCCACCAGGGTCTACGACGCTATTCGGCAGCTGAAAAAACCATATTATAAATTTAGGCTAAATAACGAGTTCCGCTCCGAGTTGAGCTGGTGGCTCACCTTTGTGGATTCCTTCAATGGTTTTGCTAAGATGCTGGGCGTCCACGCCACTACCCTTTCAGTTTATAGCGACGCGTCTAACTGGGGCTTTGGAGTGACCTACTCGGATGACTGGTTGGTGGGTGGGTAGTTTTGCCCCAGATCACACTTTGGCGGAGGAGCTGGGCCATCATTTTTCTGGCTGTTCCCCTGATATTGATAAGTTGCATATTAACAAAAAAGAAATGTGGGCCGTCGTCGCCGCCTCCAGACGCTGGTGTCATTTATGGAGGGATCGATGTATAGTCTTTGTAACAGATAATAATACTGTCCGTGCCGCCCTATCTACCGGGCGCTGTGTAAATAAGCATATCATGTTATACGTAAAAGAGCTCTTTTGGCTATCGATTACCTATAATTTCGAGATTAAATCCGCTTATGTCAGAAGTAGTGATAACATTATTTGTGATGCCCTAAGCAGGTGGAGAGATCCGGTTAGTAGGAACCGGGTAATATGTGCCGATCATGTGGGCCGCTTATGTTGCGCTTTGCTCTTTTCTAACTAACTCCTCTTCGTTTCCAGGTCTGGATCGCTTGAGGGGGGCGGCTAGGGCTATGGGCGACTGCTATTACTCGACAAACTCCCGCTCAACTAGGGCGATGCAGCTCAAGAAATATCTCGCCTTTATAGACGAGTTCAGGGGATCCTTGCGCCCTTGCCATGCCCCCCCTCTCAGGTGGCTATCTACATCGTTTGGTTAGCACAAACTCTTAAGTACTCATCCATTACGAACTACCTGAGGGCCCTTAATTTTTTTCTCAAATCGGAGGGCAGTGACCCTATTGATTTCACCTCTCATCAAATACGTACTATCTTGGGGGGTACTAAGCGCACTCTTGGTTGTGCAGTCAAGCGCGCAGCGCCCCTGCTGCCCGCCGAGTTAATTAAAATGTTCTCCTTGATGTCGGCAAGCGTGGGCCACGTTTGTACGCGTGCTGCCCTTTTGCTTGCTTTCAGGGCGCTATTGAGCAAGTGCCAGATCACCGCCTCTGATTCGGTATTGCTGCGCTCAGATTTCGCCTTTTATAACCGGGGTATGGTGGTAAAAGTTCGCCACTCGAAAACAATTCAATTCTCTGAGCGTGAACTCCTCATACCCGTGGCATGTGTGCCGAACACTGAACTGTGTGCCGTATTCTGGGTAAAAAAGCACTTTGCCCAGGTTAAGGTAGGCCCCAGTGAACCGGCATTCCAGGTCCCTTCTGGGCACAATGGCTATGTTCCGCTTGACTACCCAACTCTACAGTCGACCATCAAGCATTTCGCCTCCTTGGTGGGTCTTGCCAGAGACAATTTTTCATGCCACTCGCTTCGGCGAGGTGGCTGTACTTACTTGGCCTTACAAGGAGTCTCGATCGACGAAATTAGGACCAGGGGAGACTGGTCCTCAGATGCTATTTACAAATACATATCCCGCCCCCTGTCTGAGCGGATCATCGCTGACATGCGGGTGGCTACAGCACTCTCAGCTTGTGTTGAACGCCCACTTCCCTTTTTGGTAGGTCATGCGATTTCAACCCTTGGGTTTCAACCCTGGTTGTGTTAAGCCAATGACATTTTTTATTGAGGCTGTATTTATTCTGTCCATAGCATGTAAGCCTGGGTACCCAGGCTTGTTTTCAATGCTGGCCAGCTGTAGTGTTGGTGTTGTCTTACCAAACAGTAGCTGCTGATAAGGTATTTGATTGTCTGCATTTCAGTAGCAGATAGATATGTTGGTACGTTTATTCTTATTACTATGTTAGTTGTTTTCTTAAGGTTCTATGTTAGTGTTTTGAGGTCCTCTTGGGAAGAGTTTTCCGCTTTTTTTTCTACTTAATTCTATACTAGCCTATTTTATTTTATTTACATGTCCATAGGCTTGTACATAATAGGTGGTTGAGTTATGTTTGTTTGGATTGGATTTGACATCCTGGAACCTGACTAGGTTACATATGGTACTTGGAATGAGGGCTTGGCTAATGAGGCCATGAGATTGACCTAATTGCTTAATGAGTATTCCTGCATAATGGCTGTCCAAGGGGATGAGGTAATACATCCACTGATTATTCTGTATAGGCTGTCCCCAATCCTTAGCTAATGCACTAGTATCTAAGTTGAACCAAATTTAGATTAGTGTTTTGGTTTTGAAAAAAAAACTGTTTCATCGGATCATGCAACTTTAATATCGCTCGGATTTTGGGTTTAATTTGAGCCGAATTTCACTTATACACCATAACACGGTTTGGCGGCCATCTTGACCTAATTCCTGTTCGCAGGTAAACAAAACGCACATGGCAGTATCACCACTGGCAGTGAGCAATCTTCAGAGAGAAAAAGTTTAATATCTCTAAAAGTACAACACCTATAAACAAACTGATTGGAATACACATAGAAAACATGTTTACCAAAAAGATTATATTAAATTGATATGGTTAGGGTTCTGGATTTCTATTCATTTTGAATAAAACTGACGTTTTGCACTGCTGGTACCGGCATACTCAATGCATTGTCAATGGCAGTGAGCAATCTTCAGAGAGAAAACATTAAATATCTCTAAAAGTACACCACCTAGAAACAAACTAATTGGAATACACATAGAAAACATGTTTAACAAACGGATTATATTAAATTGATAAGGTTAGGGTTCTGGATTTCTATTAATTGTTAATAAAACTAACGGTTTGCACTGCGCGTACCGGCAAACGCAATCTCGGCAATGCATTGTCAATGGCAGTGAGCAATCTTCATGCAGAAAACGTTAAATATCTCTAAAACTACACTACCTAGAAACAAACTAATTGGAATACATATAGAAAACATGTTTACCAAAAAGATTATATTAAATTGATATGGCTAGGGTTCTCGATTTCTCTTAATTCTGAATAAAACTAATGCTTTGCACTGTGCGTTCCAGCAAACTCAAGGCTATCAGGGCTTTGTTTACCTATATCCGGAAGTGGCCTCGTTCTCGCGAAATTAGGACATGCCCATATATGGCCAAACCGTGTTATCGTGTATTGAGTAAGCTATGCTCATAAATAACATTATTTCAACCCCTAGTGAATATTCATGATTCTAAATAACAGAAATAGATCGTAGCAATGAATAGATTTCTGCTTTTTGTTTTGTTTACATTCGAAACAATGCCGCCGATTCAGCGGCAGCGTTAATTATATTAATATCACTTGGATTTGGGGTTTAATAACAGAATTAGATCGCAGCAGTGAATAGATTTGTGCTTTTTGTTTTATTTACATAAACCTGACAGTAGAACGAACTGCTTCTATCCAACCATGATGCAGGTGTAATGTGATGCTTACGTCACACGCAAATCCTCAATACGTGTGTGTGGTGGTGTGTAGGCGGTGGGGTTATAGGTGTGTGTGTGGTGGGGGTTTAGGGCTGTGATGGGGTATAGGTGTGGTAGGGATTAGGGATGCTTAAGATTGTGAGCTGTCGCTCTGCAAGACACCCCTACACCTCCACCACAAACCACCTACACCTCCACCATACACACCCTACACCTATACCCTAACCATACCCACCTACTCCCCAACCACACACACTGTCAAACCGCACCACGCGCACCTACACACACCACATCCCTAAGCCCCCAGCACACCCCTATACCCCCCAACATACCGACTCACCACACACCCCTAAATCCCCCCGCCACACACACCAAAATCCTCACCACACCCCTACACCTCTACCACCCACTCCTACACAACCACCACACAAACATAAGTCCCCACCACACATCCCTACACACCCATCACACAAAAGTACGGCCCCCACCACACAACCACCACCCACCTACACCACACACACATACACCCCAACCACACCCCTCAACCCCAGTACAACCCCACCTGCACCCACCTGCACCCCTCAACCCCAGTACACCCCCCACCACACACAGGTACATCCAACACCCCTACACCCCCTTCATCACACCTACATCACAACCATGCACACTTCCACCCCACCACACACAACTATCCCCCCCTAACACCCCATCCACCACCAAACAAAGATGTCACTCTATTATCGCCCATGATGGCCCGAGTTGCGTCGCAGCGCCACCTAGAATTTTAGTACCGATTTTACCCGATTGATTCGCGACAGTCGCCACAATGTCAGCAATGGCACGTCGTTCTCTGTCCTCCAATAGTCCTTGACAAAGTGACTCCTCGGGAGATAGGCTGTGTGACATCGGCTTCGTAGAGGGTTTAGAAGCTCGTGTCACTGCCTTTTCCCATTATATTCGCACATTTGATGCCATCTTGCGAGATATGTGCATAGAAAATCTCAGCATAGGTGCGACCAGTTGTCAATTAAAAATCAACGGAAAAATGACGTGGGCTGAGACAAGGCTGGGTATATACTGCTGGCGGTGGTGCCACTGGCGCTAGTAGCCCAGCAGTAAATGAACACGATGCTCGAACTGACCAAATTAACTCAATATACGTCTGAAAGATTTGTTGGCTGTTTAACGTCCTAGCAACATCTAAGGTCATATGAGGATGGGTACCGACTTGTGACAGTGCGCACTCATGGCGACTTTATAGTCCTGCCCCCCTGGGAGACCAGGCCACCAGCCCCATGACCTGATATCCCACTCAGTCACATTATCCTGACACTGAGCCAACCAGTCCTTGCCTTATCCTAATAATGCCAAGCACCTGGCTAGGAAGCGATAAGTATACATTTTTAAGTCATTGGTTTGATTCGACCATGGTTCGAACCCACAAGCCCATTAGTTCGGATTCCCCGACTTGCCAAAACAGAAGACGGACGATCAACTCATTTGGCCATCCCATCTGGTCACGTCGGAAAGAACAATGTCTCTGCTACTTATATTCATTACATATTTAATACTACTAGATATATGATCGTTTGATATTTAAGACCACTAAAATCTACTTAGTAGAGTTCAAGCCCAAGTCAAACAAGTAATTGACATTAATGTTCGTCTAGCACATTGCGGAAACCACCACTACGAGTAATGATAGTGTTTGCTACTACTACTATGGAAGCATGATCCAATGCATACAGTCAACCCCTCCGAGTGTCCAAGTGCGGGATTATATTAACTATCAAATATAGGTCAATCAGTTATATCTGATAGTAGAGTTATAGACATTGACCAGCTACAGATACTCACTTCCGGAATGGCATGCACGGGAAATCGATGACATGTACAAACACATTCAATGTATACACAGAGGCATCAGATAACAATTATACCATACAATTCATTATACGTCATAAGCAACTAATAATATATTAAGATGTGAAAATCTCACCTCTTTCTTGGTACCTCTGAAAGAGGTTTCAGTCTGCTCACGAGACGATGTAAGCCTAAGAAAAACATATAGGCCGACGTCACTCAATTGGCTAGGTATGCGAGAGGTTACTTGAAGGGTGTTAATTACCCCTCACTGTTTATGACCTTACGACATGGTTAGCAACAATATATTCATTCGCTTAAACAGCAATATCTACAAATATTAGCAGTGAAACAAGAGCCATGACCTAATTATATAAAAATTCCAATTTGTAGGAAAAGTGAGCTCTTAACTATCCATATTTTAGCATCAAATTAGGCACATAAATAGCACAGCGTATTAACGAATATGGTCACAGGGAAAGCAGCAATTAAAAGCTAAGAGGGTGAGAACATTAATAGACAGATAATCACCATAATGGATGAATAAAAAAAAGGAAACACATTGCAACGATTACATTTTGCACCCAGCCATCTGCCCGGCCATGTTCTGCTACCACATTCCAGTTTAATACCCAAGGCCCCCATCGTACAACTTCAGACTTTGTGGCAAGCCTTCCCGAGATCAACAAAAGCACATGACTCTGGTTTTCTTTAAGCTCACACTGTGCTTTAAATACTGTTAAATTGGTCCACAACGGTAGCACTTGTGAAATACCAGACTCTAAACTCATGTTAAAGTTTTCTGTATTACATGTGATGCGTAAACAACCAAAAGAGCTGCAGATCTGTGAGGGTGATTCCATGAGTACGCTTACACCATGAAAATTTGAATTTTGGTAACTGGGTTCAAACCCGAGACCAGACTTGGAACTTAATGACAGCAACACATTCAAGGTAAGCATTGTCACTTATGATCATTGTATCACTTATCATTAATAACATCTTTGAAATTCTGGAACTATACACAATTTTCATAAAAGACAAAACTATATATGTTAAAATACGATACTGGAGAGATTGCAGACACTTACATTTCATGCTATATTAGCACAGCTTTCAGTCATTGATACCACATTTCTTGTCTAATATATAGTTTATGGATAGGAGACAACTTATTTATAAACTTTAAATGTTATGAAAATTTGTCTTCTAAAAATGCCATCAAAATGTTAACCAAAACAGTGACATTTCTGACTGGCAATATTGAATGGACAATTTCTAGTTTTTAAAATCTGATAATGGAGTCATCATGGGTGCAGGAGGGATATATAAAAACCTAATCACCTTTTTTTTAATTGAAAGGAAAATTAATTTCTTTAGTGTCTAAAAAATGTGGTAATGTTCGTCACCCATGGTGTCTGTCACAGTGACGAACGTTTAAAGGCACACATAACAGCACAAATGAATGAAATCACTTTGTTTTCTTTCGATATTAGTGAAACTATCCATGGCAATAATAATCCAATGAATATTTTGAGCATACCTTGCCTTAGTGAAATAAAGCCACTATATAAAAAAAAACAGTTTGTGTCTGTTTTGAGATAAACATTACCACATCCTGTCAATTGGTCAAACACAATAAATCTGATTTAGCATTGGGGTTTGGGGGCGGGTGGGAATAAGTCTATGTAATTTCTTGGGGTGGGTGTGAATCATTGTAATATTTTCAGTGGGCTTTGACATTTAATGTCCATGTATTGAATGTCACACTTTTGCTCGCCAGTGTCGTATTTTAACATACATAAAAGCAAGCATTTAATGAAAATAAAATTAGTTAAGCAATACATTCAAAACATAAGCACACCCGGAGTGCATCGTTCGACTTCTAACCTGAGACAGTAATGTGAACCTCATCCAATGAGTGGACCAGGAGTAATTAGATCGCTTATGCAAGGGTTGAATAATGTTTCAATGAAGATATATATATGCGACTACTCAACAATAGGGACATAAATTTTGCAAACATTTCTGACATAAACTTACCTGGGCTAGTTGTCTTGAGGAGTGGATCGAAAAGAGCGTACAAGGATTCTCTGCCCATGCTCTTGTCCTAAGAACAAATGATAGGTTGTCTAAAGCATTCCCGGGAATATATATTTTAACTAGGACTTGTTGAGACTGGCATATTAAGAACGCGTTCGATTCCACATAAGTAAGGGACAAGATGTAGGGAATTGAACTATTACAAGATTAATCATGTATGTAGTAGTGTGTAGCATAATTTAGAATACATATATAGACAAAGTAGTTGATGTTATAACTAGTAGTGAAGGCTTATGCCATAGCTTTGCAACCAATTAAGATACAAACACGAATAGGGGTATTCTTTAAATAGATTTGAATAAATAAGGAATCTGTTTTTGCTATCTATAGATTGAAAAAACGGACTGGAAGCAAGATGGCAGCCATATATGTGCAAAAAAAGGACCACTCTGAAAGTCATATTTTATGCCATATATTTGCAGCCATTTAAGATGAAAACATTTAATGAAGGCTCTTTCTATACATTTTATAACATAAGGAATCTGTTTTTGCCATTCATAGATCGAAAAAATGGAATGGAACCAGGATGGCAGCCATATATATAGAATAAATATGTGAGGCTTACCCTGGTATAGTTGACACATAATTGTTGTTTTACCGAGTTCGAAGCCTCGGATATTTGTACTCCCGCCCGATCAATCTTTAACTTACCTACCAAAATTATGCCTTTCATCCGAAGCCCCACCCCAAACCTCCAACGATGGGAAGGGTGGGTGGGACTGGACGACAAATATCCGAGACTTCGAACTCGGTAAAACAACAATTATGTGTCAACTATACCAGGGTAAGTCTCACATAATTATTCTATTTTTCCTCATCCTCAACCTCTTGGCTATTAATAGCCCAGTGAGATGTTTATGTAGACATAATTTCGGCTTAATATTTATTTTAGCTATCTTCTTATAGCCTAAGTACTCATGACTTGCTTAACAAAGTCGAAGCCATGCTCATATTCTTCTCTATCCGTTTGTTGTAATGTTTCGCAAACGAAAGAGATGTTTTCCATCCTGCATTTTTTAGAATGGTTTTAATAGGAATACCCAAATTCCTAGCATTTGATGCTATTGCACCCCTAGTAGAGTGTGCTGAATACTTCTTAATGTCTTTGCCTGCTGCTAACAGTATCCTAAGAGTCTTGTTAACGTGTCTCTTGAAATTGGACCAAACGGTTTAATGTAACTTAACAATAATTGATTGTTCTTTCTTACATGTTTAGTATTCAGAATATATGCCTTAATAGCTCTAACCACACAAAGTTTCTTCTCTTCCGAAAAAGCTTTCATCGTGATCGAAGACCGAGGATCACCTGTCCTATTTGATTTCAATAACTTATCTAAGTAAAAAATCGCTTCTTCTTTTGACAACTCGATCTTATCTAAATTTAACGCTAGTATCGTCTGGCCTCTATGCCCTGTAATAAGCAGAATAATTAATGCAACTCTAAACCCCAAATCCCTCATGGAAAGGTGTTTGTTACCTGGCCATCTCTTGAAAAGCTTGAAAACTAGCGAAACGTCCCAAAACCTCGAATATTTAGGCTTTGGTGGATTCCTTTCATACACCGACTTCAGAAACCAATGTATCAAGTAATGTTTCCCCACTGTTTGACCATCTATCCTAGGGAGAACCACTGATATAGCACAACGTGCTGTATTAATAGCGCCAAACCCTAGCCCTTCATCCTCCAGTGTGCGGAGGAAACAAAATTAATATGCTCATCTGCCTCTTCGGGTAGCCATCTACCTCCTGTACTAACTTCACCCCTGAGCTCCCCATCCCTGGAGGGAATCATCAGTAGAAATTAACCAGACGGGGTGCCGAATGAGTTAGAGCGTCCGTCTCCCGTGCTGGTAGATCGTGGGGTCGTGGGTTCGAGTCCCGGTCGAGTCAAACCAATGACTTTAAAATTGATACTTGTTGCTTCCTAGCCAGGCGCTCGGTATTACTAGGATAGAGGAAGGGCAAGGACTGGTGTGCTCAGTGTCAGGATAATGTGACTGAGTGGGAGACCATGTCATGGTGCTGGCGGCCTGGTTTCCCAGTGGGACAGCACTATAAAGTCGCCATGAGTGCGCACTGTCACAAGTCGGTACCCGTCCTGATATGACCTTAGATGTTGCTAGGACGTAAAACAACAAACAAACAAACAAACCGCTATCGGTTCACAGCGATGTGTCAGCGACACCCCTATTGGCATTCCTTTTCTAAAGGCCCTGTCACATTACGGCGTATGGCGGGAGCGTATTGAAAACCTACGTAGGTCCTGCGCGTGCCGGCCTATGATGACATTTGGTGACCTTTCGGGTGGTTTTGAGCGTATGTGGAACCTACGAGGAGCGTATGGGAGCGTGCTGTGACATTTTTTGACAGTATGGGCCATACGCCCTCATAGGTCGAGTTTTTTTGAGCATGCACAAAAAAATTTGGACGGACGGATTTATGAAAGCGTATGGCGGCGTATGCCTCATACGCTTCACATAAGCCGGCATCTGGCGGCATATGAGTAGCGTATACGGCGTATGCCGACGTATATGACGTAACGCGCCTACGCCATATACGGCGTATGCCGACGTATATGACGTAATGCGCCTACGCCGCCATACGCTCCCGCAAAAAAACCTAATGTGACAGCCCCTTAAGGAAACACTTACAGCAATTTGGATTGGATAAAATTACAGAAGACAGAATAGTAGCCGATGCATGGAGGCCAGGAACTGTCATAATGTACACGACATATTTAAGAAAATGGGGTGTACATTGTTTGCTAATGAAAGTCAAGCCAACAAATCCAACAATTGCACAAGTGGCCCGTTTTCTTCGTTCTCTAGAGGATGAAAGACTAGGGTTTGGGGCGGTCAATGCAGCCAGATGCGCGTTATCGGTTATCTTACCTAGAATTGAGGGAGATACAGTTGGTAAACATTATGTCCTTCATTATTTACTTCGGTCAATTTATTAAAGAAATCCCCCAAAACCAAAATATAATCGCTTTTGGGATGTTTCTATAATATTTAAGTTGTTTAAGGCTTGGCCTCACAACTCTTTGTTAGATATAAAACAATTAGGCTTTAAAGTCGCTGTCTTGTTACTACTAGTAACGGGACACAGAGGACAAACAATTGTTGCATTATCCTTAGATGGATTAGAAATAGACTAGAAACAAGCTACGTTTGATTTAGCACAGTTGCTAAAATCGAACAGATTAGGTGACCCTTTATCTACGGTTCACTTAGACTATTTCCCAGAGGATCGTAAATTATGTGTTGTGTCAGCCATACGGGCTTATATATCCAAGACTAAGGACTTACGTGCCTCACAACAACTGTTAGTGAGCTTCATAAAGCCACATAATGCAATTTCAAGAGACACCCTTGCTAGATGGACAATCACGGTGTTGAAATTGTCTGGAGTGGATACGCACAAATACTCTTCCCACTCAACCAGAGGTGCCATGGTTTCCAAGGCACGTTTGCTCGGGATTTCTCTCAAAAAAATCCTAGCGCACGCAGGCTGGAAGACGGCTAAGTCGTTTGCAAAACATTACAACAAGCGACTAGAAAAGCCTACCGTCATTGCAAAGCGCCTGCTCACCAACTAACAAGAATAGGTGAGAACAAAAAACTTTGAATGTTATAATTACTAATACAATGACACATAAACATGTTAATAATAAGAATAAGATGATATTAAGGATAAAAATGAATTATGTAAAGGTCTCCCTAGCCTGAGGCTAGCCTGAGGCTGTATACCGAGGTAAAATAGTATAGTTATACAAGTCTTACCTGGGTATAGATGATGGATAACTCTTGTTTTCCCAAGGTATAGGGCTCGGATACACGTGGGCTAGGGCCCGCCCACCACACCCTACCACGTCTATTCCGTTATTGTACCATTATGGGAAAATCATAGTATCCATTGTATTAAAGATCATTTTTATCCTGAATAAGTAGGTAAAGATTGCTGGACCCGGATGTGCTTCCTTCTCCCTAGCCCACGTCTATCCGAGGCTTATACCTCGGGAAAACAAGAGTTATCCATCATCTATACCCAGGTAAGACTCGTATAACTATACTTATATTTATATATATATATATATATATATATATATATATATATATATATATTCTAGCTGAGGTGGAGAAGAAAAGGGAAAAGAGCTAAGATGGATTGAGAGAGTTTATTTTTCTCTTTGACAGGAAAATATAGCCCTATCGAATAAATAAAACTTTTCGATGGAAGTGATCTATACAAAGACTGAGGAATAAGTACCAAAAACAGCCGGTGGTGGCGCCACGTAAGCGAGCATGCCGTAGCAAATCGATCTGCGTCCGTTAATGGACGATAACATCATGTCAACGGATCATCATAATAATAGGAAATACCTCATACCGATGATTTTATACACGTATATACATGTATTAACTATAAAACTTATCCTAGCTGAGGTTGAGAAGAAAAGAGACAAGAGCTAAGATGGATTGAGAGAGTTTATTTTTCATTTGACAGGAAAATATAGCCAAACCGCCCTATGGCATGGCCCCCCCAATCCAAGAGAGCTCTCAAAAGAATCTAGTGCTGACGCTACCCTCATGTTGTGCACTATGTGGTTAGTAATGGCTGTTTGAAGGTAGGCAAAAATGGTATCGGGAGACCAATCCCCTCTAGTTCTGAGTTACTCCAAGGTCGCTTCACACATGGAAAGGTAAGTACAGCCCCCCCCCCCCTACGGAGGGAATGGGAGGAAATATCAGAAGGGTTAAACCCTGCTCTTGCAACGAAGGTTTTAAGGGTTTCCTCATATATTTTATACGTTAATGGAGCGGTCCCAGAACTATGGGGAATATGGAAAGCCATGGAGTCCGATGCAGAACGTAACTCCTGAAAATGCCTATCCGTCCAATACACTGCGCAAATGCGCTTATCCTCACACCTAGCAATGGGAATCTGTAGCTTCCTTTGCCTAAACTGAATTGTTTTAGTTTTACGTATGTTAATAATCATACCCCAGGCATAAAATACAAAATCCTGGCGCCTTAAACTGGAGTCTGACAAGGTGACTTGGCATTTCCTTAGCAAGCCTCTAAAGCAACAAACAAGTGCTGCCCTTCAAGGCACATGACCTGGATTAAGTGTTAGTAATGAAAAAACAGACAGGATCATACCAGGTAGCATTGGTAACGCTTGTCTAACCTCATCTCCCCTTACCCGACGAATCCCTTTCAGGGTACTAGAAAGAATATAGCTCTTGTAATCTAACACGGGGGATGAGTTCTCACGTAAAAAATTATTAAGGCCACTAAGATAATTAATTATCGACCTATACTTCAGTGTCCTAGCAAGCCAAGTAGCATATAAAGCTGCCTGTGCCGAGTCGCAGGGAATGGGGGCTAGAGAGGCAGAAAAAAGGCCTATAAAATCAAAATATCTATTAATCTGGGCTTTCCTAGTAATCAGGGAGTTATGAGCGTATGACATAGCCTGGAACCCTTTCTGGTCCTCCTGCAGCTTCGCCCCTGAAAGAACAAAAGGGGGATTTAAGCTCAAAGCCACAACACATGCTGTGCAGAATCCCTGTCTCTTGGAGCCTTGTCGAGCTAACATCCTCATCTAGCCTACTCAAACAATCACACTCTGTGTTGTCTTTACTCGCAATATAAGCGGCGGAGATTGTGAAGTTGAATTCTACCGAGATCCAGAAAAGTTTCCTACAAAAATTCATCATAGGCAATGATCTCGATCTGCCAGTACATATGGCAGCCAGAACGGTAGTGCTGTCTGTCATAACTAACACTTTAGAATTGCGCCAATATTCAGCCCAGTGGGTCGCTGCCTTAAGCACAGCCCACATCTCCAACGTGTTAATATGCGCGTTACTTAATGTATCACATTGTGGCGATCTAGGTAACTATATAGGTATGTTCGATCAGCCTTCTTAAAGGTGCCAGCTAGCCAGTCATTTTGAAATATAGCTCTAAATCCCCACAGAGAAGCGTCCGTATAGACTGCATAAGTTGGAGCGAATTTCCCTAGCATCTGAGCTTCACTGTTAAAAATCCCTGCGAACCTTAACCACCAATCAATGTCCTCCTGAAAGCCTCTGTTAAGCCTAATCTTGTAACTTTTCTTTACCGGGACCAGACGGGATGGCCGAATGAGTTAGCGCGTCCGTCTCCCGTGCTGGTAGATCGTGGGTTCGAGTCCCGGTCGAGTCAAACCAATGACTTTAAAATTGATACTTGTCGCTTCCTAGCCAGGCACTCGGCATTATTAGGATAGGGCAAGGACTGGTGTGCTCAGTGTCAGGATAATGTGACTGAGTGGGATACCAGGTCATG
The DNA here is from genome assembly GCA_030323885.1 of Branchipolynoe longqiensis. Classification (NCBI taxonomy): domain Eukaryota; kingdom Metazoa; phylum Annelida; class Polychaeta; order Phyllodocida; family Polynoidae; genus Branchipolynoe; species Branchipolynoe longqiensis. The sequence goes on from CM059190.1 coordinate 8,391,125, forward strand.
GTGCCGGCAGCCTGGTTTCCCAGTGGGACAGCACTATAAAGTCGCCAGGAGTGTGCACTGTCACAAGTCGGTACCCGTCCTGATATGACCTTAGATGTTGCTAGGACGTAAAACAACAAACAAACAAACCGTCTGGTGAAGGTTCTACCCCCTCGAATCACTTTAGCGCAATGGGCCAATAATCCTCCCAGACGCTCATGATCCTTCCTGATCGCCTTCCTCCTATGGAGGAAGTGTTTGAGAATTGTGTTTAATTTCTGTAACTGTCACTAGGAAGCGTCATTTGTAACGTAATAGAATTAATTATTATCCCAAGAAATCTCATAGGTGTAGAGGGAGGGATCAACTTTTTGTAACTGATATAGAATCCTAATCTTCTAAGTATAGATATTATAACTGTCTGGGATTTAGCAGTCTTACTTAGGCTGCTGTCTACAACGCAGTAGTCATCTAGATAATTTACTACCCTTAATACGCCCTCTCTGCCGCCACATCTAACAATAAGGTCAGAAATCCTCTGAAATATATAAGGGCTAGATGACAGTCCCATGCATAATCTAGTGTCGGTTAAAAAAGTTTTTGTCCCAGAAAAAAACCCAAAGAAGACCTTGTCTGGCTCTGTTACGAGGATGAATAGGGATTGCTCTATAGGCGTCCTTAATATCAATGGTGGCTATCCAATCACCCTGCTTGAGACACTCAGCTACAGAGTCAACTGAATTATATTAAATTTTTTTACAGGTAGTGTTTACACACCGGTTAACAGAAGCGTCCTTAGGACGACTACAATCGACAATAGTTCTGCCCCCCCCCCCCACCATCCTTGGGTACGCAAAAAACACTATGACTGCAAATCGGCTTAATGTCGACTTTTTTTAGAATGCCTTGGTCGATCTCGGATTGAAGTATATCAGTTATTATATTGTAGTGATCTGGATTATGAATCTTTTTTATCTTTACAGAATAAGCTAAATCACAATCGCGATATATTACTTCGAACCCGTAGCATACACCTTTTAGGATATAGGACCAATCAGGATCAACTGCCCCCCTCAGGAACAATTCAACAAAAAACCTACATGGTTTAAGCTGGCTTATTGAACCGTCAATGTAGTGCGTACATGCACAGATCCCAGCTACACAATTATGGGTTATATCGAATAACACAGAACTGTGTCGTGTTTCATAGAATTCTACCCTAAAATAAATGTCATCAACGAAGATGTTGCCCACATTCAAATGAGGGGCAAAAACCGCTGCATCAATCCAGCGGGTCGGGACTGACGGTGTTGTTTCACAGCATACCTCAGTGGTAACCATACGGGTATTTTTGCTGACCTTATTAGTATCACACAGCGTGGGAATTTGGCTAGTATCACCTGTATAACTATGAAAGTCAAGATCTTCAGCTGAAACTCCAAGATTAGCGCAGTCACTATCAATATTTATCATATTATTCATCAAAGAATTATCAATAACACCAGCCCCAATGTTCTACGTACTATTTAAATCAGTCCAGTCCTTGCCAATTAAACTCATCCAATAGCGAATAATTATCAGCCCTATCAATGCGGTGTACAACATCGTCCAGCTGACCTGTCCTTTGAGTTGACACATATATCGGGAAACATAGACCGAGGGCATGGTAATGGCATTGTCTTGGCAGTTACTATCAGGTAAATGATTACTGTTATTGAGCGCTTGTTGCGTGTATAACAACCCCCTTTCGACGTGTTCAGTTCTTAACACAGTTATGTTTGCCATGTGCTTTAGCAAAACATTTAGCACACCAGTGCCCAAAACCACACTTCTCCGACAAATCACAACTCCCGTCTCTATTATATCGGAAGCAAGGCCACTTCCTTCCTGTTGATTTCTTCTGAATATCTCGAGAAGGCGTATAAGTGGACTATACAGTTAAAATTATTCAATAACTCGTACCTGAGGTCAATAGCGGGTGACGGTAGTCACAGCAGTATTTGAGTAAACAACAGTGGAAATTATTTAGTACTTTAGATTATTCGCAGCACTGTCATAACATCCCATGACACTTAGTCAGTTAACCGAGTGATTATAGAATGCCGGCATGCCGCTAAGTCATAGTTCCACTTATATTATTCAGACAAAATGTATACAATTGAAAAATGCATGACTAGCCTGACACCGTTGTTTTTGTTGTTGGCAACGAGGTCGTAGTATTAGTTCTTTGCCGCCATGACACTTATTCAGTCAAGCGTGCGTATATAGAATGGCGGCGTGCCACTACAGTCAGAGTTCTATATTATTCAGAATGTATAGAATTGTATAGAGCAGAAAAAATTAATGACTAGCCTGACACCATTGTTGTTTTTGTTGCTGGCAACCAGGTCATAGTCTAAGTCCTTTGCCGCCATGCACTCAGTCAGTGAACTGTGCGTCTATAGAATGTGTTAACCATAGTCCGCTATAGGCCAAGGTTCCGGCATATATAAATGAAAAAATGCATGAATAGCCTGCCACTGTTGCACACTGTACGCGTTCTGCCGGGTGAAACAGCAACGTATCCCGGGGGGTAGCCTCTTGCCGGGGTCGAACTTTTCGAGGTAAGTGATCTATACAAAGACAGAGGAATAAGTACCAAGAACAGCCGGCGCCACGTAAGCGGCACAGTAAGAGCTGCCGGGGGTGTTGTTTTCGGTGGGATTACTTGTTTGCCCATTTATGCCTAACCCAGAGTGGCCCGAGTTGCCCTTCATACGACACAGATTTGTGCGCCTCGCTAGTGCCAATCCCTCGAGGGCATTCGTATTTAGTTCTGGCTTTAGCTAGGGTTTTTCAAAATTATAAGAATTAATTCTTGTTTTGGGTCAGCGACCGAGAATTAGGGGATAGGCACCCCATTACAGGTATGCACTGTGGCGACGTACACTGTACAACAATATATCCAGTTTGTGTTAAATAATGGAGGATATATTGGTAGGTCAATTAGTCTGTCGAGACTTAGTCTCAGTAAAAGTTGCATTTTTTCATGCAATGTGGCATTAGCTAAATACGTAGTATATTTGCAGATGGCGGCCAGGCAGACTCAGCGTAGACCGGCCATTCTTTAGAATGAGTCAGACTCGGCTGGTGACCAACAGGGCAATCAGCACGGTCAGCAGGATGATCCAACACGCAGTCCCAACCCTCAGAGGCAGCAGAGCGAGACCGACCAACCACTTCAGCTGGATAATTCATACCATAATGACATTGGCTTAATTATTCTGTTAAGGGTGTTAAGGAGTCTTTCTTAAGGGAAATGGACTCTGATGTCATTATGAATGACCAGATGCGCTGGTTCGAGACCGCCATGCATACTATGCAGTCAGCGGTGTTGTCAGCTTTGGCTGCGATCGTACCAATTGCGAACGGATGGCAAACGAGTATCGGTTTACCACATCGGCTACAACAATGAATGATGGATTGGAAGTACTCACAGCAGCAAGTAGCTTTGCCACGTTCAAAAGATATGAAACCCTTAACGCTAGATACTAATGTATCTAGCGTTAAGGTGACTCCATTGCCTTGGATAAGGCAATGGAGTCACGGTTGGATGAGCTGATTCAGTGGAAAGTTCAACAACAGCTGTACTTGGTTGCGACTGGGTCAAAGTATGACCAGTCGCATGGCTTATCAGACTCTGATTCTGACGAAGTCTCCTTGCACGCGCAGCATCCACTGGCTAGTTGTGTGCCGGAAAGGAGGGGGGGGGGGAAAGCGCCAAAAACGTAAGTCAAACTTTTCTATGTCGTCGGATGCTGACTTGTCTGAAGGTGACAAATACCGTCGACCTAAGGTGAAACCTCAGTCTAAGAAGAAGTAAAGCAAAGGTAAGAAGTCCAAGAAAAGTGAGTCATCATTCCCTTCATCTGCTTCTGATAAAGAAGAGGATGGGGTGATGGAAAGGCAGTTGGCCAAAGTAGGCAAGAACAAGAGACAGGAGCGGCTGAGTCGGTGATGGTGCGCTCCCTACACACGAAAGCTTTGGATGCTGGTTTCGACACGTTTAAGCCAGTTGCTGTCATTTCGAAAGCTGCTGAGAAACACACGGGTGTTAAGGGTGTTAAGGAGTCTTTCTTAAGGGAAATGGACTCTGATGTCATTATGAATGACCAGATGCGCAGGTTCGAGACCGCCATGCATACTATGCAGTCAGCGGTGTTGTCAGCTTTGACTGCGATCGTACCGATTGTGAACGGATGGCAAACGAGTATCGGTTTACCACATCGGCTACAACAATGAATGATGGATTGGAAGTACTCACAGCAGCAAGTAGCTTTGCCACGTTCAAAAGATATGAAAATGTCTTTAAGAACGTTACTACTGATGCAGGCAAAGAGGTGACTAGATCAAAGATCAAGGATAAGAAGGCGAAAGAATATACCCTCTTCATGCCACCAAAACCAATCCTGGGGAAGCACTGGGATAAGAACCAGATGTTTGGTGGGCAGCTCCAGCACCTGATTAAGAAAGCTGAGACTGGTACGAAGAATGTCAAGCACATGGGGTTAAATACCAAGACGTCTGACTACCAACCTCAAACCAAGCGACCAAGGTTTGACCCTCATAAGAAACCCTACTACAAGGGTTCGAGAGGGGGTTACAACCAGAACTTCAGGAACCGATCACAACGTGGCCGGGGTGGTTGGAAGGATGCAGGTCATACCAGCTCATACCAGTCGTATAAGCAGCCAAGGCAGCAGGGTTTCAACAGGGGAGGAGCGAAGTAGATGCAGCTACAGCTTCTCCCCACATGGCTGCAGTCATGCCACCTGCCTTGGTAAATGAGGATCATGCCTCATTTGTTGTTCAAAATGTATCTAATTGTTTAGAGTACTGGTCAGAGTTAACATCATATGTACAAGGCACACAAATACCGTTTGATGAAATACCCATCCAAACACAAATGCCAAACCCGTATAAATTTTCTAAAATTCAAAGTGAAGCGGCGGATTCTGAAGTGAATAAGTTATTAAGTCAAGGTGTTATTGTTAAGGCTGGATATTCAGAAGGTCAATTTGTTTCCAATATTTTTCTGAGACCTAAACCTAATGGTTCACATCATGTAATTTTAGATCTTACGGTGTTGAACAAATTAATAACTTATACGCATTTAAAAATGTTTTCGCTTAAAAATGCTCTGGATTTAGTAACTCACAAAGCTTGGATGGGTATCATTGATTTAAAGAATGCTTATTATTCTGTATCGGTAAGACAATCATACAGGAAATAAATAACATTTGTTTGGAGAAAACAGTTATATGAATATACATGTATGCCAAATGGATTAACAGTTTGCCCTTGTATATTTACGAAGTTATTGAAACCAATTTACGCTAAGCTTAGTAAACAAGGTTTTGTGTTGTTCCCATATATAAATGATTCCTTTATTAGAGCAGAAAGGGAAGATCATTGTATGTTGGCCATTCAGGCCCTGAAATCGGAACTGGTAAAAGCAGGGTTTACGATAAATTTAGACAAGTCGGTCCTAAAACCAAGGCAAGAGATTTGTGTTTCTAGGGTTTCATATTAATACCATTAATATGGAGGGTTCACTTACAGTTGATAAAATAGCAAAATTCTGAGAATTTGCATACAAAGTTATTAATAAAAGGAGAAAATTAAAAATCAGACAGGTGGCTGCTATTATCAGAATTATGGTGGCTTACTCCCAAGGGTTGCAATATGCAGCTTCACATATTAAATCACTGGAAATTGATAAAAATGTGGCTTTAGCCAGAGCTAAAGGAAATTACAATAGAAACATGAAGATTTCTTGGTGTGGTTTGGACGACTTGATCTGGTGGCTAGGGAATGTTGAAGGTATCCCTAAAAGTATTAAAATAACTGACCCGGAAATATTAATTTCTACTGATTTGTTTTGTTGTTGTTTTACGTCCTAGCAACATCTAAGGTCATATCAGGACGGGTACCGACTTGTGACAGTGCGCACTCATGGCGACTTTATAGTGCTGTCCCACTGGGAAACCAGGCCGCCGGCACCATGACATGGTCTCCCACTCAGTCACATTATCCTGACACTGAGCACACCAGTCCTTGCCCTATCCTAGTAATACCGAGCGCCTGGCATCCGGTTCGGGATGCCAAGAAACATAGCAGGGTAACTTATTATTGTGTCGTGATGCAAACAAGTCAACTTCAGGTGTACCCCATTTTGCACAAATTAAGTTAAACAGGGGTGTAGAGAGGGACCATTCTAAATGGTCATGGAATGTTCTACTCTTATAGTCTGAAAGTGTATTTTGTGACCCTGGGATATGCGCTAGTCAGCCAGACTTGTTGAGCCTGCGCCCAGTTCCAAATCAGTTTCGATAACTGATTGCAAGGCTTTGATTTTGTTCCACCCATGTTACGGATATATTCCATAGCAGTAGTGTTATCAGTTAGTATTCTAACTTGTGACTTAGGTATCTTTACTAAGCTATGTAACCCCAGATAAATGGCACGCAATTCTAGCGCATTAATGTGGTCTGACATTTCATCGTCTAGCCATCTACCTCCTGTCGCTACCACATCTTGATGGGCTCCCCAACCTTCTAGAGAAGCATCAGTGGTAATTACTGTATTTGGTCCCGCCATGCGGATTGGATTGGGTGAATTCCCTATATGTTGCATCCACCATTCAATATCCTGCAATCCTTCTTCGGAAATAAACATTTTCCATTCAAAATTGCCTTTAGTTCTTGCTAACGCTAAGTTTTTATCTATTTCTAGAGATTTAATATGGGCTTTCCCATATAGAATAACGGGTGCATAAGATATCATTATTCCGATAAGGACTGCGACCTGTCTAATCTTAGGTTTCGGTAACTGTGGTCGCTGGGTCGCTGTGGTCATAAACTTATTTAGTTTCTGTTCTGTTATCGATACTGTTAGGGATCGTGTATCAAGAATAAAACCTAAACATTTTAGTTGTTTTGTTGGTTTAAGCACTGACTCATGTGGATGTACATGAAACCCTAATTTTGTGAGTAATGCACATAAATTCATAACTGCGTTTACACAATCAATTTGTGTTGACGCCATTATAAAAGAATCATCTATGTAAGGAAACATTATGTGACCATTCCGAGCCATAACTGAGAAAACAGGCTTTAACAGTTTAGTGAAGAAACGAGGGGCACAAGCTAAGCCATTTGGCATACAGGTAAACTCATAGAGTTGGTCATCCCAAAGAAACTGGAGAAATTTCCGGTGTTGTTCCACTATGGGAACTGTGTAATATGCATCTTGCAAGTCAACACTAGCCATCCACGCATCTGGTGTAATCAGATCTCGTGCCGTCTCTAAAGAGAACATTTTAAAATGTCGATATTCAATCATTTTGTTAAGGGTTGTTAAATCCAGGATCATTCTAACGTCACCATTAGGTTTTGGTCTCGAGAAGATGTTTGAGATAAACTGTCCTGGGAAGTGTGTTACTTTTTGTATAATTCCTTTATCAAAGAATTTTTGTACCTGTTCAGTTAGTGCCTCTCGTTCAAGTGGTTCAATTTTATAGGGAAAAGGAACCCTCTTTTGTACCGGAATGTCTATGAAGGGAATTTGAACACCATTAACTATATTTAAAATATCTTGATCACTCGTAATTTTGTTCCATTCAACAACATGGTTATTAATATTGCCAGCCACAAAGTTGCTTACAGTTTGTGTGGTTTTAGAGGCCGCAGGGACTTGTAATGTCTGTGTCTGGGCCTCTACTTGGACCCGCCTCTGGGGCTCTACTTGGACCCGCCTCTGGGGAAGGGTCGCTGGGAGTTGAACCCTCGGCCGATCGGCCGGGCGGTGTTGTCGGTCCAACCTGGCCAGGCACCCCGGCCCCGGAAAGACTGGCAGCTTGCGCCCGGTCTGGTTCCTCTGACCAGACGACGTGGGCGAAAATCCCCACGGGATCTTTTGAAGCGTGGTGCTTCTGGCTTCTTTCTCCCGTCCATGTTTTTGCCACTCTTGGCCGCTGTTTCCACCTCTTTAAAGAGGTACTGGAGCTGACCCCCAAACATTTTGGTCCTGTCTAAAGGTTTCCCTTTGATTGGTTCTGGGGCCAGAAAGAGCGTATACTCTTTCCCATCATTGTCTGTGACCTTCTTTGAGCGGGCCACCTCTTTACCAGCGTCCGTGCATACTGACTTGAAGACGTTTTCATATCTTCTATAAGACAGGTAATTACCTGCCGCCGTGAGCATAGCGATGCCTTTGTCCATGGTCTTAGCCAAGGAAGAGAACTTGTTCTCTCGTTGCACCCTATTCGCCACTGGCGTAATGGCAGTCAGAGTACCGAGAACCGCTTCATGCACTAGATGCAATACACCTGCAAATCTCTTACGGTCCTGGGTCATATTTACGTCCCTATCCATTTCTTTGATGATGGAGTTGGGGACGACGCCCTTTATGCCAGTAAGTTTGGAGATGATTTCCGCAGGTTTGAATGTGCGGAAATGACCATTAATGGTCTCGCGCATAAGCGTGGTGGTTTTCACCCGCTTGGCCTTAGGTTTCTCAACCTTCTTAGCCACTTTGCCACCAATGGCAGCATAGACCCCTTCGTATTGGGTGTCCGAATCAGATTCCGTTGATGTGGAATATGGCGACGAATCGGAAGATGAATCCTTCTTCTTTTTCTTCGACTTGGGCTTGCGCTTTTTGCGTAGTCCCGTCTTGTTTCTCTCTTTGGTGAAGTCATCACCTGAAGAACTCACTTGTTTCTTCTTCTTCCTCCGTTTGGGAGGAGGAGGAGCAGCCATAGGCTCAATCGCTGAGTCTGTTTCCGAGAAATCTTCCCAGTCAGACTTGTCGTGGAAACCAGGCATAGGCCGTTTCCGAGACGCAGGTGGTTGTAGAGACAGAGTGTGACTCTCCATAGCAGCCCACCTAGCCTCCCAATCCGGTGCTGTCGGGCCCGAAGGCCGTGTCTCCTCCTCCGCTTCGGAGAGGATGTGCGCCCCGGGCTGTGGTGAGGGCATGGCCAACAACACTGGTGAGGAGTCATACTCCTCGTCCGAGCCTCTCGGAGCGCGTCCCTTAGCTGCCGCTGCAACTCTCCTACTCCGCTTCGTGGCCATCGGGATCTAAAACAAAAGTATTGGTCAGTCCCGGTATTTCTAAACGTCACAATCTTGTTGTTATAACTTAATTGGACATCTAGTGGTGTTAGAGAATGTGTTCATACCGTTCTAACACAGGCGTAATAAGCTAAATTTTTGGCGTAGATTGTGGGTCAAGCCCAAATCTAACGCGGGGTCGGGACCAGTGTATCGGCTCGCCCATCCCTCTGTTCCGCACACTTCTCCCTCCTGCGACTACTGCGCCAGCAAGTTGGAGAAAATGCTACAAAACTCGGAGAAACGCCTGAAAAAAGTTGTGGGGAGTCTATAAAAGAAACCCAGGATCATCTCCAACAACACTCTCTATTAGAGTCCGAGAGAATTTCCACAGGAGATGAGGCAGAGCCCACATCTCTACCCATGTCACACGGGTTGTCATGTATCTATGTCATAAGTAACCATGACGTAACCATGCAGTGATGTATGGGGCATGCTGGGAGGAGTAAGTGACTTTCATTAGTTCCATCACGCAGCTCAAGGAGTTCAGACATTCTTTACATGGTGTCAGATGTCTAGGAAGAACTACACACTATGGCGTTAACGGGATTGAAACCCCCGTCTCCGTTGAACGTGGATGATGACATGGCCATGAACTGGAGGTCATGGTTGTTAGCATATGAGATTTATGCGACAGCATCGGGTGCTTCATCCAAGTCGGAGAAGGTACAATGCTGTGTGTTCCTCCATGACGCCGGTCGGGAGGCGCAGAAAATACACAAGACCTTGAAGATAGAGGCAACGGATAAGGATAAAATCGGACCACTCATTGCTGCGTTTAATGAATACTGTGAAGGTAAATCTAACATAACGGTCATTCGATATAAATTCAACTCATATAATCAGACGACTGAAAACATTGACGCTTACGTTCGAGAGTTGAAATCACGGGTGGCGGATTGTTGTTATGACAACTTGGAGGACTCTTTACTGTGTGATAGGCTGGTATGTGGTGTCAAGGATAATACATTACGGAATCGTCTATTACAAACACCTAATTTGTCGTTGGATCAATGTGTGCAGATGTGCAGATTAAGTGAACATAAAGCGAATCAATTAATTAATCACGGTGTGCGTTCAGAAGAGGGCGTGACCAGCATTAATGCTGTCACAGGACGTCACCATAGTTTGCCGATGCGCCAAGCGCAACCGTGGTTACAGCCTAATTCTATGAAGTTTCGACAGGCCAAGCAACAATACATGCAATGTGAGAACAGTGGATATAATCATCCGAGTGGGAGTTGTCCAGCTCGGGGCAAGGAATGTAACGGTTGCCACAAAATAGGACACTTTCGTAAAGTTTGCAGGGCACAAGTGACGCGTAATGTGCCTGTTGATGAGGTTCAGCTTGACCCTAATAACGTTGACGACGCGACGGCCGAAGTAGGTCAAGTTTACGATTTGTTCGTCGGTGCGGTGTACAGCGAGGATCACCACGGTCCTGGATTGTGGTTCACGACTGTCCACATTGGCGATAGGGAGGTTTCATTCAAGCTGGATACCGGTTCGGAGGCGAACATCTTGCCATTAGATGTGTACCGCAAGCTCGTAGATGTTGTTTTGAAACCTTCCAAATGCCATCTCGTGACGTACAACGGTAATCGCATTCTACCAGCTGGGGATATACATCTGGACGTGAACGGTAAAAGGCTAAAGTTTCAAGTCACAGATGCAGGAAGTGCGATCCTGGGAAAAGAGGCTTGTGTCGTTTTGGGCCTCATAGCTCGTGTTGATGTTATTCAGGACTCTTCAGATGTCTCTAAAGCACATGACTTGGTAAATAAGTATTCTGATGTCTTCATTGGTTTAGGCCTGATAAAAGTGAATGCTATTATACATGTTGATATCTCTGTCCCTCCTGTCATTGACCCTCCCCGTAGGATACCTATTGCTATTGTAGATGATGTTAGGCGGGAACTAGACCGTATGTTAGGATTGGGTGTTATTGTTCAGGAGGAGGAACCTACCCCATGGGTCAGCTCTATAACCATTATCAGGAAGCCGGGGAAGATTAGGTTTATGTTTGGATCCTACCAAATTAAACAAGGCTATCCTACGTGGCCCGTATCCTGTACGTACTATTGAGGAGGTCGTATCTCAAATACACGGGTCCAAATTATTTTCCGTATTGGATGCAAATAGCAGCTACTGGCAAGTGAAGCTAGATGATAATAGTTCCAAACTTTGTACCTTCAATACCCCCTGGGGCAGTGACTGCTACACCAGGTTGCCATTTGGTATCAAAACGGTGGGTGACATTTTCATAAAAGAAATGAATGACATGTTGCATGATATTAAAGGGGTCCATGTCATTTCAGACGATATATTGGTACATGGCAGAACCATCAGTGAGCAGAATGAACGCTTAGAAGCAGTGTTGTCCCGAGCCAGAGAAATGAATCTGAAAGTGAACCCAAAAAAGTCAAAAATTTGCAAATCCAGTGTTGGCCATTTGCTTACTACTGAGGGGTTACGGCCGAATAAGGAGCGAGTGCAGGCGATTATTGACATGCCGGACCCGACTGACAAGCCTGCTGTGCAAAGGTTCTTGGGCATGATCGGCTATGTGAGCAAATTCATAAGTAACATGGCCCAGATAACTAAACCGTTACGAACAGTCCTAAAGAAAAATGTAGCTTGGCATTGGGAGGAACAACAGATAACCGCGTTTAGTAAGCTGAAGCAATTGTTAATTGATGCACCTGTCCTAAGATATTTCGATTGTAGGGAGCAGATAACATTGCAAGTAGATGCATCTAAGTTTGGGTTGGGGGCGACGATTTTCCAAAATAATCAACCGGTCACAATGGCATCTAAAGCTTTGGATGATTGTCAAATCAGTTATGCCGTTATAGAGAAGGAACTTCTTGCCATCTGTTTTGGTTGTAAGAAATTCCACGAGTACATTTATGGCAATAGTATTATTGTTCAAACGGATCACAAACCGTTAGAATCAATTATGGTAAAACCTATACATGAACTATCTGCACGGATGCAACGTATGAGGATGCGATTGCAAAATTATGATTTGAAAGTGGTTTACACTAAAGGGTCAACCCTTTATTTTGCAGATACATTATCAAGGGCACACACTTCTAGCATAGAGCCAAATGACCTCTTCGATAAAGACGTATCGGTCGCATCCGTGGATATTGATGAAGACATAATACAGCGGGTCGTTTCAGCGACCAGACTGGACAGTACATTACAGGAAATAATAGGTTTGACTATCAATGGCTGGCCGGGAAATAACAACACGATATCCCCCCTTATTAGGCCGTTCTACACATACAATAGAGACATAACTTCCTCTGATGGTCTGGTATTTAAAGGTTCACAAATTATTATTCCGAAGTCATTGCAAGCAGACATGTTGAACAAGCTCCATGAATCGCACTTAGGAATAATTAAGTGTAAGCAATTAGCTCGTGACACGGTTTCTGGCCTGGCATGAATGCTCAAATTGAAGACAAAATTGCCAGATGTCCCATTTGTCAGGAATTTAGGGTTGCCCCTCATAAAGAACCGCTGATAAGTCACACAATAGTAGACATCCCATTTTACAAAATAGGGGTGGACTTATGTCATGTAAATGGTTTAAATTATTTAATCATTGTGGATTATTATACCAAATTCCCTGAGGTTCTAGAGATGCTTGAAACTACTAGCAAAGCCGTTATCGTAGCACTTAAGCAAACGTTTGCTAGATACGGTATACCTAGGTACGTTGTGTCCGATAATGGACCTCAATTCAAAAGTATTGAATATACCTGTTTCTCTAACAAATATGGTTTTGAACCTGTTTATACGAACCCGATGCACGCACAAAGCAATGGCCAAATTGAAAGATTTGTGCAAACTGTCAAGAATATCTTAAAAAAATCAGCCGCTGGCGACGGAGACATGTATCTAGGCTTATTGAACTATCGAAACACAACTTTGAATGGGATAGGAGCTTCTCCATCACAATTGCTAATGTCTCGCAGTTTAAGAACCCGCATGCCTCTGTTGGATGTTTGTCTTAAACCGCGAATACAACCGTCTAAATTAGCATTGATGAAGCACAATCAGTTAGATCAAAAAAGATATTTTGATAGGCGAGCTGGAAGACCGTTGAGTAAGCTGCAATCGGGTGATATCATTAAATATAAGGATCACAAGGGTGATTGGAGATCTGGTAAAATTATTCATGGTAACAATCCTGGACCCAGAGACTATCAAATAATCAACAATGACAAGATGGTGGTACGCCGTAACCGTAAGTTCATATTTAAATGTCCGCCTGCCAGGCCAAATAAGATGACCAAGGACAACCCGGCTGGGTTAAAGGTAAAAAAGTCACAACATATTTGCAACACACGTACAAACGATAGTGACGTACAGAAAACATAACACACACATTACGGTCGGCAAGTACGCCGTCCAGAAAAGTTAGGTTTTATTTAGTAGCTAAACTTTAAATTAGTTTTAAGCTTTGTTATAGTGCACACGTCGGGAAATAATATTGTCATTTTAAGAGGTTTACTGTTTGCCATAAAAGAGCAATGTATGTCGTGCCGGGATTGATATCAAGTGACTGTAATGCATGGAATTCACTCGATGTAATTAGTGATTGATGTGATGTAATTGTAATTAATTGTATTGATTCGTTTCCATATTAGATTATTCACACTTAACAGTATTGAATTGACAGTATTCTGGTATGCAATGTTCACATGTTCGCACATGTATAGAGAGTAAAACCATAATGCCACACGGACATTAACAGGCTTCCAATATTAAGTTAGGTTAAGTATGTATTAGAGTTAAGGCATATAGTATTAGCGTTCAGACATTCTTGGCATGTTACATTCTGAAATATCAGTGTGAGGTAATGCAGATTGCGTTCAGCGTTTCCATGGAAAGGAGATGTCATGTATCTATGTCATAAGTAACCATGACGTAACCATGCAGTGATGTATGGGGCATGCTGGGAGGAGTAAGTGAAATAAACAGTTCCATCACGCAGCTCAAGGAGTTCAGACGTTCTTTACACGGGTGTTGATAGAACCGCTAAGTATCGGTTTCGTTCGTTAGACTAGAGGAATCTAGAGCGTTCTATCCTTGGTTTTTTTTAAACCGATAAACTAGTCCAAATTGGACCAAAGAAAGTTCTGAACTTCCCAATTTGATGCTATAATGCATCATAAGTAAGCTAACCACAGTTATTAATATACTTACTGCATATTAGCTTGTTTTTAGACTAAATTTGCCGGAGCAACTCAACAAAACGTAATCCAGTCGTGACTTGTTTATGCTAATTGCTGGACCCGGATGTGCTTCCTTCTCCCTAGCCTGAGGCTGTATACCGAGGTAAAATATATATAGTATAGTTATACGAATCTTACCTGGGTATAGATGATGGATAACTGTTGTTTTCCCGAGGTATAAGCCTCGGGTAGACGTGGGCTAGGGAGAAGGAAGCATGTGAGGTACCAGCAATTTTAACCTACTTATTCAGGATAAAAATGATCTTTCAATACAATGGATACTATGATTTTCCCGTAAAGGTACACCAACGGGATAGACGTGGCAGGGCGTGGTGGGTGGGCCCTAGCCCACGTCTACCCGAGGCCTATACCTCGGGAAAACAACAGTAATCCATCATCTATACCCAGGTAAGATTCGTATAACTCAGCCACCTAACAGTCCATCAGGGTTCATGCAAACATAAGAAGAGATGTTTATTCAACACATCACTGCTAAAGCCCCAGTCACACATACCCGGATCAGGGGCCGGACAAGCCCCGGACCGCCTTCCAGGGTGGTCCGGGATGATCCGGGATGATCCGGGACTCATCCGTGGCAACACCCCCTGATCCGTGGCTCGTCCGGCGCCGTCCGGGCTCAGTCCCGGGTGTTTTAAAATATTTAAAACATCCGGGGCGGTCCGGGGGATTTTGCGATCTGGGCTCAATCTGGCCTGATCCGGGGGTGGTCCGGGTATTTCGGGGGTGGTCCGGGGTGGACCAGGCCTGTCCGGGGGTGGTTCAGGGTCATTTTGAGCCACGGTTTGACCCGGACCATCCCCGGACTATCCAGGACTACCCCCCTGTAAGGTATGTGAGTCATGTGAGGCATGCAAGGCAGGTCAGGGTGGTCATGTGACCACCTGACCACCGCCGGTACCAACGAGTGAGCTGTGGCAATAAACCAGTCTACCAACAGAGCTCATGGTGTTCAGACGTGTCCTGTTCATACATCACATGGTGTCAGATCGGAACGAGACAAAATGACGACGTCAGGACTAAAGCCACCGGCACCGCTGAAGTTGTCAGATAACATGGCAATGAACTGGCGGGATTGGCTGAGTTCTTATGAGATATATGCCGGTGCTGCCGGGGTGATAGCAAAGTCCGAGAAGGTGCAGTGTCTTACGTTTTTACATGTCGCGGGACCGGATGCCCAAAAAGTATACCGAACATTCAAATTGGAGAGCACCGAAAGAGAGAAGATAAGTCCATTGGTTGAAGCGTTCAGAAAGTATTGTGAGGGAAAAGTGAATATTACTGTTGTCAGGTATAAATTCCACTCATATAACCAAACAACCGAGGATATGGACTTGTATATAAGAGAGTTGCGGAACAGGATAGAATACTGTGAGTACGGAGAGCTCGAGGAGTCACTGTTATGTGACCGCCTCGTGTGCGGAGTTAAAAGCAAGGAACTCCGGAATAGACTATTACAGACGCCCAACCTCGACCTAGAGCGGTGCGTAGAAATGTGCCGCCTCAGTGAACATGAAGACTCGCAGTTAAGTGGTAGCAATGAAGCGGTCGAAGGTCAAGTAGACGCCCTCTCCAAGTATAAACGACAAAAGTTCACGCCCTCTGCTGGTGCCACATACACGCAAAGGGGCGGGGCCAGCAGGTATCCAGCCTACGGAAAAAGGGGCGTATCCCGTGAGGAGTGCACCCGGTGCGGGTACCGGCATGACGGTCGGCCATGCCCAGCAAAAGGGAAGGAATGCGCAGGCTGCCATAAAGTTGGGCATTTCAAGAAAGTCTGTAGAAACGACAGAGTGACGACACTAGTAGATGAAATACAAGTTGACAGACATAACAGGCCAGACGGAAGCGAAGACGGGGAAGAGGAAATGGACCTGTCGCTGGGCGAACTCAACGGTGACTTGTTCGTCGGAGAGATTAGGGAAAACAAAGAAGACGACTCGGAGTTATGGTACTCGGACATTTAGAAACAAACCACAGGCTGAGCCACTCAATAGTCATGAAATCCCCGGGTTGCCTTACAGTAAAATAGGAGTAGATTATTTTCAGATTGAACAGAGACATTTTATATTGATAGTCGACTATTATTCTAAGTATCCAGAAATCGTAGAAATGAAGGACACAACTAGTGCAGCCACCATTAGAACGCTAAAACAAATGTTCGGGAGGTATGGGATACCTAAAACAGTAGTGACAGACAATGGGCCCCAGTTTGTGAGTGCCGAATACAAGACGTTTGCGAAACAGTACGGGTTCAAACCAACGTACGCTAGTCCATTATACCCATAGAGCAATGGGCAGGTTGAGCGCTATGTGCAAACCATCAAAATAATGATCAAGAAGGCAGTATTAGAACAGAAGGACATTAACATTGCATTGTTAAATTATAGGAACACCCCGATAAGTGGGTTGGGTGTCTCACCGGCTCAATTGCTAATGAACAGGCGATTGCGGTCCAAATTGCCATCACACGAGAGCCACCTTAAACCGAAAGCACAGGCAACCCAAAAGCAACAAATAAAACTGAGGCAACAAAAACAGAAACAGCATTTTGATAGACATGCAGGAACAGGCCACAAACAATTAGACATCGGAGACACAGTAAGGTACCGAACTTACAATGAACAATGGGGGAAAGGCACGGTTGTAAGAAACAACAACCCCGGTAGTCGAGACTATGAAATAATCAACAAAGAACAGCACAGGCTGAGACGCAATCGAGTACAGTTATTTAGAGTACCCACTAAATTCCCGCCGATTGAGGTGGGTGAGGGCACCCCCAGCCCAACCACACAACAAGGGCTACCAATCAAAATACCAGAGACTGGTCCAAAAGTGTACGTCACGCGTTCCGGACGGGTCAGCAGGTCGGTAAACAAACTAGGGTACTAGGGTACAGTAGCATTTGATATATGATTGGAAAATGATCGATAGACATTGGACTGTATAATGTTGTATAATATGAGAAAAGTAGTGTAACGTATCATGATGACATGAAATGGTCGATGTAATGAGAAATACTAGATGTATGTTGTGTTTGATCCACAGGCCTGTAGCGAGCTGCGATGGAATAGAGTAACATGTCGGATTGTTCAAACTGTATGTACTTGGTGCGGTGACAGAGCCGCAGGTCGACAGCCAACGTGCAAATGATGGCAACATTTTTTTTTGTTTGTTCTTTATACTTGATGTTTATTACTTGTAAAAAAAAAAAAGAGAAGGGAGATGTAAGGTATGTGAGTCATGTGAGGCATGCAAGGCAGGGCAGGGTGGTCATGTGACCACCTGACCACCGCCGGTACCAACGAGTGAGCTGTGGAAATAAACCAGTCTACCAACAGAGCTCATGGTGTTCAGACGTGTCCTGTTCATACATCACACCCCCGGCCTAGCCACGGACCACTCCCGGACTGCCCCGTAAGATCGGGGGTGATCCGGGATAGTCCAGGGGTGATCCGGGATAGTCCGGGGCAGGTCCGGCCTCGTCCTGGGCCGGTCCGGCCCAGTCCGGGGGTGGTACGGGGCTCGTCCGGGAAAGTGTGACTGCGAGGCAAAAATCTACGAAAACAGTGATTTTATCCGTGGTGGTCCGGGACAGTCCGTCCGGTGGTCCGTGGGTGGTCCGGTTCAAAATCCGGGGCTCATCTGGCTATGTCTGACTGGGGCTTAAGCGAGTTTCTTGTTTTACGTCCTAGCAACATCTAAGGTCATATCAGGATGGGTACCGACTTGTGAGAGTAGGCACTCATGATGATTTTATAGTGCTGCCCCACTGGGAAATCAGGCTGCCGGCACAATGACTCAGTCAGTCACATTATCCTGACACCAAGCTAACCACTCCTTGCCCTATCCTAATAATGCCGAGCACCAGGCTAGGAAGCGACAAGTCTAAATTTTTAAGTAATGGGGACTTTTCAGTTTGCATGACTCTCTCGTCAGATGGCGCACCATGCCGGTCTGTATGCCTTGGTGTGTGGTGAGTGTGTATGATGGGGTGGGTGTGGTTGGGGTGTAGGTGTGTATGGTGGGTGTGTGGTGGGTCTGTGATGGCAGAGTGGCACCTCACAATCTTTAGCCTCCCTAAACCCCAACCACACACCTACACCCCCACCACAGCCGTAAACCCCTAACACACACACCTATACCCCCTACACCCCACAACACACACTTGTACCCCCAGTACCCCTTACACCCCCACCACACAATTAAACCCCCACCACAGACTTACACCCCAACCACACCTACAACCTTACCACACACACCTACCTCACCACACACACATACACCTCAACCACACACACCTACACCACCACCACCAAACACCACCCCGACACACCTACACCACCACACACACGACACACCTACACCCCCACCACATCCATAAAGCCCCACCCCAAACCTAAACCCCACCACACACCTACACCCCCGCTACACACCTAAACCCTCACCACACACCTACACCCCCACCACACACACCCCTACACCCCACCACACATACCTATACCCCACCACACACCACCACCCCCACCCCACACCTACACCACCATCATCATCACCATCACACACCTACACCCTTCTATCCAACCATGATGGCCGACTTGGACTGGGAACGGGTGCTGCCACCAAGTGTATAGCGAGAGAAATGGCTCATGAAAGGTCCCCATTGGTTTGACTCGACCGGGAACCAAACTCACAAACTCCCAATCTTCTGCACACGAGGCATGTGCTCTACTGATTCGGCCAGCGCGCCCAGTATACTGGTAAGTGAAGTACAGCAACAAATTGTGAAACATATTAGAATATAGTATGCCAACCAGATATATGGCTTCCCTCTTGGTTCCAATTTACTTTGTCGATGTATAATTGGCAAAAACAGATTCCTTATGTAATAAAATGTGTAAAAAGACTCATTCATGTTTTTTTTATATCATAACTGGTTGCAAAGATATGACAAAGTATATTTCATCGCATCCATGGTGGCCATCTTGGATTTGGTCAATTTACCCACTGTTAGAAGGTGAGAAAAAATTGCTACCATAATGTTGTTTATTCACTACCATATAATAATGCAGATTCAAGTGGCAGTTCACTTTTAACGAACATTTGACACAAAATTATACAAGGTCCTACGCATTATGTATTAATAAAATGATTAATATATCTGAGACACTCCATTGTATTGGAAAACCAATTACGTAATGTTTATTGTAAAATTAAAATAAATAAATCGATTCATAAATATTGAAAGATTTTCTGTAGATTCAAGATGGGAAGCATTGTTCCAACTTAATTACTGATTACCAAACTACTTATTGAACTGACCTGATTTGACTCATACTGATTGAGCAGTTCCCATGTTGCAGTCTCGTTCATCGCTATATTTAAACAGGAAGAAAGTACATAGTGAGTTTCATTGGGCCAGTGTTGAGTTAAGTTTTACTGACAAAGTATGGAGTGTTCACATTGTTACAGGAATGCGGGCAGTGACCATTTATGAGAACAAAGTGAATGCTGATATACTTGGTAGTTGCACACTAACTTGGGATATGCCTATATTCAGACAAATTCAAACACAGACACGTTTTGTAAAATGGCAAAGAATGTTCAGAGAATTTCCATTATGTGGCCACTTCACTAGCATATTTTGAATGTTAATATTTTGTCCCATTCTAAATTTCAGCAAGTACTTTATTCCGATGAAGCATTTTAGCTTGAGCTAGGATGGAAGAAATGTATTAAAAGCAATAAGCACAAGTGCAAATGATGAACTGGTTGGTGCAGTCAGTCATGCCTTAAACCTGTGAATTATAATGCATCTTTCCTCAAATATAACAGTTCAGGAGACAACGCTGAACTACTCTCTTTCATTCACTGGGACCAGAGCCCATGGTGACTGGCATTATAATACATGTACGCTGTTTCACTAGTCAGAATACAGAGTTGACAAACTTTCGTGGAATTGAGCCACTAACAGGGTTTAATTTGACAAGGTAATGTTATGACCTTACCATATGAGAATTTATTTCAGTTATACCCATGCTTATGGCTTATTGCATGTCTATAATACTATTAATAGCAATATGAATCTATGTTAACAGGAAACACTGAAATATAAATGGGAGTAGAAGCAGGCTGGGTTGTTTTTTCCTTGGATGTATTATTGCATCTGAGTGCTATCACGTGAGTTAGTAAATTTTTGCATATTTGCTAATTCTATTGGACGGGTTTTAACATCTGTATTATTAGCGCGTTTACACTTTCACATGTATTTCCAACTGATAACTCATAGGAATTTGTCACACTAAATGAAATGAAGCACTTAGTATTAAATGAAATGAATCACTTAATACGTGCACATATTCCATCACTATTTTCACATCTTCAGTTATTTTTGCTTATTGCCCTGTCACATTACACTGCATCTCGCAACTGCGTGGCCAATGCGTAAAATCACTTTTTTTAATGGCGAGATGCATCATACTTTTCGGCACGGGGGGCAAAGTTGGAAGAATACATACTGTATACATAGCATATGGCTAACGTATGGCTAATGTGCCTCCCGGCGAAAAACGCTCGAATTACGCTCACGGTACATTCGCACAATGCTGGTGAACATTGTATACGTTATTCGATCACCAGAACTACGCCTCATACGTTACATACCTCAAGACACGGTGGAGAAATGCAAAACGTATGTTAGACATACTTTATTCATACGTTGTCAATATGTGGACTGTACATTTCCATTGCCTTTAACGTAGGTCAACATAGTGAACATTTGTCTAATGTACGTCAAACATACATCAACGTACGCCTAACGTATACATAACGTACGGCCGACATAAATTTGACACATTGTCGAACTTTGCCAAGCCCTCGACAAATAACATGTGATCCGTAAACAACCAACACAGCTGCAGATCTGTGAGGGGGGATTCCATCAGTATGTTTACACCATAAAAATTTGAATTTTGGTAACTGGGTTCGAACCCGAGACCAGACTTGGAACTTAATGATGGCAATACATTCAAGGTAAGCATTGTCACTTATGATCATCGTATCATTTATCATTAATAACATCTTTGAAATTCTGGAACTATACAAAATTTTCATAAAAGATAAAACTATATATGTTAGATACTGGAGACATTGCATACACCTAAATTTCATGCTATATTAGCACAGCTTTCAGTCATTGATACCACATTTCTTGTCTAATATATAGTTTATGGATAGGAGACAACTTATTTTAAAACTTTAAATGTTATGAAAATTTGTCTTTTAAAAACGCCATCAAAATGTTAACCAAAATGGTGACATTTCTGACTGGTAATATTGAATAGACAATTTCTAGTTTTTAAAATCTGATAATGGAGTCATCATGGGTGCAGGAGGGATATATAAAAACCTAATCACCTTTTTTTTAATTGAAAGGAAAATTAATTTCTTTAGTGTCTAAAAAATGTGGTAATGTTTGTCACCCATGGTGTCCGTCACAGTGACGAACGTTTAAAGGCACACATAACAGCACAAATGAATGAAATAACTTTGTTTTCTTTCAATATTAGTGAAACTATCCAAGGCAATAATAATCCAATGAATATTTTGAGCATAGCTTGCCTTATTGAAATAAAGCCACTATAAAAAAAAACCAGTTCGTGTCTGTTTTGAGATATACATTACCACATCATGTCAATTGGTCAAACACAATAAATCTGATTTAGCATTGGGGTTTGGGGATAAGTCTTATGTAATTTCTTTGGGTGGGTGTGAATCATTGTAATATTTTCAGTGGGCTTTGACATTTAATGTCCATGTAATGAATGTCACACTGTTGCTCATCAGTATCGTATTTTAACATACATAAAAGCAAGCATTTAATGAAAATAAAATTAGTTAAGCACTACATTCAAAACATAAGCACACAGGGAGTGCGTCGTTCGACTTCTAACCCGAGACAGTAATGTGAACCTCATCCAATGTTTGTTTGTTGTTTGGTTGTAGTTGTTTTACGACCTAGCAACATCTACGGTCAGATCAGGATGGGTCCCGACTTGTGACAGTGCGCACTCATGGCAACTTTATAGTGCTGCCCCACTGGGAAACTAGGCCACCTGCACCATGACCTGATATCCCACGCAGTCATATTATCCTGCCACACAGCCAACCAGTCCCTGCCCTATCCTATTGATGCCGAGCGCCTGGCTAGGAAGTGACAAGTATCAATTTTTAAGTCATTGGTTTGACTCGACCAGGGTTCGAAAACACGACTTACCAGCACGGGAGACGGGCGCTCTAACTCATTCAGCCATCCCGTCTGGTGCACCTCATCCAATGAGTGGACCAGGAGAAATTAGATCGCTTATGCGAGGGTTGAATAATGTTTCAATGAAGATATATATGCAACTGCTCAACAATAGGGACATAAATTTGCATACATTTCTGACATAAACTTACCTGGGCTAGTTGTCTTGAGGAGTGGATCGAAAAGAGAGTACAAGGATTCTCTGCCCATGCTCTTGTCCTAAGAACAAACGATAGGTTGTCTAAAGCATTCCCGGGAATATATATTTTAACTAGGACTTGTTGAGACTGGCATATTAAGAACACGTTCGATTCCACATAAGTAAGGAACAAGATGTAGGGAATTGAACTATTACAAGATTAATCATGTATGTAGTAGTGTGTAGCATAATTTAGAATACATATGTAGACAAAGTAGTTAATGTTGAATAAATAAGGAATCTGTTTTTGCAATCTATAGATTGAAAAAACGGACTGGAAGCAAGATGGCAGCCATATATGTGCAAAAAAAGGACCACTCTGAAAGTCATATTTTATGCCATATCTTTGCAGCCATTTAAGATGAAAACATTTAATGAAGGCTCTTTCTATACATTTTATTACATAAGGAATCTGTTTTTGTTATTTATAGATCGACAAAATTTAATAGAACCAGGATCGCAGCCATATATATATATATATGTGTGATATAATCTATTATATGAATATAAACTGGCGGGTGAAGATATTTTATAATAATTATTATTTATTAGGCTACGATTTGATAATTATTTCTTGTGCATGCTATATATTTGCTGCGGGCCAGTACGCTCTTTGCTGCTGCCCCTCCCCCCACCTCTACTGAGGGCACTTTAGCCTCATATCTCACCCACTACACATCTATTTTTTACTTTGGAGGAAAACACAGTCTACTTGGTACCTGTGTTGCTACCTGTGTTCTCTACCATGACTGGAAGCAAGAAGAAGACCATCTGCCATGTCTGTGTCGTGAGCTAAAACATTTACTTATTTTACTATTTCATGTTTGTCGATTTTTAGACATATATCGAATTTGACCAAAATGGTGGATGGCTGGAAAGCCACCGTGTTTGTCGACGTGGAACGGAATGCTGATGAGGAGTGGGTCGAATTATAAAACTGAGAACGCAGGAATGTGACATATTTTACTATTGCTACATACTAATGCTCATGTGTGTCGAATAAAATTTTGACGCAAGACAGGAAACAATTTCATTTTATTATTGAAAATAAATCAACGTGGCGGATGGTGGGAAAGCCGCCATGTTTGTCGATGTGGAACGAGTTACTGAGGCCATGTTGGTTGCACTATAACACTAAGCTGCAGGAATTTGATATTGTTTACCATAGCTACATACTGAAGCCCGTGTGCGTCGAATACAATTTCGACGCACGATAGGAAACAATTTTATTTTATTATTGAAAATAAATCAACATGGCGGATGGCGGGAAAGCCGCTATGATTGCTGATGTGGAATGAGATACTGTTTGTTTGTTTGTTGTTTTACGTCCTAGCAACATCTAAGGTCATATCAGGACAGGTACCGACTTGTGACAGTGTGCTTGTTTGTTTGTTGTTGTTTTACGTCTTAGCAACATCTAAGGTCATATCAGGACGGGTACCGACTTGTGACAATGCGCACTCATAGCGACTTTATAGTCCTGTCCCACTGGGAAACCAAAACGCCGGCACCATGATCTGATATCCCACTCAGTCACATTTTCCTGACACTGAGCAAGCAGTCCTTGCTCTGTCCTAATAATGCCGAGCGCCTGGCTAGGAAGCGACAAGTATCAATTTTAAAGTCATTGGTTTGACTCGACCAGGGTTCGAACCCGCAACCCCACGATCTACCAGCACAGGAGACGGACGCTCTAACTCATTCGGCCATCCAGTCTGAGATACTGAGGCCATGTTGGTTGTTTTATAACACTAAGCTGCAGGAATTTTATATTGTTTACCATTCTAAATACTGAACCTCGTGTGTGTCGAGTACAATTTCGACGCACGTTAGGAAACAATTTTATTTTATTATTGAAAATAAATCGACATGGCGGATGGCGGGAAAGCCGCCATGTTTGTCGACGTGGAACGAGTTACTGAGGCCATATCGGTTGCACTATAACACTAAGCTGCAGGAACTGGATAGTATACCACTGCAACATACTTAAACTCGTGTGTGTCGAATACCGTCTCAACGCTCGACATGAAGTAATTTTATTAGGAATTTTAGCAGGAATTTGATATATTACCTGTGCTAAAGGACATTCAATTCACCACTTATTTCTGTTAAGCTCACAGCATACCAATGCCTTTTTGTAGTGCTTGTGGTAGAACTCACAACAAGAATAGTGTTTGTAACAGCACTGAGGAGGATAGTGTTGGGCGTGAGACAAAGAGCACTTGGGCAGCCAGAATGTCTAAGGGTGCATGCAAGGACTTCATGGCATTGGAGACGGGGGTGGGGGTGGGGGTGGGGGTGAGCTTCAGGAGTGTGGCTGAGCTACGCAAAGAGACTCTTCGGGAGATTGAGGAATTACGAGCTGAGAAGGAATTGGACGAGTTGCTTCAGACGAGGGATGCAGAGAGAGCGGACCGACATCGAGGACACGAAGTGGCTCGACTGTCGTGGCGGCAGGGGGGGCGTTGCTGTGGAAGCTTCCAAGATGGCGGTCGGGCATACGTCGGCGGCCACGACGGGCGGCCATTCGACTTATGGCCATGCAAGGAACCAATCGAGGAGCGGGGCAAGGAGATGTAGGCGCAACGACAGCAGTTCTTTGAGCAGTAGTGCTTCACGTAAAAGAAGAAGTAAGTGGTCCATGAAGCGCTACACGGTTGCCAAGAAAAACGTTAATAAATTGAACTGCTACGAATTGGTGTGTGCTACGGCTATGTGGGCATTAGACATCCCGGAGATGTCGATTGAGGATTATCGGGCTATTCTACATCATATCAGTTTTGTTTCTCACCGGGCTAGGCATAATGATTATTTGTTGAGTATGACATCGCCATTAGAAAGTTAGCGGAAACGGAGGGTTTCGCTGCTTTCACTGAGGCCCATATGGGTAAGAGTGTTTTACACTACAGCCAAGCGAATGTGCATGATAAAAAACATAAGGGGGCTTTGGGTGAAAACAGGCGACGCGGGACGTTGGCAGGATCAACTGGCAGCAAGCGTGCCTGTTACGCCCACAATAGTGAGCAAGGATGTACTAAGACAGAGGAGCAGTGTCGGTTTCCTCACATATGTTCGAAGTGTAGCGTGAAAGGGCACAAACGCAACAGCTGCAGAGATTGAAGTTTTGGTGGGAGGGGGGGTTGTGACGTGGCTGGCACATATCCGACGGGTGACAGACACTCTTACACGCCAATTGGCCGGGAGTGCCAGGCTATTAGCATGCGGGTAGAGGCGAGGACTGCTGTGAGTGCTACTC
The DNA here is from genome assembly GCA_030323885.1 of Branchipolynoe longqiensis. Lineage (NCBI taxonomy): Eukaryota > Metazoa > Annelida > Polychaeta > Phyllodocida > Polynoidae > Branchipolynoe > Branchipolynoe longqiensis. The sequence continues at coordinate 8,417,289 of CM059190.1, forward strand.
AAGAGCCGGATGAATCGACACTCCCTATGCCATTCGTCAATCGTGACGGCGGTGATTGTGACACGGTATGGGACGGTAGCTGGGGAACCGGCATTGGAGGTCAGTTAATATCGTGTGAAATCGACAATCAGGACGTTCGCCTGGATGAAAATAGTGACAAGGGTCCCGTTATTTCGGTTATCATTGAATCGAATTTAAGCTGGCATGGATTGAGACAACAGCTGGTCGGACTTTATTGTGGTAATTGAGAGTGAACATGGACATTTAATGGTTTCGGTGAGGGAGACATGTGACTCTGACTTTGTCACTTTTGGAGTATATAAAGACTGCGCATCAAGACTGTATTTATGTCTTGTCCTCCATTACATGTCAATTAAAACCATGCCATTTTTTTGTTCAGTGTTTTTGCAGGGCAAGCTGTGATGTCGACGGCCTATATATGTTACAGGGCATTGTGTTTGGCATTAGGGTTATCCATCGGGATTGTGATGCCTATTATGATGTTAAGACTAGACGTACCAAAACATCTTGGGAGACCGATATAATTGAGTCACGCTTGTTGGCGGAAATTCACGACGGCTTGGGATCCTTCCCTTTGTGTGCATGGGATTTTTGTGGTTCCGAAAGATAGTGGTGGTGGCCGTAGTGTAGTGGATTGCAGTAAGCCTAAGGGTGGGTCTGTGAATAACTGGACTTCTACTGTTGCCCGAAATTTAAACACAATGGTATTGACAATGTGGTCGAATTATTAGAGAGGGGAGACTATCTGGCTTGTATCGATATTAATTATGCTTACCGGGCTGTCCACATTCACCCGGATAATAGGTCTAGTCAGGGCCTTAAGTGGTGGTTTAAGGGAGAATATATTGATACTTATTTAGTTGATAGTAGACTTTGTATGGGTATGTCCTCTAGCCCCTATATATTTTCGCGCATCTCAGATTTTGTCGTGCGATGTGCAGCCAGAGAAGGGGTTTGTCGTGTAGTGAACTACCTCAATGATTTCTGTATCATCGCTGGTACATTCGACCAGGCAGCTGCTTACCAGCAGATAACCATTGCTATTCTTCGTCGCTTGTTTTTTTTTATTAGTTATAGAAAACTTATTTCTCCATCCAAGAATGTCAGGTTCCTTGGGATAGAGGTTGATTCCGAATCATTAGAATTATCACTCCCTCCGGATAAGTTGGATAGGTTGAGAGGAATACTTCTGAGTTTTAAGTCCAAAGGGAAGGCTTGCAGGAAGGACCTGGAGCGCCTTGCTGGCCTCCTGGCACATTGTGCGAAGGAGGACCTTCAGTAGAAGGGTCTATGACTTGATCGGTACTCTTCGTGAACCGTATTTTAAGGCAAGACTTAACGCAGGGTTTAGGGCCGATATTGACTGTAGGATTGAATTTGCTTCTAGTTTTAATGGCAAGGCAGGCATGTTGGGAAAGTTTGCAGTTACTTAGGCTATGTACAGTGATGCCTCCGGCTGGGGCCTTGGCGCTAGTTTTGGGAATGACTGGCTTGTTGGAATTTAGTATAAGCACAAATGTACCAAAAGAGTGTTTAGGTCCTCAAATGAAGTCACCTGAAAAAGTAGGAAAACAGGAATAAAATTGGTACATATTTTGTTTTGTCTCATTCGATTTGATTCGTAGTTTTTAAAATTTGTTTGTTTTGTTGTTTTACATCCTAGCAACATCTCACGTCATATCAGGACCGGTACCGACTTGTGACAATACGCACTCATGGCCCTTTTATAGTGCTGCCCCACTGGGAAATCAGGCCGCCGGCACCATGACCTGATATCCCACTCAGTCACATTATCTTGACACCGTGCTAACCAGTCTTTGCCCTATCCTAGTAATGCCAAGCACCAGGCTCGGAAGCAACAAGTATCAATTTTTAAGTCATTAGTTTGACTCGACCGGGAACCCAACTCGCGAACTCCCGAGGTCTGTGCTCTACCGATTCGGCCACCGCGCCCGGTCATAGTTCTTTAAATGATAATAGGGCAAAATAGGGCTTGTGGAAAAAATAGGAAAAAGTAGGACACTTGACGGCCTGGTAGTGTCTTGTCCTGGGAGCTCATCCTCATTGAGCAGCTGAGTGTACATTTGGTGAATATCATTCATGTTCATTACATAGGGATGAAAGTGGTCTCCGGGAAAAAAAAGGGAATGCTGATATTCTCCCATAGACTTAGCATTGTCAGGGAATCGCTGAAAATTCCCGGAAGTCAGATTTCATACATATTGGTATACGCTGATAGTGCTGCGCCATTTGAAGCATGTATTCGTAGTAATCGCTGCTAGTGCTGAGGCGTTTGCACGACGGTATACACTGATAGTGCTGCAGCGTTAGAAGCACGTGTTAGTAGTATACGCTGCTAGTACTGCGGCGTTTGCACCACATATCGGTATACGCTGACACTGCTGCGGCATTTGAAGGCATTAGTAGTATACGCTGCTAGTGCTGCGGCGTTTGCACCACATATTAGTATACGCTGATGGTGCTGCAGCATGAAATAACGTATTGGTTGGTTGGTTGGTTGAGTTTTACGTCCTGGCAACATCTAAGGTCATATCAGGAAGGACGTAACGTATTAGTATACACTTATAGCTACAGGAAAAATCCCTGAGTAGCGCAAAATCGCGGAGATCTTTCATCCCTGATTACAACATTCTGGCTATCATGATTTAACAGTTTCAACAATTTCAAGGATGTGAAGGTCTGATATAAGAGCTGGCCAAAATTAACAGTGGCTGTTTGTGGTTCTTTACCTTCATTGATATCCCGCTTAGCCTTAACTAAACATGACAGGTGGTCTTTCATGTCCTCATAAACTGCTTGTAATGGATCAGATGTATGTACAACACTGCTTAATCTAACACATCCGTGTTTTCGGTAGCACTGTTCTCTGGGAAGCTGTATTTTAAACTTCTTGTATTGTAGAGGGTCTTCCATTGTGTGATCAATATTTCACAAGCCATACACTATGCTAGGATTACCCATAGTTCTTCAGGATTACTCAGCCACCTTACAGTCCATCAGGGTTCATGCAAAGATAGAAGAGATGTTTATACAATACATTACTGCTAAGTGAGTTTGTTTGTTTATTGTTGTTTTACATCCTAGCAACATCTAAGGTGATATCAGGATGGGTACCGACTTGTGACAGTAGGCACTCATGGCCATTTTATAGTGCTGCCCCACTGGGGAATCAGGCCGCCGCCACAATGTCCCGATATCCCACTCAGTCACATTAACCTGATACCGAGCTAACCACTCCTTGCCCTATCCTAATAATGCTGACAAGTCTACAATTTTAAGTGATTCGTTTGACTCAACTGGGAACCAAACTCGCGAACTCCCAAATCTTTCGCACGCGGGGCATGTGCTCTACCGATTCGGCCAGCGCACCCAGTATATTGCTAAGTGAAGTAAAGCAACAAATGGTAAAACATATTAGAATAATATAGTATGCCAACCACCATCATTTCCCCCCCAGATATATGGCTTCCCTCTTGGTTACAATTCATTTTGTCATTGTATAATTGGTAAAAACAGATTCCTTATGTAATAAAATGTGTGAAAAGACCCCTCGCTCATGTTTTTTTTATATCATAACTGATTGCAAAGATATGACAAAGTATATTTCATCGCATCCATGGTGGCCATCTTGGATTTGGTCAATTTACCCACTGTTAGTATCTGATAACAAATTGTTACCCTAATGTTTTTTAATCACTACCATATAATAATGCAGAATCAAGTAGTAGTTCACTTTTCACGAACATTTGACACACAATTACACAAGGGCCTACGCTATAGGTTATGTATTAATGAAATGATTAATATCTCACACTCCATTGACAACTTTTAGGAAAATTAGATACTACATGAGTGAGAACACAGCCCTTTTGCTATATAAAGCCACTATTCTTCCAATAATTGACTACAATGATTCAATCTATGGACTACTGACAAAACAACAAGAAACCAAATTACAGAGGATTCAAAACAGGGCACTTAGAACTGTCTACAGAGGTAAAAACCTGTCTGTAAAGGAAATGCATGCCAAAGCACAAATCAGCTACCTTTTGCCAAAGGAGGGACTCACATCTCCTCGCTCTCATGTATAAAAGATCGAATGATGAGCAATATGTTGACCATACAAACAGAGTAGTAACCAGACAGAGTGATCCTACACTCATAAAAATGCCGAAGGCACTAACAAACAAGCTGACTAAAGCACTGATTTACAGAGGCGGTACATTATGGAATAAACTCCCAGTGAGGACAAGACGGTCCACAAGTCTCCTTGAATTCAAAAACTTAATAAAGATACAACAGGCCTGTCAGACCCCTACACAGTTACAGGTATTCTAAAGGCCACCCTTGCCCTGACCCCTGTACATACATATATATACAAATGGTCTCAAATGCACTGCATGGCCCAGCACGCAAAGCCCCTTCCCAGCCCTCTTTCAACGCCCATTACATACCTAGTACCTAACATTTTTCTTGAAATTGACCCAATACCAGTCACATAAATCCCCACTACAATCTCAGACCTCCATTCCATTCATCAAATCATATAATACAAAGAACAAACAATTACTAATTTAATGACTCAAACAGTATTGCAAAAATTAACATCATACACATTGACATCCAGTGTTCCTGTCAACATCATACCATATCCTTCAGTATATAACGACTTACATTTATTGGCAAATCAGTCTAGGTATTTACTAGATACCAGCATATTAATTGTGATTAGATCCACTGATTTGCATATATACTGTGCATGTATTTGAAAATAGGTATATATATTTTGATATATTTCATTACAAAAAAGGAAAGAAGGAAAAAAGACAATTCTAAAACCATGCAATACATATTCACTGAATGCATGATACTTTTATTGGACTGGAATTGTACCCAGTTACTAATACAGCTGATACTTCATTTAAAAAATGTATAATACTTTAAGTATCAAACAGGATTTGAATGCAGTTACTATTACAATTGATAGTGGTTTCATTTATGTATTAAGTAATTGTACAGTATGGCCGGAAGACCAGTGCTCTGGCGCTGACAAGAGATATTATTTGATGAATAAAATACACTTTAGTAAAAAAAAAAAAAAATTTTAATTACTGATTACCAAACTACTTATTGAACTGACCTGATTTGACTCATACTGATTGAGCAGTTCCCATGTTGCAGTCTCGCTCATCGCTATATTTTAACAGGAAGAAAGTACATAGTCAGTTTCATTGGTGCCAGTGTTGAGTTAATTTTTTACTGACAAAGTATGGAGTGTTCACATTGTTACAGGAATGCGGGCAGTGACCATTTATGAGAACAAAGTGAATGCTGATATACTTGATAGTTGCACACTAACTCGGGACATGCATATATTCAGACAAATTCAAACACAGACACTTTTTGTAAAATGGCAAAGAATATTCAGAGAATTTCCATTATGTTGCCACTTCACTAGCATATTTTGAATGTTAATATTTTGTCCCGTTCTAAATTTCAGCAAGTACTTTATTCTGATGAAGCATTTTAGCTTGAGATAGGATGGAAGAAATGTATTAAAAGCAATAAGCACACGTGGAAATGATTAGTTATTTTTGTTTATGTCCCGGTCACATTGGTCGTAATGCTCCGCCTCCACGCCCAGCCAGACGCACTCCCCGATTATTTTATTTTGGCTCTCATCGCCTCCGCGCTGCCGGTACCTCCACACGACTCACCGGCCTACACCCTCCATGCCACAAACACGAGGCCGATGTACCGCACGCCACGGATCCAGGAGGGGAGCCAACACGCCACCGGCCTCCACAACCGACTCCACCTCTGCGACGTCGGCCCCCTCCTCCCCCCCCGACAAGCCGCCCGGGAGGAGGCCCCGGACTGGGCGACGGTGGCCGATGCCCGCATGGACGCCAACGCGCTCGCCGTCCAGCGCCTCACTGAACTTGTCGAGAACCTCATCGCCCAGGGGGTGCGCCCGGCCTCCGCTCCAGTGCCCGTGCCCCCGCCTCCCTCGCCCCCATCAATACTGGAGCGACTGGCCGAATTTGTGGAGGGGTTGACCCTCGAGACCGGGGGCGCCACCCCCTCGACACACTGCCAGATAGGCGCGCCGCCAGACGTTCACCCCATATACCTCTGCCACATGAGGGCTCGGGCTCTCCTCACCTCAACCGCCCGGGCCGCCGCTGACCACACCCCAACCTCTGCAGCGGTACACAAGATCCTCGAGTCCGCCGAGGAAGAGAACGGCGGCGCAGAGGTATACCGACCAGCTACATCTTCCCCATGACCTCATTGAGCGAGGCCCCGAGGGGAAGGCAGTGAAGAGGGGGCAGGCCACCCTCGAGGAATACAACCTCGCCCTTCGGATGCTCGAATCGCATCCCGCCTTCCCCTCAGATACTATCCCGGGCCTACTCTACCATAACCTCACGGTACAACGCGACTGTGTGATGCATCCGTGGCCGACGGTCCGCCGGTGGTCCGAGACGATCTTCGCGTGGGTGGCCGACGGAGGGCTCCCTGACGAATGGCTCGACCCCATCCCCATCAATGCCGTCCGCCTCGACGTCATCACCGCCCCCACGAATTTCCTCTCGGCATCCAGGGCCTCCACCTCACGCTCCTCGGCCGCCGCCCAGCCGGCCATCGCCCCCCAGCCACGCTCCTCCCAAGCCGACACCAGGACCCCCTACACCCGTGAGGCCTACGGGCGCCCATGCCCGGCCTGGAACCGCGACCCCACCTTGCGCGACCTCGCCCCCGCCGGTGAGGCACACGGGGAGCATACTGCGCGAACGTGAGGTGTATACTCACCATGCACATCGAGGCGGTGTGCAACACAAAACACGCACATGAGCGTGCCTCCACCACCCCCGCGAGCCCCTCGGCCACCAGCCAACCCAGAACGGGTGAGGCGCGCACGAGGGGACCCCCCCCTCCCCCCCACCACACGGCCGATTCACGGGAATACGTAACCCTCGGGGGATGCCCCGCGCCGCAGGCCCTCTCATCTCGCCCAGCGGCGTCCGATTACGTAACCGCCCCGCTCCCCGCCAGCAGTGCACCACCACCACCACCCCTGCCGTCCCTGCCAGCAGTACTCCACCACCACCGCCCACTCCCCCCTCCGGCGACTTAGGCGAACCGATCGCCGATGTCGTCGATCCTGACATACAGGACACCCTCCCCGCCACCCCCTCCTGCAGCCCCACCCCCCACGACTACCGCCCCCACCCTCCTCTCCATCTGGCCCCACCTCTCCGCCCCCGCCTGGGAGCGCTACCCCACCTTCTCCCGGGCCTACGACGCCCTCCGGATCGCGGGCCTACCTAACTTTTTGGCCGCCTGCATGCCCCTCCCCTCAAGCCTCCACATCCCTGCCTGGCGCGCCCGCCTCCGGGACTACCACGACGCATTATATACGTTTCATTAGTACATGAATAAAATATCCATTAAGCATAACACAATTCACCATGCATCAATTAAAAGGTGAGATGGATTGATTCATAATATATTAGAATAACATTTAAAAAATGCTTCTTTAATTTGTTCACAAATATATTTAAAGGGACCACCTGTCATGGCATGGTTTCTTTTCCAAGTTATCAAGCAACTTTCTGCCCACTCTGTCCCCCTTTTAAACCTGTTTGTTGTAAAGAAGGGCAAATGGTCTGCCCGTCTTCCAGCCCACATGCTTTTGCAGTAGACTTTGACTGAAGCCCCCCAATTTTTTCACAACCTGGCGATCGACTGCGGCCAATATGGCTAAAAGAGCCATAAAGAACAGATGGGGGTGGTAATGGCAACCCTCTCATCCCTCTCATTGGCATGCGACGGCAGGGATTGAGGAATTGGAAGAGGAGATGCGTGTTGGTGCACTGGAGGAGAAATGGGAAGCGCTCAAGGCGGACCATGTGAAGCAGCAAAACAACCGTTGACCAAGAAGGTGGTGAGGTGGGGACAGACTTTTGCACCACATCAGAGAAAACGTATTCTCAATTGTTGAAGTCGATACAAACCTTGATGTTGTGCATGTTAGCTTTATAACTCGTGGGGTAGGTGCAGGCGGTGGGGAGCCATGGAATCAGGATGGCAATGGATCTGAAGGTCTACACTGGAAGAAGCCAGAGGGTTCCGGGAGGTCCGAATTGGATGAACGGTAGTTGGGTGGGTAGAGGGACGGGGGTAGCTTAAGTTAATGGTGTGTGTAAAGAGCCAAGATCCTCCAGCCAAGCGTTAGAGTAGCTAGGTCGTGTGTGCGAGGGACATGTAACTGAGCATCTGATAGCTGGAGTTGTGCACAGTTAAAGCCTCGCAGATTTTTCGGGGAGGCCTTTTTCCCAGGGGATTCTGACTGGGGTCTGCCTTGGATTTAGGATTATCAACTTTGGGTGAGATCTGACTTATGATGGAACTAGCTCTAGAAGGAAGTTGGCTTGGGAAACACAAATAATCAAAGAAGAGCTGCCTACAATGCACTTATGTTACAATATGTTTGTCGTCCTGGAGCATGACGGAGGCGGTCGCAGTGGTTGACTGTAGCAAGCTTCATGGAGCTTTGGTGAATAATTTTGCATACTAGGTACCTGTGAAGTTTTCTTATAGAGGTGTCGATGGCGTGTTGTCCGGCCCTTATGTTTTCTCTAAACTTCCTGATTTTGTTTTTAGCTGTCCGTTAAGGGAAGGTGCAGTTAACTATTTATATGGTTTTTGTGTAGTCAGTAGGTCGGAGGAGGAGGCATTAAGGGAACAATGGATGTTAATAGGATACTCAGGAGGTTGGGGTTCTTTAAAAGTTTTAAAAAGGTTAGTCCGGCAAGGACCACAGTAAGGTTTCTCAGGATAATTATACTCTAATAAGATGGAATTGAGTCTACCGCATGAAACGATGTTAAAGATGCTGCATATTCTAGGTAAGATGAGAGTTTGGTGTAAAACAAGTAGGAAGGAGTTAGGACAAGTACTCAGGTTGACGGCGGGCGGACGGAAAGATCTAGACTGGTGGTTAGAATTAGCAAGAAGGTTCAATGGGAAGACTAGAATACTCGGGAAATTTGCACTTGTGGTGGCCTCTAAGTGGGTCTTTGGGCCCTCCATGGGGGACAATTTTGTTCTGGTTCTGGCTGGTATGTTGTTCGACATCCTGCTGCCTTTGTAAATTGGTGCTTTAATTAGTTTGTTTGTGGAAGGGTTGGGGACTTTGAGTAGAGTGGAATCAGCCCATCTAGTATTCCTTTTCGTGTTGTCTATATATTGGGGTCTCTCTGGCTCTTCTTTACATAAGTGATGTGAATCTCTTCTAACCATTAGGTAATATGATAGTTATACTAGACTTACTTGTAAGTTGAAGTATTACTGAGATCCTTACGATCTTAGGATCAGGAGAGGCCAAGCCTGCGCAGGCCGGAAGTAGCCTCAGTTTTCGAAGTTTGGAGGGGAGCAAAAAACCTAAAACCAGGATCAGGACCCCTATTCCCATAATAATAATTTCCTATAAATAGTCAACCCTTGGTTGTTCTTTATCCTCAAGTTTGCTCGGGTTCTCTTCTACTCATTCATAGGTGTGGGAGGGTGGGCACCTGATCCTTACCTTCGTATTCGTAGATTCGTAAGAATCTCAATAATACTTCAACTTACAAGTAAGTCTAGTATTCTTACTTCATCTTCCGAATACCGGAAGTTAAGTACCCGGGGAGTTTGTTTGTTTATTTGGTGTTGTACCCGGGGAGAGTCTTGGAAGCATGGTTGTTCTTTTCCCCCTCGTACACTCGTTCCTCTTGTGTCTCTCTCTTTCGTCTCAGTCTCCCTATCATGGCTTTCTGTAAGTATAAGTCATGTGCTGGCGCACTCGTATTAGGACATCCATTTCACCTCTTTTGTACTCACGTACCCGTGTGTCAGTCTATATGTATATATACTTTAATAATCACAATTGTTATGTTCTCTACTTCCCATAGGGAAACACTCTTTATTTCATTCATACATAAGCTTATGCATTGACTATGTCCCTATAACATGGAAATTTTATGTTTATTATCTCGGAAGGACAGTCTTACTACAACTAACTGTCTTCCCCTCTATGTTTTACTACGTTGGTTTCCTAATGTCTATTTGTAGCTCTGCTCAGGATGGTCCTCTGTACCTCACCAGGATCATCCAGGGATTTGTGGTAGAACTGTGTGAACGTCTTGCTGTCTCTCCATGATGCATTCCGCATGATTGCGTTCAGATTTGCATGCATCGCCTGAGCCAAGGAAGCCGCTGCCCCTCTCGTGCTGGGACCCTTGTACCGGGTAGTGTCTATGCCTGCTAGGTTTAACACGCATATTGTCCACCTGGCCAGTGTTGCCCTTGATATGGGCCCGTGCGGACCTATATAAGATAGGAGCAGTTGTGTGTTCTGTCTTCGGATGGGCTTAGTTCTGGCCACATATTCCCTAATTGTCCGAACTACACATAGTCTTCGGTCCGCTGGGTATTTATAGAACATCACCGAGTCCAGTGGCTGGCCCAGCTGGTTGTGCTTTAAGAGCTTCTTCATCTTGAAGTCCACAGAGTCCTCTTCAACCCTCAGCCTGTCCACTGCCAGGTTCAGGATTGTATGTCCCCTCTGGGACGAGACTAACAACAACAGCAGGACCAGTTTGTATGACAATAATTTAAAACTCATTTCGACATTATTGGGGAGTTTTAGTATCCAATTCGGGACAATGTCCACACTCCAGAAACTGTCGTATCTGGGCTGTGGAGGTCTCTGTTCGTGGGAGCTTTTGCATAGCCACTTTACCAAGTAGTGTTCCCCGATTGTTCGGCCCCCTGAGCGGGGCAGGATCATGCTGAGTGCGCGCCTTGCTGCATTTAGTGCGCCGTACCCTACCCCTGATTCAAAATAGAGTCGGAGGTAGCGTAGTACATCTGCTATCTTAGGGTTCAATACGTTGACCCCTTTTTCGATGGCCCATAGCGCCCATCTGTTTATATGCGTTAAATAGTTCTTTCTTGTGGAACTTCTCCACGTATGTTTAAAGTACTGGAGAGTTTTAATGTCTATGTCGTACCCTTCTAACTTCCTGGCCAGAAGAGGTACCCCATCAATTTTATGTCGTTTAGCCCCTCGTCTGACCTCTCTGGTTGCTGGTGGCCTATCCCAGAGAGGTTGCCCCCTTCCTGGGGAAGTGTAGTTGTTCCACCGACTCTTCGTGGAGTAGTGGGTGCCAGGGCTGAGCTGGCCAATGGGGCGTGACAACGATCACCCTCGTTTCATCCTTCTATAGCTTTCTCACTCCCCTGGGGATGAGGCTGAACGGTTTGTTGTTGTTGTTTGTTTGTTGTTGTTTTACGTCCTAGCAACATCTAAGGTCATATCAGGACGGGTACCGACTTGTGACAGTGCACACTCATGGCAACTTTATAGTGCTGTCCCACTGGGAAACCAGGCCTCCGGCACCATGACCTGGTATCCCACTCAGTCACATTATCCTGACACCAGTCCTTGCCCTATCCTAATAATGCCGAGCGCCTGGCTAGGAAGCAACAAGTATCAATTTTAAAGTCATTGGTTTGACTCGAGCGGGACTCGAACCCATGACCCCACCATCTACCAGCACGGGAGACGGACGCTCTAACTCATTCGGCCATACACTTGCCGTATTGGCTGCCCCCGACTCTTGACCCACATCGTGGTTTTTTGAGCGCGTCTTTGGCTCTGTATCCGTCGCCATCTTTTTTCGCGGTTTGGATTTTGCCAGGTTTGAGGGTTCTGTCTCACTGTCCGAATCGCTCGCAGTGCATAGCGCAACCGATGGCTGGTCCTCAACAGACATTTTTGCCATGACAGAATAGTAATGCGACCACACCGTCTAATAATAGCTTATGCGTATTACCGATCGGCCGAGATCAACTCGCACATGCTCTCGCAGTCTTAATTTTGGACGTCGTTCTGAAAGTTTTTTGGCGGATTAGTACATAATCACCAGCCAATTTCCACAATGTTTACACACAGTGGTGTACTAACAATCTTAATAATACAATTTTAAGTCCCCCTGCCGCCTCCAGGACTATCACGACAAGGAGCTAGTCGACCTCCTGGAGTTCGGCTTCCCAGAGAACTACTCCTCCAACACCCCTCCTCGCCCCACCTACACCAACCACCGCGAGCCCACCGAATTCCAGACCCACCTCCGCAACTTCATCCAGGTCGAGCTCGCCCAAGGCGCCCTGGCAGGCCCCTTTCTCGCCCCCCCCTTCACACCCTGGTCCCAGGTCTCGCCCATGATGACCCGCCCCAAGTCCGATCCCGGTAAGAGGCGGGTCATCGTCGACCTCGCCTATCCCCCTGGTGCCAGCGTGAATGCGGGGATACCCCGGCACGAGTACCTCGGTCACCCCCACACATACCCCCTCCAATGTGTGGCCGACGTTGGCCGCCGCCTCATCCGATAGGGCACGGACGCCTACACTTGGACGGCCGACATCTCGAGGGCCTACCGCCAACTCCATGCAGACCCCCTCTCGTGCCCTCTCTTCGGCATCACCTTCGAGGGTGCGGTCTACGTCGACCTGGCCCTCCCCTTCGGATGCCGCTCCTCGGGGGTCACCTCGGCGGTCGCATGGCTCCTCCGCCACGAGGGCTTTCATGCCCTCGTCTATGTGGATGATTTCGTCGGTTGCGCGCTGACCTACCTGAGGGCCCGCCAGGCCTTTGACGGCTTCATCGCCCTCGTCGCCGCCTTGGGCCTGGAGGTCGCCTCGGGGAAGTGCCACCCTCCGGCGGTGCGGATCACCTGGCTAGGCTTCGCTATTGATAGCAAGGCCATGACGATATGCATCGCCCCTGACAAGGTCGAGGAGCTGGTCACCGATTGCGAGGCCCCAGTCGCCCGGCCTACCCTCGGGCGCCAGGAGTTACAGAGCATCCTCGGCAGGCTCAACCACGTCGGCAGCTGCGTCCTCCCCGCGAGGAAGTTCATGGCACGCCTCCTCGCGGCCCTGCGCAGCTGCTACGACTTTACCACGATCAGCCTCGGGGACGACGCCCTCCAGGACCTGAGGTGGTTCGCGGCCTATGGAGGTGCCTCCAACGGCCTCCACCTCCTCCGCACCCCTGGGATCCGGAGGATCGTCGTGGAATGCGACTCCTGCCTCACCGCCGGGGGCGCATACTCCTCCTCCCACTGCTACACCCGAGGGTACTCTGGGGCCTTCCGGGCTCGCTTCCCGAGCATCCACGAGTTGGAGGCGGTCAACCTCGTGGTGGCGCTCTGCGCCCTCCTTCCAGTTGACGTCGCGGGGGCCAATGTTGTGATCAACACCTACAACAAGGCCTCCGCCGCCTCCCTCGACTCGGGGCGCCCCCGAGACCCCACCCTCGAGAGCTCTGGCTACTGGCTGCCGAGGGATGCTTCGAGCTTACCATCCTCCATAAGCCCGGGGCCGACCTCATCCTCGCCGACGCCCTCAGCGAAGCTGGGTGGGTGTTGCCCGAGACGAGGTCGGCCGCCTCGGGCTGGCCTACACATATCCCGACCACGACGACTTCCCCTATCATCCCGGCCTGTAACTGCAGGTTACTCCGCCGCCGAGGACCCCCCCCCCCCCCACTCTCTCCCCTTCCTCCCTTGACCGTTGCGCCATTACGTAACCCCCCCCCTTTTCTACCAGCCTTTATAGCCGGCCGCTTCCATGCTCTGAGCCACTCGACTCCCTGCGCCCTCCCAGAACGCGGCGATAGAAGCATATAGTGTGGTGCTGCCACCTGGTGTTGACTGTGAGAACCAATATAGGTTGACTAGTATACGCTGCTAGTGCTGCGGCGTTTGCACCACATATTAGTAAAATAACGTATTGGTAGGTTGGGTGTTGGAGTTTTACGTCCTGGCAACATCTAAGGTCATATCAGGACGGGCACAATGTATTAGTATACACTCAAAGCTACAGGAAAAATCCCGGAAATCCGCGAAATCGCGGAGATCTTTCATCCCTGATATACAGAAATATGAAGTGCTTATACTGATAAAAGAAAAGTAATTCCCAGCCATGCTTTATTCACTGAATAATTTGTGTACAATATTTGTGTGGCATGCAGACACCACTGGTTACATGTGTGACGGAAATCTGTAATGTTATGTCTGAAGACATCAAATTTTTTTTGTTAAATTTAAGCATGCATACATGTTAATAAATACTTCCTTTTTGATTTGGGAACTGTTTTATTTGATATATCAATGCAATACAAGATGTCAATAAGGATTCAACCACGTCCCATATGTCATGTTACAAATGGCTGACTGTAAAATGGGTTTTTTTTGGTACAAAAACACTTCATAACTAAAAGGATCAAAGTTGCACACAGTTTATTTTATTTCCCTTATTTCTTTCATCAAATCTGAACACGAATATGAAAAGTATAAGGGAAAAAATAAGTAGAAAGTTTTTTTATTGATGTTTTAAAATCCCATCCCATGCTGACCAGTTTTCAGGAGAGTGACCCATATTGGTTTATAGTCGCTTATATTGTAGTTCAATACACCCGATTTTGAACAGTACTTAATATTAGTGAAAGCAAGGTCTATTGGTTTTTGTGTGGTCCTTGTTACTCTACTTGGTTGTTTAATTACTTGCTGGAGTTCATGTTCTGCTGCAAATTGCTTCATAGCAACAGGCATTCATTGGATAGGTTAGTGGTTAGTGGGGAGGTAGAAAATGGATGGACCAGACTACATGTATCTCTGAAGTCTGAAGATAATAGCCACACAATGGACAGTTTTCAGGAGCAGCACAATGCAGTCTAAGCAATCTCTGTTTTAGGTAGTGGGCACATAGTTTGCCAGCCAACCAGCTGACACACTAGTGGTATGTAACATAACCATCAGATGTTCCAAGACAATACTTTAAATAAAGTGCAAATAATCTGACATCAAATCAATTGATATACTATATTTTCTTGGATGCTGGTTGAGTAATAGGTCCACAGCATGACAGTAACATGCATGACAGGTACAGAGCATGGCAGCTCCATATTCTAAGATAGTGCTTAGTATAGCATATGACAGCATAGTACATAACATGGCCGTTAACCAGCTGACAGATCTAATCCATGCAGCATGGTAGCCATATATACTAAAATATAGTATAAGTAATAGGCACACAGCACAGCCACCAACCACTTGACACACCATTGGCATGTAGTATGGCAGTTATAAATTCTAAAATTGTGTTTTACCAACACATACACAGTATGACAGTCAGTGTACACATCATGGCAGCTAAATATTCTAAGATACAGTTTGAGTAACAAACAGGCACAGTATTACAGCCAGCCATCCGAAACAGCAGCGGCATATAGTATGAGTTATACATACTAAGATAGTGAGTAATAGGGACACAGTATGACAGCCAACCAGCTGACATAGCGGTGGCATGCAGCATGGAAGCCCCACCTTCTAAGATAGTGGTTGAGTAGCAAGGACACATGACCACCAAGCAGTTACCACACAAGTGTCATGCAGCATAGCAGTTTTATATTCTAAATGATTGTTTTACTGCTTTGACTAGTGGCCACAATACAACAATCAGTCAGTGCATCAGTGGGATGCAGCATGCCGAGAACATGACAAGTAGTGTTTTATTGGTGGACACATGGTAGGATAGTTAACCACTTGACAGTGACAGAGTCAACCAAAGGTTCTATGGGTTATGTTCAGTGAGGTTCCTGCTGTACAACAGGTAGACAGCACCCAATAAGGCCAGACCAGACGGGATTTATAGAACATCCGTCCATCTCCCGTGCTGGTAGATCATGGGTTCGAGTCCCGGTCGAGTCAAACCAATGACTTTAAAATTGATACTTGTTGCTTCCTAGCCAGGCGCTCGGCATTATTAGGATAGGGCAAGGACTGGTGTGCTCAGTGTCAGGATAATGTGACTGAGTGGGATACCAGGTTATGGTGCCGGCGGCCTGGTTTCCCAGTGGGACAGCACTATAAAGTCGCCATGAGTGCGCACTGTCACAAGTCGGTACCCGTCCTGATATGACCTTAGATGTTGCTAGGACGTAAAACAACAACAAACAAACAAACAACAAACAAAACAGCACCCAATAAGTGGCATCCAGTCTGCTCGATACAATATTGGAAAAACTGTGGGCAGACAATCAATCACAGCAGATACTGTTTAAATAATGGGCACACAAGATGACACCCACCTATGGTGATACACCAGTGGTATGTAGAATGAAAGATGCATATTCTAGGATATGGCATGAGCAACGGGCACATGGATATTCACCCACTGCAGCAGCATACAGCATGACAGTTATATATTCTAAGACACTGTTCAATCAGCTGGCAAAACAGTGCTATGACAGCCATATATCACTGGGTACTATTTTGACTAGTGGCCACCAATACAACAATCAGTCAGAGCACCAGTGGTTACACAATACAACAATCAGTCAGCGCACTAGTGGGATGTAGTGGTCACACAATACAACAATCAGTCAGTGCACCAGTGGGATGTAGTGGCCACACAATGCAACAATCAGTCAGTGCACCAGTGGGATGTAGTCACCACACAATACAACAATCAGTCAGTGCATCAGTGGGAGTGCAACAGTGGGAAGTAGTGGCCACACAATACACCAATCCATGAGTGCACCAGTGGGATGTAGTGGTCACATCAAGGCAACAATCAGTCAGTGCATCAGTGGGGTGTCGTGGTCACACAATGCAACAATCAGTCAGTGCATCAGTGGGGTGTAGTGATCACAAAATACAGCAATCAGTCAGTGCTTCAGTGGGATGAGGTGGTCACACAATGCAACAATCAGTCAGTGCATCAGTGGGGTGTAGTGATCACAAAATACAGCAATCAGTCAGTGCATCAGTGGGATGAGGTGGTCACACAATGCAACAATCCGTCAGTGCACCAGTGGGATGTAGTAGCCACAGAAAACAACAATCAGCCAGTGCACCAATGGTCACACAATACAACACTCAGTCAGTGCACCAGTGGGATGTAGAGGTCACACAATACAACAATCAGTTAGTGCACCAGTGGGGTGTAGTGGCCAGGCAATGCAACAATCAGTCAGTGCACTAGTGGGATGTAGTAGCCACACAATACAACAATCAGCCAGTGCACCAGTGGGAGTGCACCAGTGGGATGTAGTAGCCACAATAGAACAATTAGTCAGTGCATCAGTGGGATGTAGCAGCCACACAATACAATAATCAGTCAGCGCATCAGTGGGATGTAGCATGCCAGCTAGATATGTGGCTTTGGGGTATTTCACTCAAACTGATATATCAGTGAACTAAGTGGTGTTTCACTACATTTTTACCACCTACCAAAGTCAAAAGATGTAAATATACAACAAATGTGTTAGATGCTGCACTCGGTAGCATGTGTACTTTTACTACAACACCATGCTTTATTTTACAATAATGGATCCAAATTTCGGGGTTCAAAAGAGTGAATTGACTCAAATAAGGAGTATAGCAAAGGATCAAATTATCTGTTACAAACTCACCAGGTGGCGGTGTTGGGAGTGGCACCCCTTTGATAAGGGGGTCAAACTGGACGTACAAAGATTGGCGTGCCAGGCTTGAGGACTTCATCTAACATAAAGAGGTTTTGATTTAGTATAAGTAGATTAAGTTTGTAATGATAGCGACGCTTGTAATAAAAACACAAAGTTAAGGTCTATCGCTCATTTGTACTTCCACATTATAGATTATTACATTTTATGATTTATCTTCATATAACAAACAAGAAATTGAGGTGAAACGTAAGAAAATCGATTGTCAGAAAAAAAGTCATGCCAATTTATAAAACACAGTGGTCATTTCTGTGAAAATGAAACAATAATATTTTGCTTGAGATGGAACACGTTAAATTAACCGAAAATCTTGAGCTGAATACCATACCATTTATATATTTTGTTCTCTTTTTAGTTTTTAATTTTAATACTTGGTCATTAGTTTCTATTAAATTAATGTACATTTTTGTTCACTACTTGTGTTGAATGAGTGTATGCTCATTCAGGGACATTGCAGGGCGCACAATGCAGCGAAGGTCCCTCGATCACCCCCCCCCCCCCACCCACCCACCCTCTGGGCGGGTGGTGGGGGGGTGCGGAGGGCGGGGATAAAACCATAATCCACATGCCAATCAACCCACACTGTCCCCTCCTTCCTACCTCACTCACTGCCAATGTAGCTATCACAGCAGCCAATCACAGTAGCTGCAATGATCATGGAGTGGCTAGATATGGGTGTCATTCCATATGAAATCAATTAATTCTAGGAAAAGATCTCACATCACCCTCAGAATATTGTGTGTGCATTAGCTATAATATATTTAAAGTTGCATGGTCCAATGAAATATTTATTTTTCAAAACCAAAACATGTATCTATATTTGATTATGTATATCCACCTTAGATAGTGGCGCCCTCCGAGTGTGTTCTAGCACACGAGTGCACTATCTAAGGACAGGGTTTAGGTGAAAGGATGCTGTAACAAATAACAAAAATCTGAATGGAACGGGATCCTCTCCCACAAGCCTGCATGTCACCCAAGTAGATGTACATAGTAGGCTAAGGTATCATTACTCAGACTAGATCAGACTTTGATCGCAACATGATCTTACTCAGACTTTGATCTAGACAAAAAAAACTGGAAAATTACAAAAAAACTAACATAGGCTATTACTAACAACCAAAATTGCAGAAGGCTGACCTGAGCAGACACAGGTAAACACTCCTGGGCAAAGGAACAGATCAAGACGGCACCACAGCTGTCCAGCGTTGAAAACAAGCACCCTGACAGGAGCTTATACGTTATGGGCAGAGTAAATACCTCGTCAATAAAAAAAAATTAAATCAAATTAACTAGTCATTTGGGACAGCATATATAGAATAATCAGTGAATTTACTACAGACACCTACTTTGAGTAAGCCATCACAGAAGGAAGCCATTAACCAATTAGGTCAATCTCGTGGCCTCAGTAGCCTTGACCCTCATTCTAAGTACCTGGTCAGGTTCCAGGATGTCCAGGGTAGTATTGCAGGCACCCTAGCCTGGGCTGATATAAAGTTGCATGGTCATAACAATTTTTACAAACCAAACCACATACTTACATTTGATCCTATTTTTCCGACTCAGATGGGAAAATGTTAGACTGAAAATCTGAAAGTACCCAGTTTGTCGGTTTTGGTACATTAGTTGATTAATCATGGACAATTGGTCTTCCTCATTTCACTGCTCCTTACCCTATCCTAATAATACTGAATGCACGGTGAGGTAGCAACAAGTATACATTATTAAGTCATTGTGTAAAATATTTCGACTTATTTGGGTCCGTATCAAATAAAATGAGAGTAAATAATTTGCTTTAAAACAAAAATAACCTTTTTTCGTGACATCAATAATGGCAATATTAAACCCATTCTAATAATATCTAAGTCATTCAATCATTGTTATGACCATTCTAATAATAATCAACTCATTATGCATGTTGGCTGCAGGCTAACATGGGTAATTTGCACACGAGGCGCTGTCCTATTTTTAGGTTACCTGCTGAATCTCACTATGGCTGCTTGGTCACTTCTCCGCGGGTCGCTGCATGGACAACTTCGCTCACTCTACACCCACTACTGCATCTACCCTACCTTGTGCACCTACGCCACATGCTCGCCTCACTACTGCATACTACGCCGCTGCCTATGTCTGCCATGCCGCCGCCCAAGAAGAGAGGGGTAGGCCGCCTCTCGTACTGCCACAACCTAGGCTCCAGCCAGCCAGAGCAGTTGCCTCAGTCAGATGTGTTAAATTCTGCTTCTTCTTCTAGGTTTGTTCCGCCACCCTCACCTCAACTGTTTAAGGACTCGATGATTTCTGGCCTCGTGCTACACAGCCGTTGTGGTATGATTTCAATTCCTATCTGGATATCTATAATTCTGTCAGCGAGACAGCCCTCCCTAACTACCTTGCAGCTAGAGTCCCGGTGTGGCAGTAAATCGCAAACCCCTGGAAATTGCAGACCCTGGGGTTTGTGATTTACTAGGAAATTACAACCCCCCCCCCCCCCATGCTTTGTAGCATTTATCACCGCAAGCAGGGCAGCTATAGGCCTATGTTTGATTTTGAACTTCGACCAGATGTGGGGGATAAAATGGATTCAAGAAGGATCAAGATGGATTAATTGATTAGTTTTGATGTCATGCTGTCACAGCAAAGGCCCTTTTCACTGCTATTGATCACTCACAAGAAGGATAAGGACCAGATCAATTTATGTCAAAGATACTAAACTACAACATTAAAAAAGCCAGCACAACTTCTTTAAACACTTTGAACTAACAAATATCAAATTCCCTACAAAACTATCAGTAGTGCCAATGATTTTCCGCGATCGTGGAAAACGGACGGAAATCACAGATTGTCAAGTTTGAAACGGAATTCATAAGTTGGAGCGGAGTTCCGTTATTTTCATGTCAAATCCATTATTTTGAACTAAAAAGTGACAGAATAAAGCCTAAATTGATCAAATACCACTTCTCCGTAGTCATGATCTCCAATCTAATATCAGTATTTATTTTTATTTTATTTGTCATTCTTTTGTGTGACGATCATGTTGCGATGTGTTACATTATTATTTCAATTGGTATCATTATAATAAAAGTGCAGTGTCAAGTTGAATGCTAAAGTCCCCGTCAATTAATTCTAACATGATAGCAATACATAAGTAACATAATCAAGCATAAAATTAAACAGTGTGGAATGGAATTGTTATTTTTTTCTGAAACGGAATTTGCTATTTGGTGAAATGGAATTTGCCTTATTTTGAAACGGAAAATCATTGGCACTACTATCAGTCACTTTACACATACATAGGCTGCACATACATAGGCTTCCACATTTATTTTCATATGTGAAGGGGGATCCCTCACGAGATGGATAAATTGATTATTTTTAATTTCATGCCTCTCACAGCAAGGGCCATTATTCACTGCGCAGAAGAAGGCTAGGGGACCAGGTCAATTTGTTGTCAAAGATACTAGACTACATCAATAAGAAAAGCCAGAACAACTATCTGTATCATTAACATGGGGGGTTTGCGATCTCCAGGGGGGATATGTGATTTCCTACGAAATCGAAAACCCCCCATGCCCATATATGGCATGGGGGTTTGCGATTTCTTAAATCACAAGTGGGGGTTTGCGATTTACAGGGTTTGCGATTTCCTGCTACACTGGCTCCGTCAGGTTTGGTTATTCCGGCTATCCCAACACCCTCTTGGTTGATCATTTAGAGTTTGGTTGGCTGCTCGACTACACGTTGACTGCCACCCACATCCCTACTTTAGTGAATCATACCCCATCAGCATATACAGATGTGCACATTAATAAAGAAGTAAAATTAGGTCCGTTATTGGGCCCCTTTGAAAAAAAAAACCTTTCATCGGTGGTGCCAGCTGAGCCCTCTGATGACTCGGCCTAAGAAAAATTCCCTGTCAAAAAGAGTAACCAGTGACCTCAGCTTTCCCCCAGGATATAGTGTTAATGCAGGCATTATCAAGGGTTTCTACCAGGGGTTGACTTTCAACTTCTCTCTTCCAACCGTCTCCATGCTCACAAATAGGTTATCGCTCCTTGATCCGTCTGGTTCTGGGGCGTAGACTTAGCGACGGCCTATCGGCAGTTGCGAGGCTGCCCCCTTTCAGTGCCCCTTCTTGGCCCTTAACAGTGCTACATATGTAGATATCGCTCCCCTTTCGGGTGCCGCACCTTCGCACTCGCGTCTGCTCGGACTACTAGAGGGGTAATCTGGTTGCTTCGTCAAGAGGGCTTTTTTGCCCTCTGTTATCTAGATGACTTTGTGGGGTTAGAGTCCTATGAAAAGGCAGTAAAGGCTTATGAAAGATTTAATAAGTTAGCAAGCACTTTGGGATTAGACTTAGCAGTAGACAAGTGCTCCCCTCCAGTACCCTCCATAGTCTGGCTGGGTTTCCGGATTGATGCTCCTTCTATGTCTGTTTTGGCTGCCCCTTATAAAACTAAAAGAAATTGTCTCAGAACACGCAGCTTCGAAACATAAAACTAGGAAACAATTGCAGAGTCTCACAGGTAAATTGCGACATATCTCGAAATGCACTAAGCCAGCCATCAGGTTCACAAATAGGGTCCTAGAAGCACTCCGTAACACGCCCTTCACTGGCCAACTTGTATTTGCTCGTGACTTATTAGATGATCTAGATTGGTTCGAGAAGTTTGCAGCTGGGTCACTCTCCTGAAAACTGGTCAGCATGGGATGGGATTTTAAAACATCAATAAAAAAACATCCTACTTATTTTTTCCCTTATACTTTTCATATTCATGTTCAGATTTGATGTGAGAAATAAGGGAAATAAAATAAACCAAGTGCAACTTTGGTCTCTTTAGTTATGAAGTGTTTTTGTACCAAAGAAAACCATTTTACAGTCAGCCATATGTAACATGACATATGGGACATGGTTGGATCCTTATTAACATCTTGTATTGCATTGATATATCAAACAAAACAGTTTTCAAATCAAAAGGAAGTATTTATTAACATGTATGCATGCTTCTCAGTATGAAATTATTGAATTCTACTTAGATTGTTATTAAGAAGACTCTGTGGTGTCCTAAACATGTGTTACGTCTGAGCAACTCATGTTATACTGCCATATGATATAGCTTAATCATGGATTACACCCTTGTTTTTATCTCATCAATTTATTTGTTTACATAGATGTAAAGAGATCTCCAGCTTTCACTTGCAACCAACAAATATTAAAAATTCAAATATTAGATTTTAACTCCCGATGTGACACTGGCCAGTTTTCAGGAGCGACCCAGCTCAGTTTAATGACCTACAGCTCCTTCCATCCGGACATACTGAGCCAACCAGTCCTTGCCCTATCCTAATAATGCCGAGCGCCAGGCTAGGAAGCAACAAGTATAAATGTCTAAGTATTGGTTTGACTCGACCAGGGTTCGAACCCATGACCCCATGATCTACCACCACGGGAGACGGACGCTCTAACTGATTCAGTCATCCCGTCTGGTCCCGGAGGCGCTTTCTCTGACAAGGAATACTACACTGCCAAATATCCACATACTGTCACTAATAAAAACCTATATCACACAGCTAGAAGCTCTTAATCTTGTACATGCAGTCACCACACTCCTCCCAGCTCAACCACACAGCTACACTGGCCAAGTCAATACAGACAACATGGCCTCCCAATTAGTGCTCTCATCTGGTAAAGGGAAAGACAGGCTCCTCTGAGCGTGTGCTTGTCAACTCTGGCTACTGTCTGCATCCTTGAATTTTGAACTGCAAATCTTACCTAAACCTGGCTCGTCTCTAATACTAGCTGATGCCCTAAGCCGTTCCTTCGCTCTGGAGTCGAAAGCTAAAATGATGTGTCTTGACCTTAATTTAACTCGGGTCTTTCTAGATAAAAGATTCACCCGGTACTTGTAGTACACGGGTGAAGACCAGCCTTATATAAATACGGGGGAAAATAGCATTAGTATGGAAGTGAGGCTCCAGTATGTGGCTCCAGTATCAAATGGCTACCCATATTATGCATATAGGCACAGAGTTGGTGAAATGGGAGAGAATGCAAAAAAGACAAGATGGCGGTCGTAGAACACCGTCGATTTCACTTTTAAATCTTATTAAACTAGATATTATATTATATTTTTCAACTCAAAGGTAGCGGGTAAATAATAAGACAGATGTAAAGAATAATTGTTGCATCTTACATTGTGAAATTAGGCTCTCAATTCTTTGACCCGCATTTTCGCCACCTTTTACATAGGGTTGGTTTGCACCCCTACTGCAGCAGTACGGGGTGAATATTGTATCTAGGGTCTTTCCTACCTTATCATTAGATGTTCTCGACTTTAAACTGTAACCCCTGATAATGTTGCATGGAAGATAGTATTTTTCTTGCATCTATCTTCCAGGCTACTCAGTGAACCATCATGACAAACTCCTGTGCCTCTACAAGTCCGGCCTCACCATCCATACTTGGCAAAATAAAGCAGCACGCCTAAGGAAATACTTTTCCTGCTGCTCTCAGCATGCAGTCTCCCCAGCAAGGCCCTCAGTCTATGACATTTTGTCGTTTCTTTCTTATGTTTCTTGCTGATAGTTTTCAGGCGTGGTCCTTAATTATTTTAGTATGATTAAGATTTGGATCTCGGGGAGCCTGGGTGACCACCCGGAGTTCGCCTCTCACGAGATGGCTATCATCAAATGCGCCATTATCAAGAATTCTAATCATGTAGTTTCTAGAGCCCCACCCATTACCCCAGGCGAGCTCCGTAGTATTATTAGCTTCTTAGTAAAACTTGATCCTGTTCCCTGCTCTATTATTAGGTTTTCTGACGTTTATGCGTCAGAGCAATTTGGTAACCTCTTCCAAATTTCTCATTGGCCCTCATGTTCTGAAGTTTTCTGATGTTTCTCTCCATACTAATATGCTAGATATAATGCTAAGGTCATCTAAAACCAGGTCCCGCTCTGCTCCTCCACTAGTTTATACCCTTCCCGCCATGGCCACTCCTCCTGCTGCCCGGTGCGTGCATGAGCGCGCTATGTTAGGAGGCTTGCTCTGCCTGTCGTCACCAGCACAGGTCATCCCCAACGGGGAACCCCTCACAGCCAAGCTCCTGCTCCATGCTCTCCGAACTGGCTCCCTAACAGTGTTTGGTCATAACAAGCAATATACGATGCACAGCTTCCCCGAGAGGCACTGCCGAGCCTGTGAAACAAAGCTAGCATGGAAGCCGGGACCTGGATGTCCAATACCGTGATAGCATACCTCGGCAAGACTGTGGTAACCGACGCCCCTTCAGCGCTCACCCATCTATTGGTTTGAGCGCTGTATGGGTCGTATACTCTTCTAGCTGCTCAAATGTTTGTCCGATGAACACCACTACCAGAAACCATATGTTACACTTACCAAGGAAACAAATAACACAGAATGAAAGGGAACAACTGATCTTCCTGTTTATCAATGTTTTTCTTGTTTGACAATGAAAAATGCAGTTCTAAGTAGCAAGTTGTCAGTCTTCCAGTACACGTGACAGAACCAAGTTTTCTAGTACTGTAAAAGAAAATTGAAAGGGTTTGTTTCAAAGGCCATGACTGTTCTAGGCCCATGTGAATTATGTGCTAGTACAGTTGAACCAATTCAATATTATCATGCAGATGGTGTCTTTGTAAAAAAAAATCTCATATCTTTGTGCTGTACCATGTGCCTTGCATATATTTACTAAGTACTCACATTGTCCTCTGATCCAAACTTGTTGAGCATTTCCCAAGCCGTAGAGTCATTGAGGACTGAAAGGGATAAGTAGTAAGTACACATTTACTGATTCAGTTAATATAACTCACTGGTATAGTCGTACGTGCTGATATCAGGGTCATGTTGTGTTTAGGTCTAAACAGTTCCAAATATATAATGACACAATGACTATTTTAAGAAGCAAATTCACTTATCTGATTAATATGATAATAGAACCAGATATGGGGAGATCGGATTTACCAAAGCAAGTTGACATATTACTTCTTACGAACCAGACAGGATGGCCGAGTGAGTTAGAGTGTCCGTCTCCTGTGTTGGTAGGTCGTGGGGTCGTGGGTTCGGCATTATTAGGATAGGGCAAGGACTGGTTGGCTCAGTGTCAGGATAATGTGATAATAGTGGGATATCAGGTCATGGTGCTGGCGGCCTGGTCTTCCAGTGGGCCAGCACTATAAAGTCACCATGAGTGCGCACTGTCACAAGTCGGTACCGTCCTGATATGACCTTAGATGTTGGTAGGATGTAAAACAACAAACAAACAAACAAAAAACATCTTATGAACCTGCCAACACAAATGTAAGGATCGTAACATCTGGAGGTGGAGCTGGTTTTCGTAGTTTATAAGGGACAAATCTAACCTAATCGCCCCACACACCCTTATCCCATCTTCCTAAGATCCTGACAGCCTGGGTCCAAATTACCCACGGTAACTATTTCCAGCCTACAACTCTGATTCGTTTCCAAGATATTGGCCCCACAAATCCCCCAAGAATTAACATGTGCAATTTGTGAGTGCAAAAGGTGGGCGTGGCAGCGATGTATGGAGGCCCATATCTCGGAAACACTTGACGCCTAGAATTGATCTGTTTCGGTGACTGGAAGGTATCTAGATTTTGGTTGATTTTTTTTTTTGATTTTTTTTTTATTGAGGCTGTATTTATACTGTCCATAGCATATAAGCCCGGGTACCCAGGCTTGTTTTCAATGCTGGCCAGTTGTAGTGTTGGTGTTATCTTACCACACAGTGGCTGCTGATAAGGTATTTGATTGCCTGCATTTCAGTAGCAGATAGATAATTGGTTGGTATGGTTAGTAGCCTATGTTAGTTTGGAATGACCCTATAGTTCATGATAGGCAAGTGTATGTACATGTCAGTCATGCTAGTTAGAGGACCGAGGTTCTCAAATATGGATTGATTGATGGTTATTTAATGTTGAGTCGACAGAAAATACTTTATTCACTGCGATTTCAAATGCCATTGGCAAAACATCCAAGTCTACTTTTAAATCCACCAAGTGAGGAATTATATGAAGAATGAGTGGCTGAGAAATTTGGTCTGGCTTTGTACATAACCCAATCTCGGTTTTCAAAAGCATCCGTATATCCAGGATACAGCCAATTTATTTTCAGCTTCAACATTACTGCAAAGCAATTTTCAAGTGATGGTATTTAATGTGTGACATGAAAAACAATTTGCTTAAATCGACAGATTTGGTTCTCTGCAGATTGTCAGCTTTGGTTTGTGATGCATCCTGCGAAGCTGGCAGAAATGTGTACCCGGATTTTGCTTTTGAAACCAACAAGGAGTGTATCTCATTAATACAAAGATGCCTCTAAATAATATTCATATTTGTACTCCTATTATAAATTGAGAAATTGTCTTCGTAAAAACTAGCAAGAATTTAACAGCATTAACCATACATTACCCAAAAAGTATAGTTGCAGCATAATTGGCGTTTCACGAATGTCGAGGCCTCGGATATTTAGCGAAATTTAAAGATGCGTCAGAGTAGTAATCTTCCAAGTCATACCAACAACTCCCTTGTCCACAACCGGATGGGTTGGGTGCGACTGTCCTAGGCCTCGACCTCGGTGACCGACCAATTATGCTGCAACTATACTACGTAAGCACTTGCATAATTAATAATCTATTTCACCTCGTTCTCGGCTTTCAAAAGCATCCATATATCCAGGATACAGCCAATTTATTTTCGGCTTCAACATTACTGCAAAGCAATTTTCAAGTGACGGTTTTTAATGTTGAGTATTGTCAGTGGAAAGATAAACAATTAAATTGTTAAGATCCTGGCCCTCCACCCTTAATTGGAGGTATACTAATCAGCCTATCTCTCCACCATCCTGTGTTGAATTTCACAACCTTCTCTTGGGTCTTCCTATCAGGGCTGAGATTAGGCTATTAGGGTTTGGTAGTGGGCTGCGTATATTTACACGGTAGCCCTCTCTGTACGCCACCACCCCCTGACGAGGTAGTCTAACGGCCAACCTTAAAGTTGCATGGTCCGATAAAATAAATATTTTCCAAAACCAAAGCACTTGACCTACATTTAATTCTATATATCCAACTGAGATATTGGTGCATTATTTGTTTGTTGTTGTTTTACGTCCTAGCAACATCTAATGTCATATCCGGACGGGATTGGTGCATTAACTAATGATTTAGGACAGAATATACAGAACAGTGAATTTACTACCTCATCCCTGTGGACATCTACTTTGGGAAACCCATCAGACAGGGAGATCATTAACCAATTAGGTCAATCTCGTGACCTGAATAGTCCTGCCCTGATTCCCAGTACCATATATGGCCTTGGCTTAGGACATATAGGCCTATTTCAATGTTTGTAAACATTGTGTATGCGCGCGCAGCTTGGCTGCAGAACGAATGCACACTGCCACTGAGTTTGTCAGTACGCGCAGTGCAAAACGTCAGTTCTATTAAAGATTAATAGAAATCCAGAACCCTAACCGTATCAATTTAATATAATCCTTTTGGTAAACATGTTTTCTATGGGTATTCCAATCAGTTTGCTTTTACGTGGTGTGGTTTTAGAGATATTTCACTTTTTCCGTATCAAGATTGTTCACCGCGATTGACAATGCATTGAGTTTGCCGTACGCGCATAGCAAAATGTCAGTCTTATTCAAAATTAATAGAAATCCAGAACCCTAGCCGTATCAATTTAATATAATCTTTTTTGTAAACCTGTTTTCTATGTGTATTCCAATCAGTTTGTTTCTAGGTGGTGTGGTTTTCGAGATATTTAACTTTTTCTGTATGAAGATTGCTCACTGCCATTGACAATGCATTGACTGATTGAGTTTGCCGGTGTCATGGTATAAAACCCCGGCCCGATCGCAGCCCCTGCCGTGGCTTCTGCGCATGCGCAGAGTTTGTAAACAGGCAGCTTGGCTGCAGAACGAATACACACTGCCAGTGTCTATTAAAGATTAATAGAAATGCACAACCCTAACCATATAAATTTAATATAATCTATCCGTCGAATATGTTTTCTATATGTCTACCAAGCAGCTTGTTTCTAAGTGGTGTAGCTTTAGAGATATTTCACTTTTTCTGTATGAAGATTGCACTGACACTCAGAATATCCCAACTTTCACTATTATCTCTGTTTTTAATACTTTCAGCATAAATTGCTCTTAGGTTACATTAAATACTTCAGATCTTCCTCTTCAATCGCGCATTAAGATATTTTTAATCGATCCAATGAAAGCTTTTAAATTTATTTTACAAAAATAAATGCTTAGTCAACTGTCTTCACGGCAGGGGCTGCGATCGGGCCGGGGTTTTATACCATGACACCGGTACGCGCAGTGCAAAAACGTCGATTTTATTCAAAATTAATAGAAATCCAGAACCCTAACCGTAACAATTTAATATAATCTTTTTGGTAAACATGTTTTCTGTGTATTCCAATCAGTTTGCTTCTAGGTGGTGTGGTTTTAGAGATATTTAACTTTTTCTGTAAGAAGATTGCTCACGACCATTGATAATGCATTGAATTTGCCCGTACGCGCAGTGCAAAACGTCAGTTTTATTCAAAATTAATAGAAATCCAGTACCCTAACTTCATTAATTTAATATAATCTTTTTGTTAAACATGTTTTCTATGTTTCTAGGTGGTGTGGTTTTAGAGATATTTAACTTTTTCTGTGTGAAGATTCATTAGATTGCTCATGGCCATTGACAATGCATTGAGTTTGCCGGTACGCGCAGGGCAACACGTCGATTTTATTCACAATTAATAGAAATGCAGA
The DNA here is from genome assembly GCA_030323885.1 of Branchipolynoe longqiensis. NCBI lineage: Eukaryota > Metazoa > Annelida > Polychaeta > Phyllodocida > Polynoidae > Branchipolynoe > Branchipolynoe longqiensis. The sequence goes on from CM059190.1 coordinate 8,446,748, forward strand.
CCCCTAACCTTATAAATTTAATATAATCTATTCGTTGAATGTGTTTTCTATATGTGTACAAAGCGATTTGTTTCTAGGTGGTGTGGCTTTAGACATACTTCACCTTTTCTCTATGAAGATTCCTCACAGCCATTGAGTTTATAGTGTGCCCGGATGTTGTCCTGCAGCCAAGCAGCGCGAGCACTGACCTAAATACATGTGCTTTCGTCATATGAAATTGGTCAATAATGGGAGTTTGATAGCCTCCACCCCCCCACACCCCACCCCCACACACAGTGTGGGCAGTGTGTGTGAGGGCAGATGACACTTACCACCTGATATTGAGAGAGCTCTATGAAAGCAGGTTTACATTGAACATCTGGATATTTCACTGGGGAAAGCTAAGCACTTATTGATTGGTTGTTGGAGTTTTATGTCCTGGCAACATCTAAGGTCATATTAGGACGGGTACCGCCTTCATGGCGATTTTATAGTGCTGCCCCACTGGGAAATCAGGCTGCCGGCACCATGACCCGATATCCCACATTATCCTGACACTGAGCAAATCAGTTCTTGCAATAGTCTATTAATGGCGAACGCCAGGCTAGGAAGTGACAAGTATCAATTTTAAAGTCATTGGTTTGACTCGACTGGGAACCAAACTTCTGACTACGCATGCGAGGCCCGCACTGTACCGATTAGGCTACCATACCCAGTCAGGACGGTAGGGAGAGGTATGCATTAGAACAGGCGTTAACATAGCCTCAATCTATTTATATTAACCCAGTTATGGAGGAGCTGGACAGGCACAACACCAAGGCTTTGCACACTCCACCTATGAAGTGTTCTCAGTCCACAGATGTGCCTATCTCACCTTCTACAGATTAGAGGCGACACTATCCACCACAGCACCCTCTGCTTCTATGTAGATATGTTGCACACTTCCCAGATAGCACACAGTCGTCGGCCCGACGGCGGCCCGACGGCGGCCGCTCCGTCGGCCCGACGGCGGCCGCTCCGTCGCCCCGACGGTGGAAAACTCCGTCGCCGACGTTGTTTTGTCCAACCTCCCGCCGTCGGCGACGGCGGGTGCCCGTCGGCCCACGGCGCAGCCGCCGTCACCCCGACGCCGTCGGGGCGACGGCGCCAAACGCCGTCAGGCCGACGTTGTTTTGTCCAACCATCCACCGTCGGCCCGATGGCGTTTCGCGCCCCGTCGGGCCCGACGGCGCCAAACGCTGCCGCCGTCGAGCCGAGAAGACACTGTCACTCTAGTGTCAATACGTACAGGTGCAAAAATATTAGTTTTATTCAAAATTAATAGAAATCGAGAACCCTAACCGTATAAATTTAATATAGTCTGTACGTATTGACACTATAGTGACAGTGTCTTCGAATCTAAAAAAAAAACAAGATGGCGGTTCTTGGTCAACCTTCCGTACATGGTAATTCAAATCGTATTAACACGAATAATTCCATTAATACGTCGTAATAAATTACAAAACTTTTACAAAATAATCTAAGCATATTAATAAACAAACCTGTTAAATAATTCCTTTAAATTCCTCCGATTTCTGGCGTTATTTGTTCAAATAGAACGCTGTCCAACGATCGCACGTGTTGTGCTGGCGACTCGAGTCAGGTGCGGATTCGAAGTAAACAAACCGCATCGGATGATTCAAAGCGTATTAACACGAATAATTCCACTAATACTTCGTAATAAATTACAAAACTTTTACAAAATAATCTAAACATATTAATAAACAAACCTGTTAAATAATTCCTTAAAATTCCGGGTAATTCTGGAGTTATTGGTAGAAAAAGAACACTGATCAACAATCGCACGTGTTCCGCTGGCGACTCGAGCCGAAATCCAAATTTAAAGAACTGCGCAGGCGCGGCCCACCACCGTCGGGCCGACGATGGCCCGACGGTATACCAAGTGTGGAAAATGAATGCAAACCTGCGGCGGCCCACCACCGTGAATCAAAAGTGGAAAGGGATTGAACCCTAACGTCGGAACACCACCGTCGGGCCGACGGTGGCCCGACGGTGGCTCACAAGTGGAAAAGGATTGAAACCTAAGGTCGGGACACCACCGTCGGGCCGACGATGGCCCGACGGTATACCAAGTGTGGAAAATGAATGCAAACTTGCGGCGGCCCACCACCGTCGGGCCGACGGAGGCCCGACGGTGGCCCGACGGCTCAAAAGTTTAACCCTAACGTCGGAACACCGCCGTCGGGCCGACGATGGCCCGACGGTGAATCAAAAGTGGAAAGGGATTGATTCCCAACGTCGGAACACCGCCGGCGGCCCGACGGTGGCCCGACGGTGGCTCAAAAGTGGAAAGGGATTGATTCCCAACGTCGGAACACCACCGTCGGGCCGACGGTGGCCCGACGGTGGAAAGTCGGTGCCGACGGACCGACCAATAGCCGACGTCGGGCCGACGGCTGTGTGCTGTCTGGGTTGTCTAGCTGACTAACTTTCTCAGCGATCGAATTGATTGTATGAATTATGCACAGGTAGGTGACTCTCAGATGACTATATCTCACAGTCGACACCCAGGCTTGTGTGCTAACAACTGGATGATGTGCCCCCCCAACCCTGCCTCTCCCTCCCACAAGACCCCTTTCACTCCACATGTACTGTTTGTTGTCCATACTGCCGGGCTTGAACGGCATGCCGATTTTTGTTATTTTCGTTTTTGTCCCACTGTTTTGGGAGGAGTTCGACCACCCGACCCACAACCTGTGCAGGAGAGATTTGACTTCCTCACCAGAGGGGGACATAACTCACCCTCAGATGGTCGAAGACCAACGAAAATAGGATGAGATCGAGGTAACTATCATATCCTATATGGGACACATAAACTTTCAGAGGGATGTCGGGTCGCTTTTCCTTCATCCAAATTAGCTTCGTAGAACAATTCTTGTTGAACTTGCTATAACTCCTTCCCTTATTGCCCTAGTTGTCCATCTTATCCTTCGATATATAGCATTCCTATAATCATGTGTACCATTCACACCAGGTACCTCTGGTGCTGCACCATCTTCAAATCATTATATTTTGTTGTTTTGCTCCAATCTAGTCAACCGTTTCAAACATGTCTGCACTGTTGTGAAGCCTGCTACATCAGTAATCTTTACATAATACGTTATCTCTTCCTTTACTAAGATCTGTCCATGGAGCATTCTACAAGGATTTCCATGTCACATACTGACATAGGCAACATGATTTCATCGAAAATCATAGAATATCATTTACATAACCCCCCCTCTCCCGCCCAACCCTACCATGTCCTATCAGAATTATCCAAAATGCTCGTCCAGTGAAGTTATTCCTTTCTATTTAGCTACCTTCGATTATACTCCCCATTACATGAGCATTACTTGAAATGTTTTGCCAATGTAATTGTATGATGTCTACAGAACTCATCTCTAGTGTTTCCTAGCTACATTTGATGCAATAGCCAATACTCTAACTGGCTTACAATCCCATAAATCATGTTAGAAACCTTTCATTTCATGTACCAGATAACATTTTTCCTGCCCATGTTCTCATTCCAATATTGAAACTTGGATACCAGACAGGACCTGGTTCATGAGTTGATGCTGCTATTCACTGAAAGACAATCTTTGGCTACAGGAAAAAAATACATTCAGATTGAATAGATCAGACAAGACAAAAAACAGAGGCAATGAATCGTTCCCATTCACATCTTGCTAGTTGTGTGAATGTGAAAATGGAGATCAAAGAATGAGGTGGCAGTGGATCACACAAATATAACTGGTAACAAAACCGATCAAAGGAAAGCTACTCACAATCAGATGCATTGATAAACTCTCCGTTAGGTTCCTTTTTATCAGAGTCCAATACTTGCACAGATTGCTTCAACGTTTTCCTACAGATAAAGAAAATTTGTTCCGATAAAATTCACACTATATTCAGCTTCTAAAATTATACATGCTAATTAAGTACTCATGTTTATTTTAGTATTACTAGACTTACTTGTAAGTTGAAGTATTAGTAAGATTCTTACGAATCTACGAATACGAAGGTAAGGATCAGGGCAGAGGACAAGCTTGCGCATGTCCGGAAGTAGCATCAGTTTTCGTAGTTGGAGGGAACAAAAAACCTATTCACTTGGATCAGTAAACCCCCCCCCCCCTTATCCCATCACCCTGTTCACAGAACCTTATTTGATATTTATACTCGAGTATTCACGATTCTATTTATTTAACAAAGTAATACTTCAACTTACAAGTAAGTTTAGTAATACTAAAATATTCTTACTTCATCTTCCGAACACCGGAAGTTAAGTATCCGGGGAGAGTCTTCGTAGCTAGGTTTTTTGCTTTCAGACTTCTCCTTTTACTTTCTTCCTCTCACTTCTCTATAACACCATCTAATTTTCTGCCTTTTGACTTTTTAAACCCATTTAACTCATTTCATGTGTTATGTAAGTGTGATAATTAATGACTTCCAGTTGTTGTTTGTTTGTTGTTGTTTACGTCCTAGCAACATCTAAGGTCATATCAGGACTTCCACTTAACATACTTATTCAAACCTTCTCAGTGTAGCACACCAATTTTTTTTTGTAACCTTTCTTACAATGTATCTTCTCTTACAGTTTTATATTTTTCTTAACCACTCTTATTATAATTAGTTATTCACATTTTGTGTTTTAATGTCTTTTCAATATCAGTCTCTGTACTTCGCCTGGATCTTCTAACGATTTGTGATAGAACCAGGCAAAACTCCCACTGTCCCGCCATGACGCGTTCCTCATTATGGCGTTTAGGCTAGCCCCCAGAGCTTTAGCTGAGGACGCTGAAGCCCCTCGTGTGCAGTGTCCTTTGTATTTTGATGTACCAATTCCAGAGAGCTCTAGCACACTCAAAATCCATCTTGCCAAAGTGGCTCTCGATATAGATCCATGTGGTCCAATGTAGGTCAACAACAACTGGGTACAGTACTTCCTTACTTTCACAGTTCTTTTCAAATACCTTTTCAAAGCTCTTACCACACACAATTTGTGATTTTCTTTATATTCATAAAACCTTATGGCATCCAGCGGTTGCCCCAGATGATTATGCTTTAACAGACACTTCATTTTGAACACAATTGAATCTTCTTCTATCCTCATCCTATCAGCAGATGGGTTGAGGATAGTTTGTCCCCTCTGGGACGACACCAGTAATAATAACATTGTTACCTTATAAGACAATAGTTTTAAACTCATTGCAGCATTGCATCCTAGTTTTTCTATCCAATTTAGGACAACCAACACTTTCCAAAAACTACCATATCTAGGTTGTGGTGGTCGCTGCTCATGGCAACGTTTGCAGAACCACCTCACTATGTAGTTTTCACCTACTCTAGTTTCATCTATCATTCTGGGCAAGATCAAGCTCAGTGCACATCTGGCTGCATTAATTGCCCCATATCCTACTCCACTCTCAAAATAAGTTCTCAAATACTTAATTATTCCCGCCAACAACGCTAACATTATACCATTACTTCTTTTCAACGCCTTAATTTGATCTCTTTCTAACATCTTAAAATTGATTCCCACATACTCAACTGCAGGTGCATATGATACCATCAATCCTATTAGTCCCACTACTTGGCGTATAGTCAGATTATTCTGGGGTGCATTTTCTACCTCATCTATAACTAATAAAATTTCTCATTTTTTCTCATCCGTTAATGATACCCATATATTTACAGTCAATATCAAATCCTAAGATTTGCACAGCCGTCAAAACCAATTTTTCTCTATTCACTTTGAATCCTAAATTGGTGAATGTTCTCGTGAGTTCCTGAATGGCTTTCTGACATTTTTCTATTTTTTCCTATGACAAAACTATCATCTAGATACTGGAACCCCACATCTCCGTTCTTCCCACATTCTGCATATATGGGTTTTTAACAATTTTGTAATGATAAGGGGCCCTGGTGATAGTCCATTAGGCAACATATGGTACTCGAGTAGTTTATTCCTAGTCGGAACCTAAGGAATTTTCTTAGTTTAAACAAAAATCAATTTGGACTGAGTAGTAAGTAAGCAGCTGTGAGGTCAGTGCTCGCCATCCACATGCATGGTTCTCATAGATCTAGCGCTGTTTTTAATTTAATCATTTTGAAGTGTTTATACTCTATACATTTGTTTAGCTCAATTAGATCCAGGATCATTCTAAATTTACCGTTAGGCTTAGGTTGAAGAAATATGCTTGACACCCATTGTTCAGGGTCCTCCTCCACTTCTTTTAACATTCTTTTTAATTAAAAATGTTACCTCATTTGTTACAAATTCTTTTTCTTGTTTATCCACCCTAAAGGGGAATGGTTCCCTCTCCTGTAATGGAGGCTCTATAAATTTTATTATAAGTCCTTTTACACAATTTAGTATCCAATTATCTGATGTCAGATATGTCCAGTAATGTATATAGTTTACAATATTGCCTGCCATAAATCTTTGATCATTTAACAAGTGCTCCTTACCAGGCTTCAAAGTCGATGAGTCACTCACTACGATAGGGTGGTTCACTTCAGGCATCTTGTTTTCAGGTACTTTATATGTGGCACGAAACATAGTTTTGCATCGAAAATGAGGCCCACAAATTTGGTTTCCTCAACAACTTTAATGGGACCCCCCCATCAAGGGTCAGCTGCGGTTCCACATGCATTCTAGGCAGCAGGCAAAAGTGTATGCAGACCTTTTTGGTCTTGGAAAATTTGAATCCATTCCGAACTGACCATCGATGGATCCCATTTATGCTTAATTGTAGCTTTCTCTCTATGACATTCATGTTAGCGGCGCGATAATATAAGACAAAGCCATCCACAAAGAGACTACAGGAGACCTCCCACTTCACAGCAGCAGCAATACCATTGACCTTGACCCCAAGAAGGGTCATGGCCAGTATGCTGCCTTGAAGTACTCCTAGTTCCTGTGAGTGTAGGTTGGAATAGGTAGTCTTGACACGGACGCGGAAATGCCTGAAGCCCCGAAAAGGGTCACGGCCAGTCTTAAGGTACTCCTAGTTCCTGAGTGTAGGCTGGAATAGGTAGTCTTGACGCGGATTTGGACGTGGAAATGCCTGAAGGCTAGAAAGTACTTGACAAAATTTGGCAGGTGGCCACGAGGCCCCCGCTGCCATGGTGTGTCATAGGCTTTTTCTAGGTAGAAAAAAACAGCCACAACATGCTCCTTCTTAAGGAAAGCATTTCTTATGAAAGTCTGCATGTGAACCAAATGGTCGAGGGTGCTGCGGCCCCGTCTGAAGCCACATTGGAGGTTGGACAGGTGGTGTCCTGACTCCAGTAGCCAGACGAGGTGGTTGGCTTACCATATGCTCCATGGTTTAACAGATGCAGCTTGTGAGGGCTATGGGACGATAGTTGTTGGCTTCACTCTGATCTTTACCAGGTTTGGGAATCGGTATTACTGTCGCCTCCCGCTAATAGGTGGGGACAACACCCGACTCCCAGATGTTGTTGAAGAGTTAAAGCAACAGTCTCAGTGCATGTTCGGGGAGATGCTTAAAAAATGTATAATGCATTCCATCAGGTCCAACTGCCGTGTCATGCAAGCTTTCCAAAGAACACCTCAACTGAATGGGGAGTTGTAGTGCTCCTCACTATCAGAGGAAAATTTCAAAAGGTTTCACTCTTGGCGTTCCTTGGCGGCCAAAAAGCCTGGGAGGCAGTTTGCCAAAGTTTCCAGCAAAGGCACGAGCCAATTCTTCACTTATTTCATCGAGCGAGATGAGAATGGTGCCGTTGTGTTTCAAGTGCTGGACTACAGAAGAATCACCTCCCCTTCGTTTGATTCTCCTCATCATTGTCCATACTTTGCCCAACGGCGTGCGCATGGTGATGCTAGAAACGAATAGTCTCCAGCACTGCCACCGCGTTTCTTTGATTATTCTGCACACGCGAGGGCGAAGAATTTGAAAGAGCACCAGATTTTCAGCAGTCTACCCAGGGCTTGGCATGACCAGCTGATTGATCGGAACAGGCCAGTCCAACCTCTCGTCTCCCCGCCTCCATCTTGGCTATCTCTCCATAACTTTGCCTCCTCTTTCAGGCACTCTACTTCCGCCTTTTCCTTCTTTGATTCTTGTCTCATCTCTAACATTTCTTGGTGCATCTTTTTAAATTCATCCTTCTCTGAAGCTTGAGCCCCGCAATGTGCCACATGCGTTTGGTTTGCTTGACCTACATCTGTCACTTTCCCCACGTGATTTTGGCTTCACATCGCCCGTGGCCATTTTTTCTCTTTGCTTTTGTACGCGCTTCCAGCGCCTCAGAATCATTTTCACTCAACCCTTGAGCACTTGACAATTGAAGTGTGGGTTCATCTGTAGACATCATTCGTGCCATTAAATTTTGTCACACCACCCGACTTGTGTTTCAATATAGCGACCACACCGCTTACTCACCTTGGTTAGATTGGGCTTTCGTGTTTGGCCGAGTGTGTCCTCAGGGCACACACACTCGCAGTCAGTACGATCTGTAATGACAGCATTAGAATTGTATAAGTTCACAGAGAAACTTTCAACAAAGTATAAGCACACGCAGTCGGTCATTATTTTACCAATAATTTGTGCCAATCAAAAAAAAACTTACCTTTACAATGTTCCTCCTCAACTCGCTGTTGCTTCCTCTGCTGCCAAGTTGCGTACTGAGGCTACTTCCGGACATGCACAAGCTTGTCCTCTCCCCTGATCCTTAACTTCTAGTGTTCGGAAGATGAATTAAGAATCCTATGAAGAGCAGTATCAAATGACAGGGGAAAAACAAAACTCCCCTAAACTGTCAGCGTGCAATAAACAATACAAAGTCTAGCATAATATATACTGTATTATTACAGTATAACCCAGTTAAACCAAACTCGGTAGAACCAAACGATCGGTTATTCCTTAACTTTTTTCGGCGGCTCGGCAAAATACTACCATTTATCATTTAAAAAAGTTGGTTAATCCAAATTATCGGTTAATCCAAATAAAACTGGCGGAACCCAGGCCACTCCAGTATTGTTAAACCAAACTTTCATGTGGTTGTAAGGTCATCTGAGACCCCACCAACCTTTTTTATATGATAAATGGTACTATTTTGCCAGGCCGCCGAAAAAAGTATGGATTAACCGATCGTTTGGTTTAACTGAGCTTGGTTTAACGGGGTTATACTGCACATACGTAAAAAAACAATTATCAAAGTGTCCACATACATTGTATTACATGTGGAATACACTCCTACTCAAAGTCAAAGTTAAAACTAGAGCTTGGTTAAACCAATGATCGGTTAATCCAAACAAATTTCTAGGGTCCCTTCAAGTTTGGTTTAACGGGGTTATACTGTATTATGAATAACTTATTAAATGAGCCATAATAAATTTATACTACGATTATGTCGGGATCATATGAATGATTTCTTAAATACCTTTGCAAAAGAGAACAATGATTTGGTTCATTCAGGGTTTAAATCAGGGCTGTTACTAACTTGTGGTTGCAGACTCATGAAGACTTCATGTCTCATTTGGCCTATATCCCACGGTTACATTATGCTGATAATAGTGATATTGAGCAAATATTTTGTGCTAGTCTAGCTAGTATAAATTTAGTATGTCGGTGGTTTCGCTCCGCACGACCTCCCACAATGTAAATTGCTACACACTTCAAATTAATATGTCAACAGTTATGGAATGTGACATATCAACCCGGTTTAATTTAATATGAAAATCACTTGGTTTCCAGAGTCTGAGCTTGAGAAGACGATTATGGCTTCTATTTCTGAGACTAATATATCCTACACTGCTGATATAGTGAGCAACCATGGCCCTGATCAATGTGGTGTACACTATATGACCCAGCACAGACCCCATAAAACAACCTTAATAACGAAGATGGTACCCGTTAATACTTTTTATAAGCATATCCAAAGAAGCCAAATTGGCTAACAGATTGAGAAAAAAAGGACTCACGGTGTGGCTATCTTTGGTTGGCTGGTAGGCTTGACAGTCTCACAAATTTTCATCTCTGTTGTATCAGCAGTCACCTCCTTGGGCATTGAAGGATCAAAGTCCAACTTTTCTATTTTTTCCAAGGAGCTTTCCCCCTTTGGGTTGCACGGCACGAGTGGATCAATATCAGCTTCATCTAAATCTGGTTTAAATGGATCTAAACCTGGTTCCGCGTTCAACATAAGTGGACAGTTCATCACAGTGCTAGCATTTAATGATAATTCTTCAGTAGGCTTAACAACTGGTATGTTTGAATTCGATTTAAATTGACCATTCTCTTTTGGCCTAAGTTTAAAAGGATCCAAGTTTTCTGGTTTAGCCACTGGGGAGTTTGCAACAACTGATTTGGTCTTGAATGGATCTTCCCCCACAGGCTTAGCCACTGGGGAGTTTGCACCAACTGATTTGGTCTTGAATGGATCTTCTTCCCCAACAGGTATAGCTACTGGCGAGTTTGCAACAACTGATTTGGTCTTGAATGGATCTTCCCCCACAGGCTTAGCCACTGGTGAGTTTGCAACTGATTTGGTCTTGAATGGATCCTCTTCCCCCACAGGTTTAGCTACTGGCGAGTTTGCAATAACTGATTTGGTCTTGAATGGATCTTCACCCACAGGTTTAGCTACTGGTGAGTTTGCAACAACTGATTTGGTCTTGAATGGCTCTTCTTCCCCAACAGGTTTAGCTTCTGGTGAGTTTGCAACAACTGATTTGGTCTTGAATGGCTCTTCTTCCCCAACAGGTTTAGCTACTGGTGAGTTTGCAACAACTGATTTGGTCTTGAATGGATCTCCCCCCACAGGCTTAGCCACTGGTGAGTTTGCAACAACTGATTTGGTCTTGAATGGATCTCCCCCCACAGGCTTAGCCACTGGTGAGTTTGCAACAACTGATTTGGTCTTGAATGGATCTCCCCCCACAGGCTTAGCCACTGGTGAGTTTGCAACAACTGATTTGGTCTTGAATGGATCTTCTTCCCCAACAGGTTTAGCTTCTGGTGAGTTTGCAACAACTGATTTGGTCTTGAATGGATCTTCTTCCCCAACAGGTTTAGCTTCTGGTGAGTTTGCAACTGATTTGGTCTTGAATGCATCTTCTTCCCCCAAAGGCTTAGCTACTGGTGAATTTGCAACAACTGTTGCAGTGTTCCTTAGTTCTGGTGTGGTGTGTAGGGAGGAAATGCATTCTTCAAAGAAGTCGTCATCATTGTCAGAATTTAAGGCAACATTGGTGGGTGAAGATATATCAGCGGAGATCTTCTGTATGTCTGGCCTAGGATGATTCACATCCATATGAAATGAATTGAACAACTTATTAGAGCAACATCAATACATAACCCAGATGGGTCACTCTACTCAAAACTAGCCAGGATGGGGTGGGATTTTAAAACATCAATAAAAAAACATCCTACTTATTTTTCTCCCTATACTTTTCATATTCTTGTTCAGATTTGATGCCAGAAATCAAGGAAATCAAGGAAATAATGCAAGTTTAGTCTTTTTTGTTGTAAAGTGTTTTTGCACCAATAAAACCCATTTCACAGTCAGCCATTTGTAACATGACATATGGGACATGGTTCGATCCTTACTAAGACCTTGTAATGCATTGATATATCAGACAAAACAGTTCCCAAATCAAAAGGAAATATTTATTAACATTTATGCATGCTTAAACAAACAAATATTTGTTTATATGTTCAGAAATAATGTTACAAATTTGCATCACAAACGTAACCAGTGGTGTCCTGATACCATACAATTATTGTATGCTAATTAGTCAGTGAATAAAGCACAGCTGGGAATTACCTCTTTTTTTATATCAATATAAGCACTACATATTTCTGTATATTATGCCATGATTAATATGCTTCTCTGTATGAAATTATTTAATTCTGCTTAGATTATTATTAAGCGGGCTGTGTCGTGTCCTAAACATGTGCTGCGTCTGAGCAAATAGAAATTGCACTTTCTACCCACCATCTAAGTATGTAGATAGGGTGCAGTGTTAAATATTCCACCAAACCTTATGCAGACTAAGTAAAAGAGGTTTTTTTATAGTAAGTTACAAATACCTATAATGGGAAAAAAAAGTCAGGAATATTTATTTTATAGATAACTGTTTTCTTGCTTATTTTGTATGTTCTGTTGACACGTAATCACAGATTACACCTTTATTTGTGATCTCATCAATTTATATATTACATACATATGTAAAGGGGAGATGTCCAATTATCATTTGCAACCAAACAAATTCAAATATTAGATTTTAACCCTCCATGGAACACTTCTGGCCAGTTCTGAGGACAAGATTTCACGAAAAACTTTTTTTTAATTATCAATATAACTGCATTAAATGTGTTTCTTGAGGTTCTGTCCTAGCAACGTCTAAAAGGACTGGTTGGCTCAGTGTCAGGATAATGTGACTGATTGGGATATCGGGTCATAGTGCTGGTGGTCTTGTCTCCCAGTGGGGCAGCACTATAAAGTCCCAATGATTGCACAACTGATATGACCTTAGATGCTGCTAGGATAGGATGTAAAACAACAAACAATTTATTTTTGCTGTCAAGTGTACCTCTAAATGTTTGTCTGTGTGACGGAGCATAATTTGTAGTATGAGGACTAAAAAACCTAAAAAATAAAAATAGATAATCAGTACAAACCAACCCTCAACCTAGACTTAAGCTGTGTTCACACGGGGCAGTTAATTCGAAACATAAAAATCGACTTGTATAGTTCGGGTTACATTTCGCGTGTGAACGCGAGGCTAAGTCAGATTAGGGCTGATTCGATTCATATTATTCGGATTTTATAAACCACTTGTGTATGTGGTTTATATGAACTGAATTTCATGATTCGACTTATATCGCCCGTGTGAACGCAACCGACTTACTTGAGGCGGCTTAAGCATGTCACACTATATAATATAATTTGGTCTATGAACCTGCTAGAGGGGCACATATATTTTTTCATGATTTATTTTAAGGTTTTCACTGCCCAGCAGAAGTTTTGACCGTTCCAAACCAATACGATTCAGTCCATACATATCTAGGTCGAACCCACTCTCTCGGGCCGACGTCGACTAACCGAAACTGGCACTGGTTAGTATGGACTTGCTCATGCGCTGATATCAATTTCCGGCCCAAGTACTGCCCGTGTGGACACGACACTAGTTCGGTTCATATTATCCGCCTTGTATAAAGCGGCGTAAACTTTTCCCGTGTGAACACGGCTTTAGTCAAACTCTTTATAATAACATGAAGTTGCTCGGCCGCTGTGAGCACCCCATGCTACTACAAAACTCTTCCCCTTCATTTCCCCTGTGATGCAATCATCCTAAATCAAGATAACCAACTCTGGAACCAGTACTTAAAAGAGAAAGGAAAACAAGTCACACAGATGAACAGTGAATCAGTGGTCCTTTATTGGCATCAACTCCTGTCCATCCCCCTACATGTGACCTATCACCTTCACTCCTTACCTGCTGTCTACACAGTATCTCATTACCACCTTAGCCTGTATACAGAAAGCAGTGCCTACAGTCCATGGGACAGGAGTCCGAGGCTGTTTATACACTCAATTGGAAGATTGAATTTTGCTAGCATCAGACAGAGTGTCTGGGGTTCCTGCTCAAGAGTAGGTCTGTCTCCCTCAAGAGCCAGGAGTAGAGTGATCCCTCTCCAGAGTGTCTGGAGAAGTTTCTTGAATAATTAATTAGAATGAGACTTGTGTGGTCATGATAGGCCAAAGGGGGTCAGGTGACTGGATCTCCCACAGCCAGCCAATCAGACACTCCCCTACAGACTGGTCAGTGCAATGCCCTAATACGAGGGAGTTGCTGCCCAAACCAGCCTGCAGGGTGTGGCTCTAAGGAATGTGGTATGGCTGGTGTTCTTGGCCCTGGGTCCGGTAGTGTGGCAGGTAGCTGTAGACAGTTACAATTAGATATATATATATGTACATACCAAAAATGTCCTTTTTCTCCAATTGCATTCTTTATGAATATGTAGAGGAACATTTCACCAACCTTGAACTGCTACATATATAAGAACATCTCTTCATTAACTTTAGGCATCATGTATGAGCATATATCTCACATAGCTTATATCATGTCATCATGTGAGTGGGGGACACCATTGCTTTTAGATTACATAACCTTCTCCCCACTCCAAAGCCCAAGAATAATAATGCTCTCTGCCAACATATAATTCTTTACCGAAAATCCGTATATTTTTACATCTTGTAAGTAACATTTTATCAATCATTTATCTAGATCCTGGATCTTTAGAGTAATACCAAGCCTAGGTGGGGGTGGGTGGGCCTGTGATCATTGACTTCGTATTCTTAAGATTCATAAGAATCTAAGTAATATCTCAACTTACAGGTAAGTCTAGTTTAACTGTAATGTTCTTACATCATCTTCCGAATACAGGAAGTCAACAAGCAGGGGAGAGATTTTATAGATCTTTAATTTTTTTAGTCTGAATCAATCTGATATTAATTTAATATCCACTTTTCCCATTTTCTTTTTCTTATTAAACTGCCGTGAAAGCCACTTTACTTATGAATTACAAACAAATTTGTGTACCCTAATTATATTAAGAATTGTTCTTTGAACCAACTCACTAACAGTTTATAGTATTGCAACATACTGAACATTCTGCATGATCACAGATTTTCAACATAAGAGTAAAACAGGTTTAAATGATAGGTATGACATAAGCATCACCCTTGGCTGAGAGGTTTCCCCATGGGTTCTATCCCCTCATCTTTCTTGTTACCAATTCCCTCCTATTGAACTACGTCAAGTTTGTTGGTTGTTTTACATCCTAGCAACATCTCAGGTCATACCAGGATGGGTGCCGACTTGTGGCAGTGCACACTCATGGCGACTTTATAGTGCTGCCCCACTGGGAAACCAGGCTGCCAGCACCATGACCTGATATGCCACTCAGTCACATTATCCTGACACTGAGCCAACCAGTCCTTGCCCTATCCTAATAATGCCGAGGGCCAAGCTAGGAAGCAACAAGTATAAATTTTTAAGTCATCGGTTTGACTCAACCAGGATCTGAACCTACAAACTCATGGGTTCGGATCTCCCGATTGGTTGATCGATTGACTGGTGGTTTCTTTACGCCATGTTGGCAGCATAGGCCATATTCATGGTGAGAATTGTTATTTAACCATCACCTTTACATATCATGTAAAAGCATACAATCAATGATGTGTCAATAGACACTTATGAATTATTAAAAGCTCACAATCATATAATTTTTGGTCAAGATAAATAAAATAGATGACAGAATTAATTGATAAAAATTGTTTTAATGAACTATATGAGGTGGTACAGCCTAGCTGTCCTCAAAAAGGCTAAAATGTCTTCTTGTTGTTTTACTTTAGTAAAAAAGGTCATGCATGCTGTTTGCAGGGTAAAATTGTTGGCATAGTGCCATAAAATCGACACAGTTTAGTAAAAATGTGCTTGACTGTCAGTGGGGACTGACATCCAATACATTCACGGGGACGACCCCCCCCCCCCCATGAGCAGGAAAACGTCACGAGTGGTCACGAGTGGCCAATACGGCAGCGGCTCAGGACCACTTGGTCCCACCGACCCCCCACATGAGACTGGTGGTTTTCCCACAGCACGTTCAATTTCATGCAATTTGTTCATGCTTTCATCCCACTCATTTTGGCATTTGGATTTGATGTGGGTGGTTATTAGTGGTATCAGACACAATTCAACATCATAGTTCAGAGCCTCCTTCGCAGCCCGATCAGCTCGTTCGTTTCCCTGGATGCTGGAATGGCCAGGCACCCAACACAAGTGGATGTCATATCCATCTGTTGCCAGCTGGTTCATTTTGTAAATGACCTTTGCCACGAAAATAGTTCAATGACTTCCAATGCGCGAAGGAGTGCTCGGACTTCCGCTGTAAAAATCTAGCTCTGATCGGGCATGCGAATGCCAAATTTCTTATCATGGCAAACTCCCGCAGTAGCTGCCCGGCTTAGGTCTTTTGAACCATCGGTATATATGGAGAAGTGGTCCTCAAACTGGCCTTGAATCTCTGCGTACAGTCGTTGATACTCAAGTGGATATCTCCCAGACTTCCTCAGTTCCGTGAGTCGGAGGATGACTGATGGCTTCCTCAGTGACCACAGGAGATATTCTGGAACTTGGGTATCCTCCAATACATCTAGATCCAAGTAAAAATCCTCTAAATGAGGTTTCACCTGGAGCCCCAGGGGCCGAATGAAATTTGGCTTGGCTTCATACTTGGAGTCATTGTGTGTCTCAAACACGCAACTGTACGCAGGATTCAATGCATTTGTTTAAAATTTAACAACATATTGTCTGGCCAGTTTGGTTCTCCAATTGTCAAGTGTTGGTTTGTTGGCTTCGACGTATAGGCTCTGAACTGGAGAGGTGCGAATGTCACCAAGGGCCAGACGCAGCCCCTGGTGATTCACAGTGTCCAGCAGCCGAATATACGACTTCCTTGCGGAACTGTATATTATGCTGCCGTAATCTAGCCGTGACCGAACTAGGGTTCGGTACACGGCGAGCAGAACATCTCTGTCCACTCCCCAGTCTGAACTGGGGAGTGGACAGCACCCTTAGAACATCTAGCGCTTTCAGGCATCGTGTTTTAAGGCACGAACGACGGATCTCCCGATCTCCCAGTCCTTGTCCTACCCTAATAATGCTGAACGCCAGGCAAGGAAGGGACAAGTATCAATTTTTAAGTCATTGGTTTGACTCGACCAGGGTTCGAACCCACGACTCCACAACCTACCAACATGGGAGACGGACGCTCTAACTCATTCTGCCATACCCTCTGGTCTTTCCCAAGTGTATGTGGGCGCTTGCACTGTGTCAGGTGCCTTTGCCCTGGTTTTTGGCTTAGTATCCGCAGCATTTTCATTCGCGGCTTGGCTTTTGAAACCCTTGTGGGCTCCGCCATTTCACTCTCCGATCCACTGGCACCATGCAGCAAAATCAGTGGCTGGTCCTCCACAGACATCATTTTTGGCATAATGAGTGTTATTTGGGTGTATTAGCGACCACACCATCTAGTAGAGCGCAATGTGTGTTCGATCCGGCCGATAGCAGAGTCAGGAGCATGTGTTATCGCAGTCTTCTTTGTATGTCGTTCTGTAATGACAGCGTGAACATAGATTAGACAGTGTCTCAACCCCACGTAACATACATTTTACGTATCATGTTTCACACGCTCCACAGAGTAACAACTTCAATACTGCGCATATCATATTTATGATCAATATCACTGAAAACAACTTCAACTTACCTAGGTTTTCCTCCTCCAACTCACTGCTACTCCTCCGCTGCTAACTGAAGCCAGATCCGGTCTGCACGGGCATGAACTCTCCCCGGATACTTAAGTTCCGGTATTCGGAAGATGAAGTAAGAATTGGTAGAAAACAAGCAAAGATTTTGATCCATGGGAATATAAATGCATCAGAGTACCAGTTGTCTGGCATGGCTCCCAAGTCACATACTTGTGAATTTTATGATTTAAACAACAAACAAGTTGACCTCCAGGAGTTTGATTATAAAGTTCTGCAATCAATGACCAATCCAAATGATCCTTAAATTGTCTCTATCGTAAATCAGCATTCAATACCAATCCTTAGAATATGGTTAAATGCAAGCCAAATGTGGTTATTTTGTGAGAAATTTTCAAACTACTTTCTTTTTCCAGCCAAAGGAATTTTTGATTTTTGAGAAAACATGAAATCTCCAAAGCCTGGCATATAGTATAGTTAGACGAATCTTACCTTGGTACAGATGATGGATAACTCTTGTTTTCCCGAGGTACAAGCCTCGGGTAGTCGTGGACTAGGGAGAAGGTAGCAACATCCGGCACAGCAATCTTCACAAAATTATTCAGGATAAAAATGAGCTTAATGATTGGAAGTCCTCATGTTTTCTTATTGGCACAAGCCAACGTAATAGTCGTGACAGGGTGTGGTGGGCGGGCCCTAGTCCACGACTACCCGAGGCTTGTACCTCGGGAAAACAAGAGTTATCCATCATCTGTACCAAGGTAAGATTCGTCTAACTATACTATTTTACCTCGGTACAACGCCTCGGCTACTCGAGGCCGAGGGAGAAATTTACGTAGCCTCATTTTTATCCTCAACCATCTAACAACATAACAATGTATCAGTTAGAAAACATAACTCAAACTGTTCACACTCACGCAACCTTCTTAGTTGGTGAGTAGTCGGGTAGCAACCCCACTTGTCTTCTCGAGTCGTTTGTTGTAATGTTTTGCAAACGACTTCGCCGTCTTTCAGCCGGCGTGTGATAGGATCTTCTTTACTGAGATCCCCAAATGTCTCGCTTTCGAAGCCATCGCACCTCGCGTAGAGTGCGAAGCATAGCGTTGAGTATCGACGCCAGCTGCCTTGAGCACATTAATCGTCCATCTGGCGAGCGTGTCTCTGGAGATAGCCTTATGCGGCTTTATGAAACTTACCATAAACTGCCTGGAATTACGTATTCCTTTTGTCTTGGATATATAAGCCCTAATGGCTGACACTACCCACATTTTCCTGTCATGTGGAAAACTATTTAAATGAATCGAGGAGAGGGGATCTCCTGTACTGTTTGATTTTAATAAGTTGTCCAAATCAAACGTGGCCTCCTTGTCATCAAAGTCTAGGCCAGTAAGAAAAAAGGGGGCAACATCTGCTTGGGCCCTATGACCGGTTACCCAAAGTAACAATACGGCTAATTTGTAGCCTAGCTGTTTAATCGATAAAAGTCTATAACTAGACCATTTTTGGAAATAACTAAAACACCCCTGAGACCTCCCAAACACTATTAAGCTATAGTTTCGGAGGGTTTCTTTCATATACAGATCTCATGAAACACTGACAAACTTCGTGTTTCCCAATTATTTCTCCGTCAACCCTTGGTAAGATGACCGATAGAGCTCATCGAGCTGCATTAATGGCTCCATAACCTAATCCATCACCCTGCATCATTCGTAACAGGCAGAATACCTCGATAATGGAAGGTTCCATTGGCTTAACTTTATGTATTTAGACAAAAAATGCCCCATTTGTGGATGGAATAAAAATTTATTTATGTAACTTGTTATTCTTTCTTGACACTCAAACACATTTTACTAAGTTGCGTTGATTTTTTGGCCCTGCGCCAACGGTTCTACACTGCAGGCAGTATGCATGACATTTTTACTAAGGTAAAACAGGAAAACATTTTAGCCTTTTTGAGGGCAGCTGGACTGTACCACCTTATAGTTTACTAAATGGATTCTATCAATTATTAATAAAACTTTTCTTTTTCTATGGGAATTTGTTTCCCTTGACCACAGATATATGATTGTGAGCTTTCTAATTTAATGAGTGTCTATTGGCACATAATTGATTGTCTGCTTTTACATGTAAAAGCGATGGTTTGAACAAAAAACAAACATTTCTCGCCGTGAATATGGCCTATGCTGCCGACACGGCGTAAAGCAACCACCAATCAATCAATCAATCAATATTCTTTCTTGATTCAAACAAATCAAATTGTTGAACCAATATCGTCATTTAATGATCAGTACAAATGATCGTGCTGAGTAACTTTATCTAATCCAAACTGTCGTAAAATATGTTCCGAAAAGAAATGCTGGAAGGAATGTTTTTAAAACACATCTCCGTGAATCATCAATGCTTTAAAATTACCCGCCTGCGTGTAGGAAAAGTATAAAATCCTTGGCTCCTCTAATACTTCAAACCATGGCTGCGTATCCCCATCAGGGACTATCAAAGCCCTTCTTGCTACTCTGCCGATTAGGCTGAATATTTAGGAAAATGTAATAAATATTTAATTTCCCGAATCAAAGAGAAAACATCCACTTGCCAAAATTATAGATTGATTGATTGGTGGTTTCTTTACGCCGTGTCGGCAGCATAGGCCATATTCACGGCGAATCCAATTATAGACTGTGGATGCCATGAACCCAATTTTATCAAATGTTATTAATTCATGATGCCAACAAAATTATATGTGGCTTTCCCAATTCCAAATTAATTTCACTCACTTATTATATGGGTTGGACACTGTCCCTCCCATGTTGTGAATGTAAGCCATTGGTGTAGTACTATCTGTCAACATTTTGACATAGCCTTTGGGCATGCAGACCAAACTACATAACCCTAACTACACCGCTCTCAACTCTAGAAATTACTATGATTTAAACTTCTTCATCAAGCCATCGCCCTTCAAAATTTTCCTTTAGTTCTATCTTATGCTAAATCATTTGGTAAACAGGTAAATTCATATAGTTGTTCATTCCAACAAACCTTACCAATGTTTGGTTTGTTTCATAAATTGGTCGGTAACTGCCTGTGAGCAGCTCGACTGTGACTGGCCCATAATGAATGAATTATCAATGTATGGAAAGAATACAGTTATTTTTACCTCCTGGGAAAAACTGTTTCCGTGGCCATCTGAGTTTGCCTTGCAACCTCTACTTGTTCTCTTCTGAGATTTAGCTGAGGGCATTTGCTCCAGCTTCATGAGCCACTTTTCTAGCCCAGCAGAGCCGGAATCTGGCCTACTTTCCTCCCCTAACACTGTGTGTACCAGGGAGGCTTAAACCCTCACCCCCGGTGACGAGTAATTATCATCAGAAATGGGAGCCTCGGTCTTACTGCCCTTCATAGGCAACTAACCCTTGAATCCAAGATCTGTAACGATCAAATGAAATTTAGAATGCTCAACCAACTATTTGTTTGTTGTTTTCGTCCTAGAAAATCTATAATCATATCCAGACAGGTACCGTTTGTAACAGTACATACCCATGGTTAATAATGGCCGAAGTACCTCTCAAGCCAGACACCCTGTAACCATCAACTGAAAGTTTGAGTGTGGCGAACCAACTAATTGTTTTTATTTACATCCTAGAACATTTAAGCTCATATCAGGACGGACATGAGGTGGCTTCAGCCAACATCTGTCTCCGCTCGGCCACAGGCGGGTTAAACATAATGTGGCTTCAGCCAACAATGCTCTCCGTTTGTCAACGAGCATCATAATGTGATGTGGCTTCAGCCAACATCGCTCTCCGCTCGGCTTAAACATGATGTGGCTTCAGCCAACATCACCCTCCGTTTGGTAATGGGCGGCCTAAACGGCTTCAGACAACCTCAACCTCCGTTTGAAAACGGACAACCTAAACGTGATGTAGCTTCAGCCAACATCATTCACCGTTTGGTAACAAACAGCCTAATCAGGATGTGGCTTCAGCCAACATCGCCCTCCGTTTGGTAACGGGCGGCCTAAACGGGATGTACTTCAACCCACACTACTCACCGTTTTTAACGGGCTACAGCCATCATCGCTCACCGCTCGGCCACAGGCGGGTAAAATATTGATGAGGCTTCCCAACATGGCTCTCCATTAGCCAATGGCTGCATAACTGTGAAGCCATCATCCCTCTCCGTTGTACAACGGCGGAATAAACGTGATGTGGCTTACGCCCACATTGCTCTCCGTTCGGTCACGGGCGGCAACAACACGAGACGAGGCTTCAGCCAACATCGCTCTCCGTTCAGCAACGGGCGGCAACAACACGTGATGAGGCTTCAGCCAACATCGCTCTCCGTTCAGCAACGGGCGGCAACAACACGAGATGAGGCTTCAGCCAACATCGCTCTCCGTTCAGCAATGGGCGGCAACAACACGAGATGAGGCTCCAGCCAACATCGCTCTCCGTTCGGCAACGGGCGGCAACAACACGAAATGAGGCTCCAGCCAACATCGCTCTCCGTTCAGCAACTGGCGGCAACAACACGAGATGAGGCTCCAGCCAACATCGCTCTCCGTTCGGCAAAGGGCGGCAACAACACGAGATGAGGCTCCAGCCAACATCGCTCTCCGTTCGGCAACGGGCAGCAACAACACGAGATGAGGCTCCAGCCAACATCGCTCTCCGTTCGGCAACGGGCGGCAACAAACACGAGATGAGGCTCCAGCCGCTCTCCGTTCGGCAACAACACGAGATGAGGCTCCAGCCAACATCGCTCTCCGTTCGGCAACGGGCGGCTTGTTGAACCAAATTTCTTATCTGTGATGTGGCAATCACCACATCTACAAACACAACTGCAACACCAGAAATACGTATTTAACAAATACTAGCTCATACAGGTTCTCATGGGGTCATGGGGGGCCACCTACAACAACTCGTATTTCCATCCAAGTACTGACGAGTCTCATCGTTGCTTAACTTCGGTGATCAGACGAGAACCAGTGGTTTAAACGTGATATGGCCATAGACCAGACACATGTTTCACACCATGCACAACACACTAGGCCAGCAAGTCTAGTTTTCCTGTATTCTTGGGTTTAAAATCATAAAAACGCTACGAAACAATAGCGAATATCGAGTCGGAAATCTGACCAGAAATAAACCACACGGCTATGTCAACACTACCGTACCGGCACCCGAATCGGTTTTTCGCCAATATATTCTTTAATATATTCACCAATATTCTAATATTCATAGAGAATATTGATGTACACAAGAAATATGTTATTCTTGGGTTTAAAGTAATAAAAAAGCTACGAAACAATAGCGAATATTGAGTCGGAAATCCGACCAGAAATAAACCACACGGCGATGTCAACTCTACCGTACCCACCCAAACCCCAAACAAACAAAAAAACCCAACAAAACAAACAAAAAACCACAAACAAACAAACACAAACCACCAAAAAACCACACCAAACAAACCCCCCCACAACAAACCAAAAAACACAAAAAAAAAACCGTTTACCTATATTTCCATTTAATTAATCTAAGTTATTCTTTTTATGCACATGGCACGTGTATTTGTCGACTCCACTCGCCGTGTTCTATTTGAATTTCTGACGACTCGGATGACCCGAGTCGCCCCGGTCGTGTTAATCGATTACGGCCCGTTGATGCGAAATCCGCGCATGCGCAGAAGCAGCGCAGAAGCGAGGGACACCTCTGAGCACGGGAACCCGCTGAAACCACCACACCGGCACCCAAATCGGTTTTTCGGCAATATATTCTTTAATATATTCACCAATATTCTAATATTCATAGAGAATATTGTTGTACCCAAGCAATATGTTATTCTTGGGTTTAAAATCATAAAAACGCTACGAAACAATAGCGAATATCGATTCGGAAATCCGACCAGAAGTAAACCACACGCGCTGTCAACTCTACCGTACCGGCACCCGAATCGGTTTTTCGCCAATAACTTCTTTAATATAATCGCCAATATTCTAATATTCGTAGAGAATATTGGTCTACTCTTTATACACAATCGTTGAAAAAAATATCCATAAACTAACCCCAAGTTCTGGAGTTATTGTAGAAAAAGACCGCTGTACTTACTCGCAAACGTCCACCGCTCACGAGTGGAATATGCTAATTGCTGTACCGGATGTTGCTACCTTCTCCCTCGGCCTCGAGTAGCCGAGGGGTTGTACCGAGGTAAAACCTGAATAAACCTGAAGAATGCCATCACAAATACGATAATATAAGCTAAAAGAATGTCTACAGCATTAAATATGAAATAAAATGTACAGGTGCTTTACTGTGTTGAACACTAAATCACCCTTTTAGACTGATCCATAAATTCTAAAACTATAAAAGGTGATTAGGAGCGCTACTCACACATCACCCTTCTGCTCAATGCACCAAAAATTGTGTGTCCGGCAGAAGGGGGTTGAATACAGCATAGAGCCATTTCACAAAAAATGTCCATAGGTGTCAAGGTGTAGCCTCCACTGTGTCATGCCAAAATGAGGACATTTCTTTTAGGGACTTATTTGCCCACAAACTACAGAAAAATCTTATTGATGCCCTTTCTATTAATTAGTATTACAGATATAACTTCTAGTGGGGTACAATCAGATTTTTCTCAATGATAGCTGAGTTTCAGTTATGCACTGACAAACCCTAGTACGATGCTCACAAAATGCTTAAATAATGTTACGTTCAGATAGATGGCACCATAACATTTTCATAGTGGGAATTACTTACGTTTTTAAGGTTAGGCTGCTGAAAAGGTTTTCTAATTCTTCATCAGCTCTCGACATTGGGTGTCTTACCTAAAGGAATATAGAAATGAAGGAATTCATGTTATTCAATGAGGCATGTGTGGAACATAAACCTTAACGCTATTACACCACAATTAAAGCACGCTTTGCAAGAGCACCGCCTGGTCAATACTTGTGTCTTCACAATTAACTGCACCGTTTACATATTCCACCTCTGAGAAACCAGCAAGGGTATTTGGTTAAATCAGTTAACAGGTTAATTGGTAGAACACAAGCAAAGATTTCGATCCACGGGAATATATATGCAGAGTACCAGTTGTCTGGCATGGCTCCAATCCGACCCAGTCACTGAGCAACCTTGTCCTAACCCTGTGAGGCTAGTACCGACAAGTATCATCAACAAAGACCATATTCATGGCTACAAGTGTTTAAACTTCTATTGCATTATTATCCAACCCTTGCTTTTACACAGAATGTATCAACTAAAGGTGTCAAATGTCAGGTAGAAGCTCACCCTCATGGACAACTTTTTTCTCTCGATAGAATTCAAATGTTAACCCCCCGTTAAAAAAAAATATGAGGTCGTAGTCCTCCAGTCATCAAGGCTAACATTTCTTTTTGTTTTATATTGGTAAAAAGAACATGCATGCTGTTTGCACAAAACAATTGTTGGTACAATGCCATAAAATCAACACATTTGGTGTCAGTGCAGACAAATACCAAGGCGTCAAGTGAGATAGTGGGTCAAAATAATAGGGAAATAGGAATTTATTTGTCACAAAAATACAGATTTCCCCCACAAAATAGGAATTTTGTATGTGTCCAAATGTACCAAAATAATGCATAGAGGCCGTCAAATGAGCAGTCACCTCAAAACAGGAAACAATTGAAGTTCAGATTTTAATGTATGGTATGATCATACTATGCTACTTGTTCAAGTCTCATTCTATTTGATTTGTAGGCTACCGCATTACCAGCTTAGTAGGTAACGAACGCTTAGTAGGTGCCCCTTTATTTTTCTTTAAAAATAGACATTTCCTGACAATTTTTGTTGTTCTCAAAGCCTGATTCCTAATAAACCAGAATAAATTGTGCAAAGCAGAGATAAATCATGGAGTTTCGAGAAGAAAAAAAAAGATCCAACTGGTCAAAAGATTGAAAAGAATAGGGAACGATTAGGATTTAAATAAAGTGAAAATAGGGCATCATGGAAAAAATAGGAAAAAGTATGACACTTGACGGCCTGCAATACCCAATAAATTTGGGGGGGGGGGAAGGGGGGAGGTTCCCAATTGAGCAGAAAAGAATTCTTAAATCGCAAGTAGCCAATATGGCAGTTAGCAGTAGCTTGACATGCCCGGGAATCGAATCGAATAGGTCACATTGTTAATGTTATCCAATTCGGCCTTGGAAGCCAGCAAGCACTCTTACCGATTCGACCATCCCATCGGTGCATGTTTGTTGGGGTTATATGTCCTAGCAACACCTAAGGTCATATCAGGACGTTATAATGCTGCCCCACTGAGACACCAGACAAGCAGCACCATGACCTGAAATCCCACTCAGTCACATTATCCTGATACTGAACTAACCTATTAAGGTTAGGTAGCGAAAAGTTAGTTTTTTTAAGTCATTCGCTTAACTCGGCCGGGATTCGGTCGGAATTGAATAACAATGAAAACTACTTACTAACTATGCAGAACCTTGTTATAAAGAGGCAAAGAAATCCGGGTACCTGAAGCTAAATATATGGTGGTCATTATTTATCAGCTAAAGAAGTAGAAGTCTGATGAAAGCATAATACTTTCAAAACCAATGCATTTACCTATGTATAGCCAATTTAGATTTTCGTGGACTAACAAATGACTTGGTACAGCATAGAAAGAATACTAAGTGAATTTATGAGACCCATGTCGACACACACAAAAAGTATGCTAATCTTGTGGTCTCTCGCAAGTGGTGTTCTAATTCCAAGTACCATGTGTAGCTTAGTTAAGTTTCCACATGCCCTGGAGGATGCCTGGTGGTGACTCCAGAGGATCCATATAGGGATTCTGCACAGGTCACTTCAGTGTGTTGCAGCAATTTGATGAACTAATCAGTTTACATATACTTATACGCCCATTAAACATCACTCAAACACAGTAAATAAAGTCAACATTTTGGTATGTATACCAATATTAATGTAGTAGTTCTACATCAAATATGTTCAATGAACCCTTTCAAACGAAGTAGATTATAATGATCAACCTAATAAATGTGTATTAAATTTGAGTTGAAATGCAAAACAAATTGGATCATGCAACTTTAAGCAAGTATATAGAGGAAGCGATCCATACTTATGAATGGCAGAGCACTAAAGTTGGGTGTGTAGGACGTGCATGCCAGTGACACAACAATTTTTTTATCTTGAAGATTTATACTGCCTATCATGGATAAGTCTGAATAGACTTGTTTTCACCATTAGACAGTTTGTCGATAGAAAGCCTGAGCCTACACTTTTACCGACACAGGGGATTTTTTAACCTCCCACACCACATAGACCTGATATGAGTGCAACTGGCCTTTGATGACGCTGTAACTGTAAGTTATATACAGCGGTGGAAATCCAAATTGGCAGAGGTGGGAGGGGTCATGGGGAATCGAACCACCAACCTTCAGATTAGGAGTCCGACCTAGAAAAAAGTCAGACACTCTAACCACTCTGACACAGAGACCACCACAAATTACCAGAATTCATAAGATCTTTCAGTCCTGACTATATTACACTTCCATAATAAAGGTTATGCTTCATTTTACTGCTATTCGTGAACTGATTTCATTGATATCAAGTTCTAAAACACAGCACTAGGCAATTTTGAGCCAATTTAACATCAAACAAATACAACTAATGTCGACCACACAGCAGACCTGTCTTTTAATGATGGCTGATGCCATGTTTATAGTGGTGATAGTTTGTTAGTGGTGTTTCGATATGAATATTAACGTTCGGTGTATATAATAATTGTGATTAGAAATGTGCTTGGAATGTTACAACACACAGCTAATTACGTCAAACGACTTTCTACACATTTCGTGATAGAATCGGCATGCATGGTGAAAATCCAACTGATCTGACGAATTTCATAAACGGGACCAAAATAGAAAAGAGGAAAAATCATAAATGCACCAAAATCAATAAGCAAACAATTGTGTACATAGTAATTGCATTGAAGCTGTATTGCTTTCGTGTGGAACGCATAGTACATGCTTGTGTAACATGCAATAACGAAAGACTGCATCAGACTTGCCGCAGTTGTAGAACGGTCGGTTCCCTACAGCCAGACAGAGGGAGGTGCGTGTGTGTGACGAGTCACCAGGCTGGGTAACCCATACTCCCAACTTCCAAACAATTAACCAGGCAAGTATTTACTACTCGTTAAGTCTCGGGTTCTTACTAAGACAAAGACCACAGAGCAAGAAGGCAGTAGTATCTTTTCAAATGCACTCTATATTACATCAGAATCGAGATGATGTGCGGCTGTGTGTGGGGGAGAGATTGCTGTATGCTGTGCATTGTGAGTCCAGATGAACATGTGTGTTTAATAACGTGAATTTAAGCATAAATGACACAAGTTGAACAGTTCGTAGATGTCCAGCATCCATCTCACTAACCGAGAGCTAAAGCCCGTCATTAGATTCTAATCTAGATGCAGAACCTCTCCAAGATTAACGAAAACAGACATACATAGCATCTCCCTCTAGGTTGCTTGGCAACTACAGCTCATCCATTACAAAGCAGCCTTCCTAAGCAGTATCACTATCCTCTGTATAGATTAGTTAGCTCACCTATTCCCCACTCCCAATGTAGGCCATTCCAAAACCACTTCCACTAACGGTTTCTATAAATAATTAAATAAAACAACATACTCATTCTCTATATAATGACGCCTATGCTCTTCGAGACTAAGTAAATAACGAGCAGCTATTTAAAATAAGCTTGTTTTGCCGAAGTAGTGTTACTTATTCCAGAAATGACCCCCACTATATATTTAATGCGGTCTGGATCATTGGCACTACTGCGAAATCAATGTATGTTTTTAACACAGTCACAGCTAGTCAACACAAAACAACCTATTTAAAATAAATATCACGTTTACATTTGCATTAAACGAAAATGAGTCCAGGTAAGCTTTTGACAACAAACTTAATTCCTGTGCGATTAAACCTATGACAACCAGAACCAAGCAAAAAATAATCAACTAACCGACAAATATTTACAATTGTTCAGGTCAACCTCAAGGGGGACATTCTGCTACAACATATAACATTAAATACCATAGTGGGTTGCCACATTGATTAAGAGATTATTCTACTAGCAGAAATTTAGCAGCATAAGCTTAAAAACTAACTGAACGTAATCCTAATATAATCGGATCTGGTAATCGAGTTTTAAGCACTGACTAACGTGAAACAATGATCAAAATGTGGCAACTGCTGGATGTGTTAACATAGTACACAGTACTACAGGCGCTAAATATTGACGACCTCTTCATTTGGGACCGTAATGTGACGACCGAACTGTCCCACCTCCCATAGCTGTCACGTCTACCTTCCACTGCCTCCTTCTGGGCCGTTCCCTTGGTAACCCCCCGTCCTTAAACATCTTAGACTTGTCGTGCACCAGCCCCGCCTGCACTGCGGCCGCACGGCACTTAGACCGAGACCGAACGGTCAGCAGACGCCGTCGTCCGCGCCCCTCGTTCCCGCCCCTCTTCATCCCTATATCTGACTCCTCATCGTCACACCACTTCTCCCAGCTGCTCTCGCTGCCGTAGTCCTCATCTGCCGATAGCTCCAAATCTGACTCAACGTGGTCTAGATCAACTGTCAATCCCACATCACACTTTTCTGGGTGCTGTGATGCTACCCGTAGTGCTGGATGGACGTTTATGCCAACAGTGACTCGCTCTGGAAATTGGGTGCCCACAGAGCGCTTCGATGCTGTCCACCAAGCTTGGTGGTAGTGATGGTACTCCTCCACAGGGGGCGACACAGTACAACTACATTGCGCGTCAACTGTGATGGTACTAATTAGGTTGTAATCTTGGTGAGTCGGATCTTCACAGGGAAACTGATTTTCTGCAATAGTAAATCCGACGTCACGTGACACACACAATAGTTCATGTTTCTGGTGGACCTGGCCAACCATTGAATGACTGGCTCCCCGTTTCGATACTGTTACCAGAGATGGGTCTCCTACATCTATATCAGTCACTAAACTCTGTGTTGGTTCACACGTTACACTAGATGCCGACTGCATTTCCCTTTCTATTGTCACGCATTTTGTGGCTTTTCTAGTCGATTTTTTACTATTTTTTCCCGTCTTCCTGATTCTTTCCTCTTTTCGCTGTTCTTTTGCTTTCCTTTTTTGCTTCTTGTTCTTTTTGTTATTGTCTTTAGCATCGCGTTCAACACACAATGTTATGTTCCTATTACTTTTCTTCTCGTGTGCGATAATCCATGACAGTGGGCGACCAGGGCGAGGCCGGAATTTGAAAGCTGTCTGGACCATCTGAGCAGTTATATAGTCATCCATTTCTATGGTTATATTTTGATTGGCATTGAGCTGTTCAGTACTGCCCCCTATTCCTTTCTCTGGGTTTTGCATAGGTCCCTCGCACTCGGCTGGTGTTGCAACCAGGTGATCAGCACCTGTATTGCAGCCATGAGGAAGGTGCTCACAGTACAGCTCTGAGGTGTCTGCATTCTCACCGCGCTCAAAATCATCAAGTTCATCATTACTTGCTTCAGCCTCATCTTTCTGTCTATCCTCATCTGATCTGTCAGACTGGCCCTCCAAAGAAACACAGTTTGAAATACCTGTCCAATTACTCTTCTCCAGGGCAGATTTCTTTGATCCTTCAGGGATACCAGACATGGATGCCTCCCTTTCATTGCCACAGGTGGCTAGAGCTGGCAGTGGGTGTGTGGTAGCTTCACTTATATCTGATTCTATTTCAGTTTGTAGATCAACTTCAGCACAGAATGGGACTGAAGTCAAGGAAGGCATAGTCAACGAAACCATCACAGGCTCAGCTATTAATTGTTGTTCTCCATAGCCTGATGGTATAACTCCATCATCCTTCTGGATATCAAGATGGCCAATGTGCTCAGCACTCCTTTTCTGGTTGTTGTGTACACTGGTAACTAGCGCTATAGAACTGGTTCTACTAATCCTATTATTTGCCTCGGAGTCTTCATTTGATGCAACCGTTTCCCCGTTACCTCGTGGCACTCCAACTTCGCTTCTGACTGCCACTTGATTCAAGCCACCTGTCGGTGATTTCCCAGGACAGCTGATTGAGTCCATATTTATTTTAACAGCATGCGCCTCCTGTCCCCTGATTCCTACATATTTAGATTTCCGTACATCTTCCAGTCTCTCCATAACGCCATGAATCAGTGAACGACTTCCTAGTGACTCGATGGATGTGGTGGAAGCGTATTCCGATATTGTCGACTGGACTTCTGGTGAATTTCCAGCAGTGGGCGCTCCTGACTCCCCCCTTGTATCCGGAACCACGGCACAACTAATCTGGTCCACCTCGTGCAGATTACTACAATGTAAGTTACCTGCTTCAATGGCAGGTGTGCCAGTGCCTCCTCCATGAATGATCGTGAATTCGACAGGGGTAGGTAAAGGTAACCTCACTGACTCATCCACTTCCCTTTGTTGTGAGTGTGAGATGAAGGGTGTGCGAGGGTCACGGGTTTGGTTAGGATATAATCGTGGAGCAAGCACCTGTGTAACAGGGGATAGTACAGTAGGAGTTTGTGTGATAAAATGATCCATGGTATTGGGGAGAGGTACATGAGTCGAATGGGTGTGTCTCACAGGAATATTGGCGGTAGGCACATGCATGCAAGATTCATGTGCTACATGATCCTCAGTGGCAAGGCCCGGTGAATCAGTTCGTATTTCAAGAGTTTGGTTGACAGGTATATTTGTAGAAATGGCTTGTGTGGATGTCATATGTCTAAAAACGGCTTTTGATATGGCAGGCTGTATGTCCAATTCATATGTGTCTGGTGCCTTATAAACAAGAATCTTAGTAGTATCATTAGTACCGTACTGACTTTTCTGCTCATTTGAGAAGAGTGTTCTATGAGTATCGTCAGCTTCTAAATTCTCGAGTACCATGTTATCTAATGAAGATAGTTCATCTGAACTTGAATAATCCAGTGAGGAGAGCCCAATGCTATCAATACTATTATATCGCACTGTCAGCAAGTCACACTCACATCGCATTTTGGTGGTATCATCGATCCTAAAGCTAGATGCATTAGTCTTGTCCGTCTGTTCACAAGCACCATTCTTACTATCAACACTGCTACCTGTGCCGTCTACAACTATCGCCCTACTTGCCAAGGGCAGCACCTTACTCACTACGGGTGAGTATGCGACAGGTGACCCAGTAGACAAATTTGTCTTGTCAGAGGGAACTGATATCGGTTTCGGGTCAGCATAATTAAGCTTGGCATCCAAGCACAGGAGAGGAACCACACTGTTTACTGAATGGTTATTGGGTGTAGATACTACATTGGTCTGGGATGTGTGCGGACCTTCTTCTATAGAACCTGCTTCTTGTACCAAATGCCCTTGATGTGCCACCTCGTTATATTGCCGCGTCATAACGTTCTGCATAACAGCTTGACTTTGCTGTTGTGGTGGTACACATCCAGTTTGATGGGGGGGTGATAGTTGTTCGTCAGGTGAATTAGGTGTACGTCCCTGTGCTCGCCCCATACTGTTCCATGACTGTGAGTGTGAGATCTTGTCTGACGATTGCCACCTGGGCGGACCAGTGTGTGAGGTAACGGGGGAGTGGTAGTGGCGGTCAATGGGCTCATCTGTGATCTGGGAAGTGGGAGTGTCCGCACTGTATGCGAGCGGCTGCCCATCTGAAGATAGCCCTTGTCCCATAGTTCTAATGGTGGCTAGGTATACAGATGATTGTGTCCATGAGTTGTGTGATAAGGTGGCTGCCCGTGATCCCCCACCATATGATGCGACTTCCTCCAGTAACTGTACCGCCTGGTCCACCTGCTGTTGCAGGCCCAGCCTAGTCTCTCCCTCCGCCTCCTGCAGCCTCACGCGGGCACACGTATTTTTATCATCTCCCCCCCCCCCCCCGCCCACCCATATAACTGAACCCACCAGAACTACCCTCACCGACCTGACTCAACTCAGCTTCCTTACTCAACACTAGCGGGGGTGGGGCTGACTGGTATCAGCGACACCAGCAGTGGGAGTCGGGGAGGTAAACGCCCGACTTGCTATTCCAGATGGTAGTTAGATGGGTGACACTAGAAATAGTAGAAGCCCCTGCGGAAGGAAGGGGGAGTAATCACTTCGGTGAATGAAGTTGACTGCTTTTGCACACTCCTAACTTGCAAGTCTCCGGGATGCTAAGATAGTGCTGCTATTTCAGTGACCCCTACTCCCGGTGTAACTGAAGTGGTATGAACTACTCCCGCAACATGATGACTGAGTTGTGGTCCTTTAGGAACTGAGGGCGTTATGACTACAGTTGGTGTGTTAACGGTGAACATTCCCATACTATGAGTTGGGCTATTATAGGTGGTATGTCCGTTATTGGTGTGTTGGTGAGTATACGGCAGAAGTTCTGCACCACCTTGCAACTTACTAAGTTGTATTCTTGTTGAGATGCATATTGGTAGTGAGCGTTGACATCGCCTCCAAATCCACATGTCAGTAATGGTGTTTCTAATGGTCTTGTTGGTGACTGTTGTTTTGATTTTAATGTCAGTGAGATAGGGGGCTGCAGTTGTGTGGTAGGTGTCTGCAGTTGTGTGGTGTCTGTATGTAGTTGTGTGGTGTCTGTCCGCAATTGTGTAGTGGTTGTATGTGATTTTGTAGTGGGATGTAATAGTCTGAGGTTGCGTATTGGGCCGTTCTGTTTGTAAGGTTGTATTGTGACCCTGTAAAGTGAGTGTCTTCAGTTGTGAGATGGGCATCGGAGATTTACCCTTTTTGAGACCCTTCAGACTAGATCGATGTCCACCTTCAGAAGTACTATCACCACCGATTAAAGACACATCATGCGCCAGTGCTTCCTTCCGGTGAAATATCTCTCCTCCACTAATCATTTGATGTTCAACTGCAATTCTTTGAATATCGTTAGATTTCATACTCCATAGAGTTCTCCATGCCTGTGACTGCTTCCTGGGTGCTGGGGGTGAGACTGATTGTATTACCAACGAGGTCGAGGGTGTGTTGGTGCGAGTCTTCCAGTTGAGACTGCTGCACGTCATGTATTGTGACATTTGATTCCTGCTGCAGTTTTCTAGTAGCCAGACCAACTGCCCCAGTTATGCCTTTTTGTTTATGACCACACTCGGTAGGCATCTTCACCACTTCTGTTCCAGGGGACACAAGCTGATCACAACTGGCCACTGTCTCAAAGGTTGTCGCTGAGGATTCATGGTAATTTTTAATGACTGGTACAACATAGTGTACACATCCCTCGCATGGCAGCTTCAAAACCGGTGTATCAGGAAATCGTAAACCCCTGGACATCGCACAACCCAGGGTTTGTGATTTCCTAGGAAATCACAAACCCCCCTGGAGATCGCAACCCCCCCCCCCCTTGCTTTGTAGCATTTATCACCCCAAGCATGGCAGCTATGTTTGATTTTGAACTTCTACCAAATCTGGGGAGATAAAATGGATTCAAGGAGGATCAAGATGGATTAATCCTAATGAAAACATCTTTGCAATAGTTCAGTTCATAATTCCGACCGCACATGCACTGAAAACGGTAGCCTGGTCCCCTGGCCTTTATTCACTTCAGCATTATGTAGGATAATGATACAGATAGTTGTACTGGCTTTTCTTAATGACATAGTCTAGTATCTTTGACAAGATTGACCTGTTCCCCTTTCCTTTCTTGTGAGTGATGGCAGTGAATATGGCCCTTGCTGTGACAGGCATGAAATTAAAAATAATCAATTAATCCATCTTGTGAAGGATCCCCCTTACATAAAAATAAATGTAACTTAATCATGCTTATATAAATATAATTTTTACAATAGACCAGCTCATAATTCCAGGGTCACAGTGCATTGTGGGAATTTTAAAAGCAAAACAAACCCGCACAAAGCACATGTGCTTGCTTTAAGACTGCCAAACATGGGGGGGTTTGCGATGTCATGGGGGGATATGTGATTTGCTAGGAAATCACAAACCCCCCATGCCCATATACAGTATGGGGGTTTGCAATTTCCTAGGAAATCACAAGCGGGGGTTTGCGATTTACAGGGTTTGCGATTTCCTGCTACACCGGCAACTGGTGCTGTACATCTGGAAAATCAACACAAGGAGGCGCAACATCCAGCTTATCGCTTTCACAACATTGAGTGTTGCTGCTAATCAATTTGTTGAATTGTTCGGAAACAATAGGAGCATTGGCCTCAGATCCCATCAAACCAGGCAGAGATGCTGGAGTGACAGACTGATGGATAGATTTAGAGTAAAGTGCACTCTCAACATGCAGAGACATTTCTGAGGGTAATTTACTTTGAATATGTGTCAACAGGGACTCTGAATCGGAAATAGCCAATGCAACTCCCGCATTCATTGGCCTGATAGTGTTTGCTTCAGCCTTATTTCCATATTCTGACATTACTGTCATGCTACCAGCAGGTCTAGCGACCCACGTTCCTGCAGGAGCTATTGCCCATTGGCCAATGCTGAGATTGATTGATTGATTGATGGATGGTTTCTTTACGCATAGGCCATATTCAAGGCGATAATTGTTTGGTTTTTATTCAACTATCGCCTTTACATATAATGTAAAAGCATACAATCAGTTATGTGTCAATAGACACTTATGAATTTTTAAAAGCTCACAATCATATAATTAAATAAAATAGATGAAAGAATTAATTAATCAAAATTGTTTTAATGAACTGTATGAGGTGGTACAGACCAGCTGCCCTCAAAAAGACTAAAATGTCTTGTTTTACTTTAGTAAAAACGTCATGCATGCTGTTTGCAGTGTAAAAATGTTGGCACAGTGCCATAAAATCAACACAGTTTAGTAAAATATGCTTGACTGTCAGTGGGGACTGACATCCAATACATTCAGGGGGAGGGTCCCCCTTGAGCAGGAAAACATGTGTTAGCCATGAGTGGCCGCCAATGCTGAGAGTCTTTTTAACATTATCCATAGTCAGCCCACTAATGCTATCCAATTTATCCTTCACAATGACTACCATCGGTTTGGTGGTTCCGATAGGTGGTGGGTCATTCTGCTTTGATACTCGTCCCCAGCTTGACAGTTCTGGTTCTGCAAATGCTAGTTATTTCATCATTGGAGCATCATACATACATCTACATCTGTTGGCATGCAAATTCCATTTCACTTTCAGTTCTTGTGAGGCACACCCTGAGTCAGTAACGACGTCCACTAGATCGATAGAGGAAGGTTTGCTTATGCTAGCAACATCAGGGTGTTGGTGCATGGCAACTAGGTTGGGTACTGGTTTCAAGTGTGACTGTGGATCACATAGGTCTGACACCTCAGCAGTGTCGACGGGGGCTGCTTGTTCTGAACCAGGGTGTCCTAGAGTGTATGCAAACACCTATGTGCTCATCGAATGTAATGTGAGCGTGAAGTCATGCGAGATTTCCTGTGAAAGGATCTTTTCTGCAGGTTTAGTTCGAATTGTTTGGCAAAAACTAGCACTGCCCTGCTCTGAGCTTGGCAATTCAAATGTTCTACTTAGTGGATGTCTTCTTCCCTATGGGTACACTATTTTTGCCTCTGGTTTTGTTTGTTTGTTTGTTGTTGTTGTTTAACGTCCTCGCAACATCTAAGGTCATATCAGGACGGATACCGACTTGTGACAGTGCGCACTCATGGCAACTTTATAGTGCTGTCCCACTGGGAAACCAGGCCGCCGGCACCATGACCTGGTATCCCACTCAGTCACATTATCCTGACACTGAGCACACCAGTCCTTGCCCTATCCTAATAATGCCGAGCGCCTGGCTAGGAAGCGACAAGTATCAATTTTAAAGTCATTGGTTTGACTCGACCGGGACTCGAACCCACGACCCCACGATCTACCAGCACGGGAGACGGACGCTCTAACTCATTCGGCCATCCCGTCTGTTTTGCCTCTGGTTGTTGGGATGCTAAGTAGGTAGTTTTCTGCTGGCTACCTACAATACCACCAGGATGCAGTGACGGTTGCATGCCATCAGTTGAAGTTCTAACAGCATGTTCAGTGTCCTTTCTACAACCAGCCTGTGATTGTTCTGCCAGAACTGGTGCTGACGCACTCAGGAGTTCTTTGGGAGCAGTTCTTTTCTCCAATAACGTACACATTGCAGTGGATCATTCCACGTCAACAACCAGATGACTGTGTTCCAATGAGGTCTTCTGCCCACTGCCATCCCCAATGCTTGAAAGACTGCTGGAGTTGCCATTAGAGTTTAGAAATGGCCTTGACACATCAGCTCTAGTTTGGTATGTGTAGGCACTCTCTGTGGACACACATTTGGACGGCTTGGGTTGAGGAACGGTTAGATATAGGCTTATACCTGTTGCACATCTTCACGCTGTTATCAAGTATCGCAATAGCTGCCACAGCATGGTGTGATGTGAGCCTGCTTCCTTCACGTGGGAGGATGGTTGGGGAAGATAGTATATAGCGCTTAGCTTAAGGTTGCATAGTCCAATGGTTTTGAGTTTCTCTCATTTTCTGAGATAAACATATTAGGTTCATCATTATAAGCTCCTTTACTTTACTTTGAAGTAACTTTTATTTTAATTGGCTAACTTTTGAGATATTTGAAATGCAAATGTCATTAATTAATTTTGACAAGCTTGCCAAAACTCTACCATCATAGTGTTCTGCAGAAACAGGCTCTATCAAATTGATACAGTATTCCCTTCTATGTGACAACAACTGTTTAATAACTGCACCAGTATCTAAGTTAGATAGTGAGAATCAAATCTAGATAATTGTATTGGTTTTGAAAATTTGAAGTTTCCATCGGACCATGCAGCTTTAATTACAGCTTAATTGACTGGCACAGCACTAATGTTTGTTTCTTACTTCCTGGCGACATCTAAGGTCATATCAGGATGGGTACCGACTTGTGACTGTGCACACTCATAGCAACTTTATAGTGCTGCCCCACTGGAAAACATGGCCGCCAGCACCAAGACCCAATCTCCCACATTATCCTGATACTGAGCTAACTAGTCCATGATATATCCTAGTAAAGCCGAGTGCTTGGCCAGGTATCGACAGGTATAATTTTTCTAAGGTCATTGGTTTGGCTCAACTGGGATTCGAACTCCCAACCTGCCACATGGAAAGCCTGCACTCTACCGAATATGAGATTTGTTGGGACCCAAATAAAGCGATAGATATATGGGAGTGGTCGATCTGTGGAGGTGGTCTATTAGAGAGGTTTTACTGTAGAAGACGCCACTCCTGAAACCTGTGATATCCAACATTTCGATGTGCACACAAAAATGGATGCATTGTGTTCACTTCAAAGTTATCGTTTTAAAATAAGTTACTTCAAATTAAAATAATATATTCATCTAAAGATATGGCACGCGAACAGTATCTGACAATCTTTGTAAGTTTTCAAAAGCAGTGAGTTGAGAAAGATTTCCATGTGTGGCCATGCTTGTTTACATTTACATGCAGCCTAGGTTGCTGGAAGGCAGGCATAAAAAGACACAATCTTTTCGACATGAATGCACATTTACAAAAGGTTTCAGTGTTACATCCCATGACTGCCTAATATCGATTTGGAAGAGATTGTATTAAAATTGAGAAAAGCAGAATGACATAAGTGTATAAAATGGACATTTTATCGAGGATATATGTAATTCAATGTTGCCAATAACCATTACACATCATGCAATTATCAACAGTGCCATATATAGATAGCCTCATGAAGAAGGCGGCATTGTGTGTGTAGAGGTGTGCGTGCGCTTCAGCATGATGACTCACGCCATTACTGGGTCCGTCACCGAGCCAATATCTCCATAAGCTGGGGAGTGGCGCAGCAGTATCACGGCTAGCAAAGTGAGATCCCCAAAACCACCCATCTGATTGTTCAAATGGCACAGTCTATCACGCAATTGACTTGTTCATGTCTCCTCTAAACCCATCACAGGTGCTGACCCAACCTTGTCGAGCATGTTACCTCGTCCATGAACAGTAATATTCACAGAAAATATCTATCTAGCGATCCGCTTCTATGTGTTATAACTAATTAGACGTCTCCAGTGGAAGTAGCATTAAACAATACAATATATTCCTTCAAAATAGCTGTTTGTTCATTTTGGGGCATATACGGCATATATTGTGTGTGTGTGGGGGGGGGGGGGGGGGGGTAGTCAATCTGCTCACCAGTGTGATATCACTATTGTTGAAGAATTCCTTGCCCTGTTTCACCAAATGAATGGAATTCGTATCATGACTTCTCCCCTTTTGCTCAGTAAATACTGTGACGTAGCGTTCCGAGTTATTCAAGTTCATTGTTTAATTTAAACCCATTCACCATTCGGGAATTACACGGAGATACTGAACAATGTGATGTTTGGCCATTGATAGTTTCAGCAGGGATGAAAGTTGTCTCCGGAAAAAAAAACACCAAGAGGCGGAAACCTACGGTGAAGTTATCTGTAAATAATGTGGCTACAATAATAGTACGTTATCCTAACAAAAATAATCATTATTATTCATTTATAATTAGTATTTCCGTGAAAATGTGAATATTCACTGGACCCGGTCATCAACATTACAAGAACTCTTTGGCACGGAACCCTAAATCGCGTAAATGTGTTTCCCATAAAATTTGAAATCATATAGGTTGGCATAGGATACCGAGTGCCAGCAACACAGTGCTCTAATGGGGGATGCACTATAAAGTCACAATTAGTGCGCACCGGCAGAAGTTGGTAACCAATTTGATCTTCTTCACCATCATGCTGTCGGTCACGACCGCAAATATCACTTAAACACCAATAAACTAAACTAAACAATACATACATAAAAGATCAAATAAATAACTAATATCAGTATCACAGTGATTGATTGATTGATTGGTGGTTGCTTTACACCGTGTCGGCAGCATATGCCATATTCATGGTGAGAAATGGTTGTTTTTTGTTCAAACCATTGCTTTTACATGTTTGCTTGTTTGTTGATTTAAGTCCTGGCAACATCTCAGGTCATATCAGGATGGGTACCGACTTGTGACAGTACAAACTCATGGCGCTTTTATGGTGCTGCCCCACTGGGAAATCAGCCTGCCGGCACCATGGCCCGATATCCCACTCAGACACATTATCCTGACACCGAGCTAACCAGTCCTTGCCCTACCCTAGTAATGCCGAGCACCAGGCTAGGAAGCAACAAGTATCAATTTTTAAGTCATTGGTTTCACTCAACGGGAACCAAACTCGCAAACTCCCGATCTTCCGCACGCGAGGCCTGTGCTCTACAGATTCGGCCACCGCACCCGGTACTTTTACATGTAAAAGCAGACAATCAATTATGTGCCAATAGACACTCATTAAATTAAAAAACTCACAATTATATATAGTATATTTGTGGCTGAGGGAATCAAAATTCCCGTAAAAAGTTTTATTAATAATTGTTAGAATATATTTAGCAAACTATATGAGGTGGTACAGACCAGCTTCCCTCAAAAAGGCTCAAATGTTTTCTTGTTTTACTTTGTTTTACCTCGGTACTAAGCCTCAAGCTAGGGAGAAGGAAGCACATCCGGGTCCAGCAATTAGCATAAGTGACTTGCGAGCGATGGACGTTCGCGAGTTCTTCAGCATTCTTTTTCTACAAATAACTCCAAAACTCGCAGTAAGTTTATGGAAATAATTCACACAAGGCTTTATAAAGACCATTATGAACTTTTGTGCAAATTTGGTTACTTTGACGACCATATTAATGGAATTATTGGCATTAAACCGATTCTTTATCCGGTACGCTACACGGGACATCGCTAGTTGTTTATCTCGTACCCAACTCTATTATCGCTATTGTTTTTAGCGGTTTTATGAGTTTAAACCCAAGAATACAGGAGGATACGTATTTATTGTGTATATATATATGCTTCTTTTATGTTAATAAATCGAATTAATAGTGCATCTACTAATGTTTTTTCGATTGTTATGGAATTATTTTATAAATAAACATGTGTCGTTGACAGTTGGCTATGGAACCGGATTTTCGGTTTCGTTCCTGCCAGCTTAATATTTACTTGATGGGATGAATGTCAGGAGTTCAAATCCCAGCTCTGTCAAACCAATCACTTTAATTGCCTATTAAAAGAAGTAGTTGCATCTCTGTTGTTCATGTAGATGTTGGTGATTCCCACATCACAGGTAAGATTTTTTCAACAAGCCACCCGTTGCCGAACGGAGAGCGATGTTGGCTGCAGCCTCATCATGTTTGGATTTTTCCTCGTTTTCTTTTATGGATTCAGGTTGGAAATTAATCCTGGGTTTCTAGTATGGATTCCCCACATTTTTTGGGCGTACCTCCGAGTATAGAGTATACTCTTTTCCTTCCACTGGGGAAAAATCAAAGGAAAAGCCATTTGATGAAACAAAAATGTTTGGTGGCAGTGGCAATACCTCTTTTTAAGAGGTCGAGACCACCACCAAGATTGGGAGCAGGTCGATGCAAGCGGCCATTTCGAAAATCCAGAGGGGATTTTCGAAACCGTCGGGCCACCAGGAGTGGACGTTCCTGTCCAACCTACGGGCTACTCCCCCGGGGACGGGGGTAACGCCAGTCTTTCCGCTGGAACGACGGGTACCGACCGTTTAAGTGGGAGTACACTCCCAACAAAACCTTCTCCAGGACGGAACAAGTAGATTTTGCTACTCAAAACCCGAAAGCTACGCTACCACCTGTGGTTTCGCAAGCAACGCAAACACCTGTAAGTATTTTAAGGCAAATGGCTTACACGAATGATCTCACATTTGGTTGAAGGTGTGTGTATTCCTTTTGTGCACATACCAGTACAGGATTCTACTCCTTTCCCTTATCGATTCGATCTCACCGAACGAGAGGTACTGGCTAACCAAGTGGCACAGTTTTGTGGGAAAAAAATGGAAAAAAGGGGAATTTATTTCTAATATTTTTTTCCCACCCGAAACCTAATGGTGAGGTTCGGATGATTCCACATTTAACAAAGTTAAACACGATGGTGAAGTTTAAACATTTTAAAAATGTTTTTATTGGAAACGGTAAGAGATTTGATTACACCAGGCTCTTGGCTGGCTAGTGTGGATTTATGAGATTCATACTACATGATTCCGATTTGCAAACATGACCAGGAATACCGAAGATTCGTTGGGAGCATTGATTGAGTTCACCTGTAGGCTTAATGGTTGGGCTTGTGCTCCGCATTTGGTTACCAAACTGCTAAAAATCTAATTTGTTCAAATTATGTTTCCATATTTTGATGACTCATTTATTATGGCCCAATCAAGTCGGGACTGCACAAATGCAGTTAACGACCTGTGTGAAACATTTACTAAACTTGGATTGTTTATCCACAAGGAAAAGTCGGTTTTTTAACTAACTAATGTACTGAAATGTTTAGGTTTCCTTCTGGACACTAAACATAGGACTCTTTGAGAAAACAGAAACTAAACAAGTTTTTAGATACGGCGACTGATTTGGTTAATCTAAAGACACCAAAGATAAGGCAATTGGCAGTCCTTATCGGAATTATGATTGCCTATGCCCCTGCTATTCTATACGGGAAAGCGCAAGTTAAATTGCTAACGTTAGCACGTACTAAAGGCGTTTCTGAACGAAATTTTTTATATTTTCGAAGAAGTTTTAGGTTTTTGAGTGGTGGTTTAAACATATAAACACTTCTCCAAATCCGATACGGATGGGTGAACCCAACGCGATAGTCAACACAGATGCGTCGGTAGAAGGTTGGGGTGCCGATCGTGACGATGTAGCTACAGGAGGCAGATGGTTAATGACGAAATGTCTGATCATTTTTGATGTCAGAGCGGTTTATTTGGGATTATGTACGTTAATCCAAATACCAAATTTCATGTCAGAATTCTCACAAGACAATACTACAGCAATGGCGTAGGTTCGTAACATGGGACAGACAAAGTCTAAACCATGTAATAAAATAGTCAAATTAATTTGGAATTGGGGCGCTAGACCAGGATGTGTGGCTACCAATAGCACATATTCCAGGTAGTCACAATACTTTGGCAGATAGCAAAAGTAGGGCTTTCCATGACCATTTACGATGATCATTGAGTAATAACATTTTTGACAAGATTTGTCAAAATTAGGTCGACCAGATGTAGACTTATTTGTGTCAAGAAATAACTGTAAGTTAGTGAGATAATTTTCTTGCCATCCAAGCTGATGCTTGGCGAGGGGATGCTTTGTCGTTGATTTGGGGAAAATAAACTCTTATATTTTTTCCCACCATTCGCCATTATCAGCCGAATAGCCAGGAAGATCCGAATGGATCGGACACACGCAATTCTGATCGTGCCCGAGTGGGACGCACAGCTTGGGTTAGCAGTGGTGACATTGCAAGGAAGGAACTGCCTACGATTCCCAAGAAACCTGTCCATGGGAAACTGTCCCACCAAGGGCCTCTGACCATTCAAGGGGACGTGTCGACAACACTCCTTCTAGCATTCCTTTTCTGAATAAACATTTGGAAGAAAATAGAGATGTCCCAAGCTTGGAGGAAAGGAATGGTGAAAATGTACGCCAGCTATTTAAAGAAATGGGGTGTGCACTGCTTGGGTTTAAAAAAAAGAAAGAAAAAAAAAGGTTAAACCTTTAAACCCTACAAGAGCTCAAGGAGTAAGATTTCTAAGAATATCCACGGTCCATGTTGATTATTTCCCAAACGACAGGGAATTGTGTGTAGTTCAGCCATTCGGGCTTATATTTCCAAGATTAAAAACATATTGGGAATTCCACACAGCTTTTTGTGAGCTTTATCAAGCCACAAAAAGCCATTTCAAGAGACACTCTTGCAAGATGGACCATTAGAGTCCTAAAAGCAGCAGGGATGGATACGGGGTGCTACGCTTCCCATTCAACGAGGAGCCATGGTCTCCAAAGCACGATTGTTAGGAATCTCCGTCAAGAGAATCCTTGCAAATGCAGGCTGGACGACTGCTAGCTCATTTGCAAAACGTTACAATAAACGACTAGGAAAGTAAAAAGGGTCGTGCCACACACTTGCTCACCGACAACAGAATAGGTGGGGAAGAGAGTTAAAAGTATATTTATTTCAGTATACTAATGTGTGATGACTTATCGTTTATAGTGATGATGAAAATTAAGGATAAAAATGAATTACGTAAAAGTCCCTAGCCTTGCCTGAGGCTTAGTACCGAGGTAAAATAGTATAGTTATACGAATCTTACCTCGGTATAGATGATGGGTAACTGTTGTTTTCCCGAGGTATAAGCCTCGGATAGACGTGGGCTAGGGCCCGCCTGCCACACCCTACCACGTCTATTCCGTTCTTGTTCCAAAACGAAAACACCATATATTGTTTTTTAGGTCATTTTTATCCTGAACAGTAGGTAAAGATTCCTGGACCCGGATGTGCTTACTTCTCCCTAGCCCACGTCTATCCGAGGCTTATACCTCAGGAAAACAACAGTTATCCATCATCTATAGCCAGGTAAGATTTGTATAACTATACTATAAAAAGGTAACGCATACTGTCTGCAGTGTAAAATTGTTGGCGTAGGGCAAAAAAAATCAATCAGTATCACAAGTAGGTTTGCAAGAAACTTATGGTAAAAGGTAGTCTAGTCTATTTTTACCCACCTCTGACTATCGCGTTTGTTTTTATCTGGGGCTAAGGAACATTACCTTAGAGTGAGCTCACACTCCCCACGACCACGTATCCACGTACCCTCTGCCATCCCGTCTGGTTTAAATGATGGTGGTGTCACATTGCAAACGCACGTGACATTCTGTGCATCAAAATTCTTTGAAGCCTAATCACATCAAAACCAGGGGTGGTAGTGATTTTATTTTTTTGGTTGATTTCACTCATATGGAAGTTTATAAATAGTATACAATAGATGTTCAGAATACATTTTTATTTTTGACACTAATGCAACAATCGGGTCTCCAATTCTGGAGAATCACTCACATACATACATACATGGGTCGTTCTCAGAAGTTGTGTACCAATAGTGTGACATCAGTACCACAAAATCAAAATGCTGCCAAAGTCCTATAAACAAGTTTCCTCAATGTGTATGTCCTTTTGCATCTGAATAATTGAAAA
Organism: Branchipolynoe longqiensis; assembly: GCA_030323885.1. Taxonomy (NCBI): domain Eukaryota; kingdom Metazoa; phylum Annelida; class Polychaeta; order Phyllodocida; family Polynoidae; genus Branchipolynoe; species Branchipolynoe longqiensis. Next base: position 8,491,219 of record CM059190.1, read on the forward strand.
TAAACATATTCTGGCATTTTTAAGTAGGTCAAATGATGCTCACACCCAATAAATAGCAGTATAGCATGGAAACCAATCTGACTCCAAAATCAAATATTTTCCACACAAAACTTGACATTTTTAGGACATTTCACATGCCACTTGCTTTATAAACAGTAGTAATAATAATTTGAAACCTCATTGCTATGGTTTTGTCTTATTTGTGAATATTAAAGAGAAAAGCAAAAAAATATTAGCAAGGTAACAGTCAAAGTGGAAACAACAATTTTACACAAATGTTCGGCTCAAATTTCAATGTTATGGGGCAATTTCAGGATTTATCTTTTACTATACCATAACTGGGTCCATGCATAGAGTGTCAAATGGTGAAAATAGTTCCTGTACTGTATCTGTACTCAGTGTTTGATACAGAGTTTCATAGTACTTGCAAGTGGAAACAAAATGTTACGATGTTAATGACTCCAGAAAAGGTTAACTATTTCATAATTTTTATAATTTTTTTTAGAAATAAATGTCTTCAACTTAATGAAGACATTGTATATGACCATTTGAAGTGAAATGAGCTGTTGTTCAGAGGTTTTCATTAAGTTTGTGACACTTTATTTTCAATGCTGTTGACAATGTCACAAATTAGTGATGTAATTTTCTATGTATTTAGCTACATCCATCCCAATAAGATACATAATACACAATATTAACATTTACTTTTGATCTAAAATATCTCCCACATTATTGGGCTAAATGATGAAATCTAAATATTGACACTCCAATAATGGGTTTCTTTGAAATATGCATTTCAAGTAGACTACCTCAAGTGGTACACAGTTTCTGAGAACGACCCACATATATAGAGTAGGTATCCCAAGTGCCTTGCCAATCCACCAATAATCTGTGTGTGGAGCCTTAAAATTCATCATATTCAATCTGTTGGTGTGTTCTAAGTTGTTCACCAATTGAAATAAAATCTAAACCAAAATAAAGTTTCATATTTCTTCTTTCTAATAGTCGCATACACATTAGGATATGACTTTGATCAGATAAAGAAAACCAATGCTTTGTCAAGTCCATTTATGTAGAAAATCACCTTTGTTTCAACTAATTTTTCAATTTTACAATGCTTCTTCAAACCTCCAGCACCCATTCACCAGAGCTAGCATCATCATGCCAATGGTATCATTTTGTTGCCAATACTACAGGCCATATATTCATATTTTGTACTTCAACAAATTCTTTGTCCATCTATTTAAAATTTTAATTTAAAATTTCAATTAACCACCATTTCTGAACCGAATAATGGATAACTTAGTAAATAAAGAATTTTTTCCTATAAAAAACCCGTTTATCATGATTCTTAGCAATGCACGGCGTGAAGGCGCGAATGTGAGACAAAATAAATGTTGGCTCTACTTAATAATTGAATGCTAAGGTTGCTATTTAATGTGCCAGTGTTGTCTGGTATTAATTAGTGTAAGGCTGACTGCTCTATAAACACACCGCACACACACATCCACGCACAGGATGTGAAAACATTGTTTTTGTTTAAACATTCACATCTATCAAATTGTATTATATATAATGTAACCAGAAAGAGCATATTGAAGATAGTAAAGCCTGAAAATTTCATGCAATTATCTTGTAAGGGTGCTTTTCTGTACCATTTTAAGCCTACAAAGTTAGACATTTCCTTTTACCGGATTTCATCACTTGCCAAATTGAGCTCTGGACCATTTCAAACCTATTTTTTAAAGCTTTCCACAAGCATATGTAGTCCTGAAAAAAAATAGCAGTGACAAGACTCATCAGTAGGTTAGGGATAAATCAGAACAATTTAATATGGGTGCCAATTTTTGTCACAACCAAGCCCCCAAGTGGTCCAAAGCGAAATTTGGAAATTGGTGAAATTAAGGAAATTGTTATTTCGCGCATTTTTGAAGATGCATATATGGGTCATTCTCCTAAACTGGGCGCCACATATTTGGTCTCCACGTTACGATGCTGATAATTAAGTCTTTGTTTTATTGATAACAAGTCAAATAATCATTGTAGCCTCTGTCTATTTGGTATATTAGCAGTACTACATGTATTGAATTTATTCCACATAAGATATCAAAATTATAATTGTATGATTTTGCACTAGAGTGAAAATTTACAGTGACACCATACATGTAGGCAAACTTTTTTTCAACTTTTTTCTTGTAAGTCATAACATTGTCTGCTTAACAGTAATCAATCAAATCTTGTTTGACTATGTTGTATATGTTAAAATGAGGTTCTGGATGAGTCTGATTTTCATGTTACACGAGTGATATTAACATATTGCTCAATTTGTATAAGATCAAATTCAAAAAATGAAATTCATTTTTTTCAACTCTGACATATGCACAACATGCAAACCTTCATAGGACATTGGATTAGGCTATTATTTGGAAGGACTTTTGCTATTATTTGGAAGGTTTTCACTTTTGGTTTCCATGTCACACTTTTGTGCCCAGTTTTAGAGAATGACCCATATCTTGCAATGTAACCACTTCAGACCCCTGGATCTTTTTATTCTCATTGTATAGGCCATGGATTTGAAGGAAAGAATACAGGAAGTCTGATAGGGTGGTTACTTTTAATTTGTGGGGCCATCAAAAATGCTATATTTTTATTTTGGGTGGGACCAATTAAGTAACAACCTAAAAGTCCATATCTTCTTTAATATTAGAGCAATTTTCACAAATGAAGTGTCATTTTATTTCAAATTCAATATTCTAACAGGTGAAATCCATTAAATCAAACTCAAAACTATTTTTGAAAATCACTTGGGATACCTACATAGATACATACACATAAACATACAAACACACATGGTTCACTCTCCTGAAAACTGGGCCTATATGCATAATGGCGTGTTAGCGGCGTTTGGTGTTACCAGCTGACCCCATTTAGCTATCACGGCAGTGGGGGGTGAGGTCATGTGGCATGCATTTGCGCCTAACACTTTAATTATAGCTAACCGGGAAGTTATTTTTAGATTGGGGAACTCCGACTAGCTCGTGCCCGGCGTATCGGCTGTAAGTTGAACTTAGCCGGCGGCACCAGCGTCAGTTTAGCTTAACGTTAAATACTTAGGTACAAACGTGTAGGACTGTAAACGGCAACAACAGAAATTAGAACATCTACTAGTACCCATACGACTAGGACAACTACTACAAATCCGACTACCGCAATCCCTTGATACACATAGCGTGATTCTGCTACGTTCGGCCGCCACACAAACAAACTGCTGCTGTTATCTGTCGGCAAGTTGGCTTTTCAACGTACCAAGGTCTAAGCATAAGGTACACACGGCCGTCACTCTAAACAGATCCAATTGCAACAAGAACTACAAATCTACAAATAGAATCACATCTACGCCCACTACAACTACTACTACAACCTAACCGGATCCACCACGATTTCTACGATGGCGAGTGAATCCCAGTGTCAGCCATCCAACAAGCGGCTGAGGAAATGCAACTACGGGCACAACGAAGTGCAAGTGTTATTGGAGGAAGTGCTGCTCCGGAGGACAGGGTTGTTCTCTTCATTTACGAACAAAATAACACACACGGAAAAAAACTAAGCTTGGGATAGGGTGGTTGATGCCGTAAACGCCTGCGGTGTTGCCAGGCGATCTAGGGCCGAAATACGTGAGAAATGGAAAGCCATGAAGTCGGAGGCCCTCGGGCGTCAGAGGCGGTCTATGCAAACTGGAGGAGGGCCTCCAGAGCCTCCACTACCGTACGAGGACACCATACAACAAATCATCGGCTTCCAACCTTTATAAGGGAGTGACGAGTAAGTTTTAAATCACTGACTTTACAAATCATAATCGCACTGTGTTTTCCGTTTTAAGTAGATCTGTAGCTGCCCTGTTGATAATCCGCCATTTGCAGAAAAGTTTGTGAAAATATAAGTTATTTCTAATAAATGGCCACCTGTAAAGATGAGGTTGTAGATGAACATGTTTAGCACACCTTATCTAAATCATGGGATGAATCTCATGGGGATACCCTCTAAGAGTTTCCTTTATTAAGACGTTGAATGGAAAAAGGCCAGTGTCCAGATTTCTGTCTTAGCTCTAAAGCATAACACAACATCTGACTGACAAACTTCTTTATATTAACGTTGTTTATTGTGTTCACATCGCAAACGGGTTTGATATCACCTCATTATTGGCTTTTCCTCTATTCCAGCAACATGCACGTACAGCTTAGTTAGAGAGTACATTGAGCATTCTTCACCATAGATTACAGTCAGGCCAAGAGTCACATATGTGCTGAAATATCCTATTTGGGTTAACAGTTTGTTTAGCACAGAGTTTCTTTAGCACCTAGTTTGCCACATTTGGGCGTAATGTTATTAATCACATTTTACCTTATGTATGATATTTTCAAGTGGCAATGCCTACTGCCTGCAATGTCAATATGGGTTTAATTAAGCAGTAATCGTCAGTGCAGTCGACATATAGATGTAACATTTCCTGTTTGTTACGTACACCTGACACACACAAACGATTCTTCCGACTAAGCCGTTTTCCATTTCTACCTACAACAACTAGTGAGTGTCTACTAACGCAACCCTCCGTCGCTCACACAAAAACAACATAACGTAAACCGGTTCTAACGCAATGATCTATTATGTTTTCAGCCCCCTCGCCGGTCCCGTTGTCTGTGGGGAGTGAGGTGGAAGTTTGGTCGCAAGATGTGCCTGGTTGCTCGCAGACAACCGACGAGAGCGAATCATATGTGAGTCTCCCGGACAGTGGGATGGGCCTAGGCTGGCCTCAACCTCAGCCTACCATAAGGGAAGTCAGCTGCATGATGACACAACCACCCACATCTCCCACACGATCAAAATACACGCCACGTAAGTTCGATGAAGATAAAGACTGGAGTTTATGGGTTGTCCGAGTTTGTAATAATTATGTGCTAAAAATATCCAACTGTGGGACATTACAGCGGCGATAACAATCTCTATATGTACACATGAATACCCAAACACAAACAAGCAACCACCCACCCAACATAGGCTTTCAGTATAATATCCGTCACATGTAGGCTGCTTAGTTGCAATTTCGTTTAATAATGTTTAGCAAGTCTATTATTGGACATTAGCAACTCCCCTTTTTACACTTGTGTAACCTGAAGTGGGCAAGTGTGAACCTCCCCCAGGCTGTTTGTTATATGACGTTACAGGTCCTTGATCGTAACAAATAAAAAATCCTTGATCTTAACAAATAAAAATCCTTCATGTTCACAGTCCAGCCGTGTGCTCTGAATGGGCAGCCGGAGCGCACCACTCCTTCCATCCGTGAGGATGTCACAGTAACTCCGGTGGCGAGCGTTGGAGACGTCGAGGGAGGAGAACGGGCCCGGAGGAGTTAACAGGTGACCCGGAGGAGCGGGCTTTATTGATTTGAGTTCCTGCGCAGCTCGATAGAAAAGAATAAGGCTAAGACGGGTTTGGTAGATGTCGAGCGTGCCAAAGACTTGGCACAGCCGCAGTTACTCGAGGCGCAGTATGGCCGCGAAATTTTGGAGTGTCAGAAACTGAACAAGGAGCTTGGCAACTGTTAGCGCAAGTGTTATCTGGCTATGTAGTCCCCCCCTGAATTGTTCAATAGTTGGGCTCGTATTAAGTGAGGCATAATCTCTCAAACTTAACAATATAAGAAATGATTGGCTCTACAGTTATCGACCTAGAATTACACACGCGTTAATGGAGGAAATGTAAGAGCGAGAAACATTTGCCCACACGAACAACAGCATTAGATAATGTGGCCGCAAAATTCCAACGTCTGTAATGTCATGGTTGTTTTCACAGATTCGAGTTGTGTACTTTAGCTAAACAAAGCACCTCAGAAGTAATTGTTGACTACTCTCTGGCGGGCAGCTTTGCCCACGACAGCTCGTACTTGCTCCGACTGTTGGTAGTTGTGTGGCCGACGACCATCGATTGGGACACGTTCAGCGTTGCCGGCATCTTCATTGTCTGATTCGCCATCAGATTCTGAGTCAGAGGGGTCAGGGAGGCGCAGATCTCGGGCTCGGTTATGAAGGATTATGCAGGCGGTTATCAATTGCACGCCTTGGCTGGCTGCAACCGAAGCCTCCGGGGACGTTTGAGGATGCCTATTGATCTTTCTACAATGGACCTAGCTGACTTGTGGTGTACATTGTAGGCTTGCTGCTCAGCGGTGACTGGGTTTATGAAGGGGGTCAGCAGCCAGTCTCGCAGCATGTAGCCACTGTCCCCTAGGAGCACGCCTTTCACAGGTTTCTCGTCGGCAGTCTCAAAGGCTTCGAATAAGTCCGACTCACGGAGAATCCTTGCATCATGTACACTCCCAGGCCAGTTCACAATGCAGTTGATGAATTTCAGTTCCGCATCGCAGATGACCTGCAGTGAAAGAACACAAATAAATGACAGGACACAAACGAATGATGTGTGCACTCAATTGAAGGACATATATGGGGGCGTGAGCAAACCGTATTTATAGCTGACACAACACAAATAAATTACCGGACACAAAGGAATGACTCTATTGAAGGACATATATGGGGGCGTGAGCAAACCGTATGTATAGCTGATAGAAAACTAATAAATAATAGAACACCGTATGTATAGTTGGTTAACATAAATGGGGGGATACATAGGCTATATGTAAAGACAGCTTGCAGGTATGTCGTAACATGTAACATGGGTAAGGACTGAGATTTTCGTGTTGTGTTGTGGGATGGTGTTAATGAGTGCCACACTTGTTTACAAGGTACACGTTAATGCTGACAGTTAGCGACACACACACAATTTGACAGAACTTAGAAGTAAGGTAGGTCAAGTGTACCTGAACGTTGATGGCATGGTAATGTTTCCGATTGACGAATTCATGTTCATATTCAAAGGGCCTGTATCCGGATCTGTGTCCCATCGATACACCCAAATACATTGGGAAACCCATACGTTGTGAATATCTTTAGCTTTGTCCTGTCAGCATACCTGCCAACTTTGGCTAAATGAAAATCCTAATAATAGAAATCCATCCGAGCGAAGCGAGGCGCGCAAGCGTTCTAGGGGGGTCTAGGGGCATGCCCCCCCCCCAGAAAAATTTGAAAAATACATCAACTTTACTCACTCTAGTATTTAGGCTGAAAACTGGTAATAATTTCTTTAATAATGTCCCTAAAATGTACCAGAATGCACCATTTTTTATGTATTTTTCAAATTTTTCCAGGGGGGGGGGCATGGGGATTTTGAAAAAGCGGAATAATGTTTATAATTCGTAGGGCGGAATGAGAATAAAAAAATCGTAATTATTCCACCAAAATCGTAATAGTTGGCAGGTATGTGTCAGCAGTCTGTTGATCGGGGATCTTGACAGACTGGTGGAGTTGCCGTAGCAGTGCATTGGTGACGCTCGGAATAGTCCGCGATACTGTTGATTGGTCTATACCTATTAACTCTCCGCACACGTCTTGAAAACACCCACACGCATAAAAGCGATGTGCAACCATAACTTGCAGGAGGGGTGTCAGTGATCCTTACCGGGTGGGGATGTCGATGTCAACGTGCAAGTCGTCTGTGATCGCCAGAATGTCATGTCTACGGAAGCGAAACTTTGTGAACAGTTCCACGTCGTCAAACTTGTCAAATGGGTTGGTCCTATCGCGGAAAATCCGGTTCCACCCCAATTGTCTTCTCTGATGGCGCCGAAACCGTCGATACAGGATAACATCCATCTTGCTGCGACAAAATACTTTACGTGTTTAGCGGTAAACCTGCTGCAGATCGTGTTTAGCATAACCTTGATTGACTGATTGATTGGTGGTTTCTTTACGCCGTGACGGCAGCGTAACCTAGTTTATGTGTGGGGTGTTAGCCCTATCACTCACTCACGCATGCCCGTTTTCGCCGCTAAACGGGGAAATCCGCTCTAAAAGCGGTTTGGCTCGCTAACACACCATTATGCATATAGGCCCTGGTCAGCATGGGGTGGGGTTTTAAAACATCAATAAAAAATGTCCTACTTATTTTTTCCTTATCCATTTCATATTGATGTTCAGATTTGATGTAAAAAATATGGAAAATAAATAAACCATGTGCAACTTTGGTCTTTTTAGTTATGAAGTGTTTTTGTACAAAGAAATTCCATTTTAGAGTCAGCCATTTGTAAGAATGACATATGGGACATGGTTGGATCCTTACTAACATCTTGTATTGCATTGATATATCAAACAAATCAAAAAGAAGTATCTATTAACATGTATGCATGCCTACAAATTTTTTTAAATTAATTAATTTGGCCTCTTCAGAAATATCATTACGAATTTCCGTCACAGATGTAACCAGTGGTGTCTCACTACTATTGTACACTAATTATTCAGTGAATAAAGCATGGCTGGGAATTACTTCTTTTAAAAAAAATCAATATAAGCACTACATATTTCTTTATATTATGCCATGATTAATATGCTTCTCAGCATGTAATTATTTAATTCTGCATAGATCTGTATTAAGCAGACTCTGTGGTGTCCTAAACATGTATTACGTCTGAGCAACAGATGTGATACTGCCATATGACAGCTTAATCATGGACTACACCATTATTTTTTTTATCTCATCAATATATTTTTTACATAGATGTAAAGAGGAGATTTCAAGCTTTCATTTGCAACCAAACAATGTTAAAAATGTAAATATTAGACAGAGTATATAATCGATACTGCATGTCAGATACATCTTATCACAATCAGATTACTCATTTTACCATACATGATCAACCATGTTCATCTCCCCTCTGCAGTAAATAAAGTGGGCCTACCGGTGTTTTGTCAGCTTTTGTGATGGTTGAGGTGATGGGGATGATATTGTCACGCTGTGACTCTCCGAGCACCGGTTTTCGCAACATGTGTTGGTAGCGTGGTGATTTCATTGGTGACTCAGCCAAACTGTCATCTGTTCCAGGATTGCTGATATTCCGAAATCCATCCAGGTTCATATTTGCACTGTTGATGATAAAGGAAACGATGTAAAATATTCAGCGTTAAGTCATTTATCTGACAAGTTCACTAAACCAATATTAAATGAGGTGTAACATAGCAGTGAATGTACTCTCGGAGGAACTTGCTGTAGTGATATGAAATGATATATATATATATATATATCTGAGTGATTCTCCAGAATTGGAGACCCGATTGTTGCATTAGTGTCAAAAATAAAAATGTGTTCTGAACATCTATTGTATACTATTTATAAACTTCCAGGTGAGTGAAATCATCAACCAAAAACAAAACATCACTACCACCACTGGTTTTGATGTAATTAGGCTTCAAAGAATTTTGATGTAAAGAGTGTCCCATGTGTTACAATGTGACACCACCATCATTTAAGTACAGTATCACAAATTTTGACCAGATTATTGGTATGGGATGTTGAAGTACAACTTTTAAAGCACAAAGTGCAGTATCTACATTAAACACTGATCACAAAAAAAACTAATTTAATTTGTGACACCATAACGCACGTCTCATCACAAATAAAATGTTTTCCATCTTCTTCATATATAACAATGTTTTGTTGTGTTATCAAAAGAATTATTCCATATAATATACTCATTATATGTGTAGTTCCTTAAAAGCAGATCATATAATATATGTGTTATATAATAATAAGAATTTAAATGAAAAAGTAGTTAATTCCTTAGATAAGGAAGGTACGGAGAATAGGAGATATATCGTGAATAAAATTCCAAGGGATCAGGCGGATAGGATTGTGCCCTCGACTGAATACAAGTCTATGACAGCTTTAAGGTATTCTTCCGAGTAGGATAGTAACATAAAGCCTCTTTTCCCTCTTTGGTGCTGCCTGGCAGTACTCCCACCAACACATGACAATAGCAACACTGCTCAAACTAATGGACTTCATACCGGTGAACAACAATCTCCTCGTTTTAGTAGTGTAGTAGGGTTCTCAATCAATCAATAGTTCCGTCCTCTAGTCAAGGGTTGGATGCAATGGTTCACCACTTGTCCCGATGGTGTGCTGTTCTGATAGACTGTGAATAATTCAAGCCTGTCCACTGTGAAATATTTGTAAACCATGATGTTCTTGGTCTCCCTCTCCCTCTGCTGCCATTCACCTTCCCTTCCAACAATGTACGGTATATTGAACTCTGACGAATGATGTGGCCAAAATAAATAAGTTTCTTTGTCTGTATAGTGGCAAACAAGCTTTTCTTATTTTTAATTTTTCTGAGAACTTCTTTGTTGGTGATCTTCTTTGTCCATGATATTTTCATCATCCTTCGATAAGTCCACATCTCAAATGCTGCTAAACGTTTGTACATTTTCTTAGAGATTGTCCATGTCTCTGCCCCATACATTAGAGTAGACCACACATAACACTGAAGAATACGCTTCCTTGTTTGTATTAATATCTTACTTGATGTTAACACTCTATACATTTTGGAGAATGTTGTTCGGGCTATTGTTATCCTTCTTTTAATTTCTTCCTCACATCTCCCATCATTTGTAATCTTTTGTCCGAGATATATGAATTCGGATACTTGTTCTATGTTTGTGCCATCTATGGTTATATTGACATTTGGTTTATCTGTCTTTTTACTTATAACCATTGTTTTGGTCTTCCTGGCATTCATCTTCATGTTGAATAGTATTCCAGCTTTATTGATTCTATTCACTATATCTTGTAGGTTTTTCTCACTGTCTGCTAGTATTACACTGTCATCGGCATATCTAAGATTGTTGATGTTCATGCCACCTATTGTCACTCCCTTGCAATCTTCAATGTGTCTGAAAATCATCTCCGTGTACAGGTTAAATAGACATGGTGACAATACACACCCTTGTCGAACTCCTCGTTTAATCATAACTTCATCCGATAGGCCCTGCTCCATTTTTATTGTTTGTTTGTTTGTTGTTGTTTTACGTCCTAGCAACATCTAAGGTCATATCAGGATGGGTACCGACTTGTGACAGTGCGCACTCCTGGTGACTTTATAGTGCTGTCCCACTGGGAAACCAGGCCGCCGGCACCATGACCTGGTATCCCACTCAGTCACATTATCCTGACACTGAGCACACCAGTCCTTGCCCTATCCTAATAATGCCGAGCGCCTGGCTAGGAAGCGACAAGTATCAATTTTAAAGTCATTGGTTTGACTCGACCGGGACTCGAACCCACGATCTACCAGCACGGGAGACGGACGCTCTAACTCATTCGGCCATCCCGTCTGGTCACCATTTTTATAAATGCACGTTGTGTCCAGTATAAGTTCACAATTAGTTTAATGTCTTTGCCATTGACACCAATATCTTGTAAACATTTGATTAACAGTTCATGATTGACTCGGTCGAAGGCCTTCTCATAGTCAATAAAGCAGGCATAAACATCCTGGTTCATTTCACAATAACGTTCACAAATCATTCTCATATTGAAAATCCCTTCACGTGTACCTCTTCCAGATATAAACCCACTTTGTACGTTACTGATTTGTTCTTCAATTTTCTGTCTGTTTCTCAGTAAAATTATTTTCAGGATCATCTTCAACATATGACTCATCAGGCTTAGTGTTCTGTACTCAGTACACAATGTTGGTTTTGGCTTCTTTGGGAGTCGTACAAATATGGATTCATTCATATTCAATGGTATAAATCCAGTCTCATAGATGTCATTTACTAGCTTATGAATGATTTGACTCCCCACTTCATCTAGTCCTTTTATCATTTCTGATGTTATCTGGTCACTTCCAGGAGCCCTACCTGACTTTAGATCATTGATAGCCTTCTCAACCTCTGATAGTAATATAATATTCCCAGGGTTCTATCGAGTGTAAAATTATGTAATCCTGGCTCTGAGAGAGTCCATTGACTTTAGATGACCCGTCCTGAGAGCATCCATGGTTGTGGGGGGAGGTCATCTAAGGTCAATGGACTCTCTCAGAGCCAGCATTACATAATTTTATGCTCAATAGAACCCTACTATACTACTTGTTTTGGCTAAGTGCGTACATGTGCACAAAAAAAGTGACACGTCATGATCTATAGCAGATTAGGTCACTTCCTATTGGAGTTTCCATCTAAAACGTCACCAATCTGTCTGATAGGATGGTTTGTTTAGTCTGTAGTCTTTCCTTCCCTCCCTATAACATTTCAGTGCTCAAATATTGAATTTGTAAACTGTCTGGTCCGTACGTTACATATGTGACACGTTCAATAAAAATTGCTTTAAATCGGGCAATTTCTGATAATTCCAGATTATCTCTATTATTTGAAAACATTATAGGTCATAGATTAAATAAAAGTATTACTGATTATGCATACCATGCTTGATAACTGATCAAATTAACTAACCATCTGTGCTGTCAGTGAGACACCAACAGCACGCACACGACAGGTATGTTTACAGCGATATTGTCATGTACCTATGCAATGTAAAAACTAAAAGTAGTGAAAAATATCTTGCCAACATAAAAGCAAATTGAATTGACTGTGCTTGATAGTTTTCTTTATTTACAGCTTCAAAGATGGTGGGCACTCCAGTGCAAATTCATTGCTGCCATTTTTTGGTCAATATATATAGATTAGTTAGACGAATCTTACCTTGGTATAGATGATGGATAACTGTTGTTTTCCCGAGGTATAAGCCTCGGATAGACGTGGGCGAGGGAGAGGGAGAGGGAAGCACATCCAGTCCAGCAATTTTTACCTACTTATTCAGGATAAAATGATCTAAGTAACAATAATAATGATAAAACGGTGAAGTTTTCCTGGTACAAGCCAATAAAATAGAAGGGTGTGGTGGGCGGGCCCTCGCCCACGTCTATCCGAGGCTTATACGTCGGGAAAACAACAGTTATCCATCATCTATACCAAGGTAAGATTCGTCTAACTAATCTATTTTACCTCGGTATAAAGCCTCAGGCTAGCCGCAGGCTAGGGAGAACTTTACATAATATCATTTTATCCTGTACTGTATTGCTAACTACTCAAATGACATGTTAAATCACAGTGTAAATCAGTTATTGATGAGAATGGAAACATGAATTGTTTTCTCACCTCTGTAGTCTAGTCTTTCAGTAACCGTCGGGCGACACCGCTTGACCGTGCGGTTTTCCCCCCAGCATGGGCTAGGATCTGTTTAACCGAAATCCCCAGCAGTCATGCCTTTGAAACCATAGCACCTCGCGTCGAATGAGATGCATATTTGTCTGTATTGACGCCTGCCAATTTTAATATTGTAATTGTCCATCGTGCGAGAGTGTCTCGCAAAATACCCTTGTGTGGCTTAATAAAGCTCACCAAAAGCTGTCTTTAACTCCTTAAGTCCTTCGTCTTGGATATATATGCCCTTATGGCTGAAACTACACATAGTTTTGGATCCTCTGTGAAACCTGTTACATTAATTGTAGACAGTGGATCTCCTAATCGGTTTGACTTTAACAATTGTGTCAAGTCAAACGTGGCCTCTTTTCTATCTATCTCAAGGCCATCTAGTGATTACGTGACAATAGTCTGTCCTCGGTGTCCTGTTACTAGTAAGAGGAGCATTGCTACTTTGAAACCTAACTTCTTAACATCTAAGTGTTTGTTATGTGGCCATTGTTTAAACAGTTTGAAAACCACGGAAACATCCCAGAACCAACTATATTTTGGTTTGGGCGGATTTCTTTCATAAATCGACCTAAGAACCCAGTGAATAACTTGGTGTTTCCCTATAGTTTGGCCATTAATCCTGGGAAGAATAACAGACAAAGCACACCTAGCAGTATTTATGGCTCCGAAACCTAATCCTTCGTCTTCTAACATACGTAAGAACCTCACGACCTGTGAAATGGGTCAGGTTCATAGGTTTAACTTTCTTAATTAGGCAATGAAGGCCCCACTTTCTTAAATAAGTTGTGTACATTTTAACTGTGCCTTCCCGCCATGCATGTGAAACTATTCTTTGTGTAATTTTGTCTTGACCAAATTGTTTTAAATAGTTATTTAAAAAAGGCATGCCAGCAAAGGTGTCGCCGACATGTCCCCGCGGCATGTCAGTGGGCCTTGGTGTGTTAGATTTCCTGGGGATCTTCGGAATCGTAGGCAATCTTTGGCTGTCGCCACTATGCCCGGTAGCCAAGGTTGTGTGTCCCAGTTGGGAACGATTAGTATTGTGTGCGCTTTGTCCATCTTGATCTTTCTGGCCACTTGGCTGATCATGCTAAATGGGGGTAAAATATAGTAGAATTCATTTTCCCAGATCAAAGAAAACGCATCTATCTGCCAGGCGTTTGGTTCTGGGTGCCACGACACGTACTTTTCTATTTTAAAGTTATTTCGGGATGCAAATAAGTCGACATCAGGTCACCCCCATTTTTGACAGATAACTCAAAAAAAAATTCGGATTGAGGGCCGATTCCAAATGGTCATGGAAATGTCTGCTCTTTTTGTCAGTTAGTGTATTTTGAATACCTGGAATATGCGCTACTGTTAGCCAAACTTGGTTTAGTTGCGCCCAACCCCAAATCATCTTTGCTAAGTCATTACATGGTTTGGACTTTGTCCCTCCCATGTTCTCTACATACGCCATGGCAGTTGTATTGTCAGTTAGGATTCTAACATAATTCCGTGGCACTTTAACGAGGCTTGCTGGTCCCAAATAAATGGCTCTTAATTCTAAAACATTAATATGGTCCGAGATTTCATTTTGTAACCATCTCCATCCTGTTGCAACATCATTACGATGGGCTCCCCAACCTTCTAGCGAAGCGTCGGTGGTTACTACCGTGTTGGGTTCTCCCATTCTACTGGGATTGGGAGAGTTATGAATGTTTTCAAACCACCAGTTAATATCGTGCATGCCTTCTTCAGAAATAAACATTTTTCGTTCGAAATTACCTTTTGTGCGAACCAAAGCCAAATTCTTATCTATTTCCAGAGATTTTATGTGTGCCTTGCCGTATAGAATAGCAGAGGCATATGCTATCATTATACCGACCAAGACGGCAACCTGCCATATCTTTGGCCTAGTTAACCCGACCAAGTGGGTCGCAGTATCTAGAAACTTCTCGTTTGTTTGTTGTTGTTTTACGTCCTAGCAACATCTAAGGTCATATCAGGATGGGTACCGACTTGTGACAGTGCGCACTCCTGGCAACTTTATAGTGCTGTCCCACTGGGAAACCAGGCCGCCGGCACCATGACCTGGTATCCCACTCAGTCACATTATCCTGACACTGAGCACACCAGTCCTTGCCCTATCCTAATAATGCCGAGCGCCTGGCTAGGAAGCGACAAGTATCAATTTTAAAGTCATTGGTTTGACTCGACCGGGACTCGAACCCACGATCTACCAGCACGCGAGACGGACGCTCTAACTCATTCGGCCATCCCATCTGGTCAGAAACTTCTCGAGTTTCTGTTTCGGAAGTGAAACGGTCATAGTATGTGTATTCACAATGAACCCCAAACATTTCAGTTTGGTTGTCGGTAAAAAGACCGACTTCTTTTCATGAATGTAAAATCCCAACTTCGTCAGGAAATGACACAAATCTGTGACAGCATTTTTACAGTCATTAAATGACTGCGCCACAATAAATGAGTCATCTATGTAAGGAAACATAGTGTGTCCTTTTCTAGCCATAGCCGAAAAAACTGGCTTCAACAATTTAGTAAATAGGCGAGGGGCGCAAGCTAATCCATTTGGCATAAAAGTGAATTGGAAAAGTTCATCCTCCCAAATAAATCTCAGAAACTTTCGGTGTTCTGTGTAAATAGGAACCGTATAATACCCGTCCTGTAAATCTACGCTGGCCATCCATGCATCAAGCGTAACCAAATCCCTGGCAGTTTCTAAGGAAAATATTTTAAAATGGCGATATTCTACTAATTCGTTTAATTTAGTTAAATCAAGAATCATTCTGATGTCACCATTAGGCTTAAGGGTGCATTCCATATACGCGTAATGCGAATGCGAATGCGACAAAAAATCGAAACGCCTTGAAACCTATGAGCTACATTCCATATACGCGTAATGCGAATCCGAATGCGAATAAAATCCATTATCCCGATCGCTCCATGTAGCGATCGGTGCGTAATGCGTAAAGGTGATGCGAATAGAAAAGCATCAGTCGCATTTGTCCATAATTACGGACAGCCGGGACATCCCTCGAAGAAAGCTAAACTGAGCCATGTTTGGACCGTCCCATTCTCTGTGTGTGTCTCTGTGTGTGTATCTGTGTGTCTGTTTGTGTGTCTCAGTGTCTGTGTGTGTGTGTCTCTGTGTATGTCTCTGTGTGTGTGTCTCTGTGTGTGTCTGTGTGTGTGTGTCTGTGTGTGTGTCTCTGTGTGTGTCTCTCTCTGTTGTGTCTCTGTGTGTGTCTCTGTGTGTGTCTCTGTGTGTATATGTGTATGTGTGTGTCTCTTTGTCAGAGACACAGAGACACATACACACACATAGAGACACACACAGAGAAATATGAAAAATGGGACGGTGCAAACATGTAGGTTTATGCGGCGGACCTGTTAGGAAGCAGTCTTCAAGGTGGTGCGAATAGAAAATCATCAGTCGCATTTGTCCATTGATATAAGGCTGGAGGAGGCGACTGATAATTACGGACAGCCGGGACAAGGTGGTGCGAACAGAAAAGCATCAGTCGCATTTGTCCATTGATATAAGGCTGGAGGAGGCGACTGATAATTACGGTCTTCATGAGAAGTATGAAGAATGGGACGGTGCAAACATGTAGGTTTAGGCGGCGGACCTGTTAGGAAGCAGTCTTCATATTTGGGACGGTCCTAACATCCCTCCAAGCAAGCTAAACTGAGCCATGTTTGGACCGTCCCATTCTGTGTGTGTGTGTCTCTGTGTGTGTTTCTGTGTGTGTCTCTGTGTGTGTGTCTCTGTGTTGTGTCTCTGTGTCTTTGTGTCTCTGTTGCTGTGTGTGTGTGTATCTCTGTGTGTGTCTGTGTGTTGCTGTGTGTGTCTGTGTGTGTGGCTGTGTGTCTGTGTGTGTCTGTGTGTGCCTCTGTGTCTGTGTGTGTGTCTGTGTGTATGTCTCTGTGTGTGTCTCTGTGTTGTGTCTATGTGTGTGTCTCTATGTGTGTCTGTGTGTGTATATGTGTCTGTGTGTGTCTCTTTGTCAGAGACACAGACACACACATAGAGACACACACAGAGACACAGAGTCACACACACAGAGACACAGACAGAGACACACACAGAGACACAGAGTCACAGACACTTTTTATATACTTCACTGCATAACGCATAACGCAATACGCATTATGCGCATATGGAATGCTGGCATTCGCATAACGCATTACGCGTATATGGAATGCGCCCTTTAGGCCTGGACAAAATATTAGAAATAAATTCCCCAGGAGTGTGATCGACTTTTTCTATTATACCCTTAGATTTAAACAGTAACACTTGATTACTTAAAGCTCGTTTCTCTAATGAATCAAATTTATAAGGAAATGGAATTTGTGTTTGAACTGGTAATTCTGTAAAAGGAATTCTAACCCCTGTAACTATTTCTAATGTCTTCATCTTTAGTAATTTGAACCCATTCTGACAAACGATTAGAAATGTTGCCTGCGTTAAATTTTCTTACATCGGTTTGTGTCTCCTCCGCCACCATATCTGCTACCACTGGCATCGGAGTCTGTGTAGCAATGTTTATTTGTTCCCTGGGCGTGGGAACTGTTGTTTGGGAGCAAACTCCCTGCGGAACGGGTGGTTGCCGTCATTCCACCCTTGATGCTCTCTCTGTCCTCTGCCTCTTGGTAGATATCCGCAGGAGTGGCCTGACCTCCCAGCTCGTGTGCCTCGGCGATTGCGAAAATCCCCTCGGGGCCGGCGGAATCTGGAGGAGTTGTCTAACCTGCGGATACTCTGCATGTTTTTGCCGCTTTTGGCTTCAGCTTCAAATTCCTTGAAGAGATAAGGAAGTTGGCCCCCGAACATTTTGGTTTTATCAAGGGGCTTGCCTTTGACGGGTCTCAGCGCCAGAAAAAGGGTGTACTCCTTCCCATCATTGTATGTCACCTTTTCAGATCTTGCGACCTCTTTACCGGCAGAAGTGGTGACAGCTTTGAATACGTTTTCGTATCTTCTGTAACTTAAAAAGTTACTCGCTGCCATGAGCAAAGCGATGTTTTTATCCATCGCGTGTACCAGGGATGAGAATTTATTCTGTTTGCATCCGGTTGGCAATAGGTGCCACCGATGTCAGTGCCCCTAGCACCGCCTTATGGATCGTGAAGAGTACGTTCTCGAACCTTCTCTTCTCGTCACTGAGATCCATCTCCTTCACGACTGTCTCGGGAATTCCCTTTATCCCTGAGATCTGCTCTGTGAGCTTATTAATGATCTCGGCTGGCTTGAACGTATTAAGTGCTGTTTAATAGTCTCTCGCATCATTGTGGTGGTCTTAATCTTTTTCGCCTTTTCTTCTATCTTAGCATAGAGTCCAGCTCTCTCTGTCTCGGAGTCGGACTCTGTAGTCAATGAGTCCAAGGAAGAGTCAGAAGAAGAATGATTCTTCTTCGTCTTACTCTTCTTCTTGGGTTTCCTTGTTTTCTTTCCCTTACTCGCCTTCGTGAATTCCTCTCCAGACGAACTCACTGCTCTTTTGCGTTTCTTTGGCTTCGTCGGCCCGGGTACCTCCAGTGCGGAATCAGTTTCCTCGAAATCCGAAACGTCTTTCCAATCAGAGTCAAGGACCGGGAGCTGCCGACTCGTGGCCGTGTGGCTACTCGGCTGGAGTTGCCTCAGTTTCTGCTCCACCATCTGGCTTGTCCGGGCATTCAAGTCTACCGGATAAGCACGAATCGTAGCCAGTGGGCGTGTGCCCCTCCGCTGCAGCGGGCGGCGGTTTGTTTCCCTTTGTAGCCATCGGTACTCTGTAACCAAAAAGGATTACTCATTAAACCGGGATCCACTCAACTGAACACCGAAGTGACGCCAGGTTAACCTGGGTTGAGGGTCTATGTGGTATCGAGTAACGTATTTACACCGTTCTCAATACAGGCGTTGTAAGCTAAGTGTATTGTCATAGGTTTTGTGGTATCGAAACCAACCATACGAGGGGGTAGGCTTCTGGGACCTCCCACCTCTCTGTCCCGTACACTTCTCCCTCCTGCAGCATTCTGCGACAGCAAGTTGGAGAAAATGCTACGAAACTCGGAGGCACGCCTTCTTCAAAAGGGGAATCTATAAAAGAAACCCAGGATCATCCCCAACAACACCCTCTATTAGGGTCCGAGGGAATCTCCACAGGAGATGTGACCATGCCAACATCTCTACCCGTATCAAAGCGGGTTGATAGAACCATAGTTTCGATTCGAGTATAAAGAATCCTTTGTTCTATCCGTATTATTATAAATGCTAATCTAGTCCAAAGTGGACTTAAGAAAGCTCTGAACTTTCATATCTAGATGCTATAATGCATCATAAACAAGCTCAACCAAAGTAGTTATACTACTTACGGTTAATTCACTTGTTGTAGATAAATCTTGCCGGAGCAACTCAACGAACGTCCTCCTGTCGTGAGTTGCTTATGCTAATTGCTGGACCGGATGTGCTTCCCTCTCCCTAGCCTGCGGCTAGCCTGAGGCTTAATACCGAGGTAAAAAAAATATATATATATATATATATATATATATTATACATACATGTGTTGTGAATGTTATGATGTTTGGACAGTATTTTCTAAATATAATGTCGACACAATGATAAGGTTCATGGTATTGTCATTTAAGC
The DNA here is from genome assembly GCA_030323885.1 of Branchipolynoe longqiensis. NCBI lineage: Eukaryota > Metazoa > Annelida > Polychaeta > Phyllodocida > Polynoidae > Branchipolynoe > Branchipolynoe longqiensis. Next base: position 8,511,010 of record CM059190.1, read on the forward strand.
GTACAATAACGTCACGGTACGCCACCAATTGGTTGTTAGGTGCATTATCACTAATACTTTGTGGCACATATTATTTGGAGGTTTCCTACTTCTTCCATTAGTGGAACAATAACATACAACTAACTATGTCCAGATACATCTTTATGTGGTTGTACATAAGATAATGTGACAAATACTTAATTAATTTAGCTATTAATAAATTGATGTTTCACATCTGGATACGTCTATACATGACTTTCTTTAACAATTTACGCTAACAATTAAACATCTTTGTGTCTTATCTAATGTCTTACTTCTAGAATCTTAGGGTTGTCTATAACTAGCATTAGTATCATCGTTGTTGAGTCATCATGATATCATGTTACATTTGTATGTGAGAGTACTTTTATATAGACATATTACGTTCCCATGTTTGACATAAAAGAGCCATTAAGGTTTGCCAAATGGCGTAGACAATTATTCTCTGTTGTGCTTATTAGTCTAATCGGATGACAGGCCTGATTGCTCATCCGGCTCGAGTTATAGAGCCAGTTGGCATTGGGTCATTTTGTGGTTTGGGCATTATTGTCGTGTGTTGTGGTTGTCGGTCTATTTGGTGCATGTGTATGTGTTTGTATGATGAGTGTTCTGTTTCTTCGTATTGTTTTTGTTGTCTGCATTTTGAATGTTGTAATCACGTCCATGATCCATGTTTGCTTTAGTGATTGTGCCTTTTACCCATTGCCGTTTGTGATTCAGGTATCTTATATTCTCACTGCTCGTTAGATTTGTGTGCGGTTTACCAGCATGCTTGTCATGCTAATATTTTTGTTTATTTTGTGATTTTCCTATGTGGTACTTTCGTGATGAGATAACTGTTGGGTCATAAATATGTAAGTAGAGTTGGAATAGCGGACCGCAATTTTCTACTCATCAAGAGTTGCGCAGGCGATGCATCTAATTCATGTCTTTTTGTGTTTCTGTATGCTAATAAAGCAAGGTCAAAATTAGTGCTTTCGGCTCTTGATTTTTTTGAGTAATGACTTTGTATACATCTCTCTGCTTGTCCGTTGCTCCGGGGGTATAGTGGGCTGGATTATATACGCGTAAACCCCAATTCTCTATATTTGTCACTCGTAAACTGTGGTCCATTATCTGAGACTATGATGTTTGGTATTCCGTGGTGTGCAAATGTGTGTTTAAGGTTATCCATAACTGTATTGCTTGAAGTGTTTTGTAGCACCTCTGGGTATTTGGAGTAGTAATCAATTAATAACATGTAATTTACATTATCGAGGTGAAATAAATCTACACCAACTTGGTAAAAATGGAATCTCCGGAATGTCATGATTAATGAGTGGTTCAGTATGGGGTCAATTACATAGTGACTGGGAAGTTGGGCATCGTAAAATTTTATCTTGTAATTGTTTGTCAAGACCAGGCCAAAATATATAGTCTCGCGCAAGTTGTTTGCATTTTATGACACCGAGATGTGAGCTGTGTAACTTGTCTAGCATCTTTCTTTGTATGTGTGTGGAATTATAATCTGACTGCCTTTCATTATAAGCTTGTTGTGTATGGTGAGGTCTTGTCTGTATGTAAAATACGGTTTTAACTCGTGATTAATATTTTGAGGGCCATCCTTCATGAATATATTCAAATAGTATATTTAAATTAGGGTCTTTACTTGTCTCGTTTGCAATATCTTCAAGCTCGTCCTCGACATAGCTTAGAGGTGCAATGGATAGGGGTCACTCTCCAGAAAACTGGCCAGAAGTGTCACATGGAGAGTTAAAAATCTAATATTTAAATTTTTTACATTTTTGGTTGCAAATGAAAGCTGGAAATCTCCCCTTTACATGTATGTAAAATATAAATTGATGAGATAAAAAATAAAGGTGTAGTCCATGATTAAGCTATGTCTTATGGCAGTATAACAAGTGTGTCACACGTGTAACACATATTTAGGACACCACACAGTCTGCTTAATAAAAATCTAATCAGAATTAAATAATATCATTCCTAGAAGCATATTAATCATGGCATAATACACAGATGTAGTGCTTATATTGATAAAAAAAAAGTAATTCCCAGCCATGCTTTATTCACTGAATAATTAGTGTACAATATTTGTGTGGCATCCAGACACCACTGGTTACACGTGTGACAGAAATTTGTAATGTTATTTCTGAATACATCTAATTTTTTTTTTTTAAATCTAAGCATGCATAGATGTTAATAATTACTTTCTTTTTGATTTGGGAACTGTTTTGTTTGATATATCAATGCAATACAAGATGTTAATAAGGATTCAACCACGTCCCATATGTCATGTTACAAATGGCTGACTGTAAAATGGGGGTTTTTGGTACAAAACCACTTCATAACTAAAAGGACCAAAGTTGCACACAGTTTATTTTATTTCCCTTATTTCTTTCATCAAATCTAAACATGAATATGAAAAGTATAAGGACAAAAATATGTCAGAAGGTTTTTATTGATGTTTTAAAATCCTATCCCATGCTGACCAGTTTTCAGGAGAGTGACCCATATATATCAGAATCGTATAAGTTTGCTGGCTTAGTTTCTGTTGTGTGTGCTCGTGAGAATGTATCAGCGAAAAACATTTTTGTTCCTTTAACATATTCTACTTTCAAGTCATAATTTTGTAACCTCATTGAATACGTGCTGTTAGTTTGTGTAGGGGTTTGCACATGATGTAGGGATGAAAGTGGTCTCCGGGAAAAAAAGCGGAAATGCTGATATTCTCCCATAGGTTTAGCATTGTCAGGGAATCGCGGAAAATTCCCGGAAGTTGCGTTTCATATATATTGGTATATGCCTATAGTGCTGCGCCGTTAAGCAGTTATTAGTAGTATACACTGATAGCGCTGAGGCATCTGCACTACATATTAGTATATGCTGACGGTGCTACAGCATAGAACAGTAGGGCCCATAGTATATGTTAATGGTGCTGCGGGATTGAAAAATCCCGGAAATCCGCGAAATCGCGGAGATCTTTCATCCCTGATGATGCTTACGAGTGACTTGTGGTCTGTCTCGACTGTGATCTCCTTTCCAAAAATGTATTCATGAAATTTTGCACAGCCGAAACAGATCGCAAGCAACTCCATTTCAATAACCGCGTGATTACTTTGATATTTATCTAAAGCTTTGGACGCCATTGATACTGGCTACTGATCCTGAAATAGTGCTGCACCTAGTCCAGACTTTGATGCATCCACCTGCATCGTTACTGGTTTTGTTACATCAAAATATTTAAGTACTGGTGCTTTTGTTAATGACTGTTTTAATTTGCTAAATGCTTTCTTTTGATCAGCTTCCCAATGCCATGCTATGTCCTTTGACAATAATAATCTTAGTGGCTTTGCCATCTCGAATAAGTTAGGTATAAATTTATGAACATATCCTACCATGCCAAAGAACCTTTGTACACCTGCCCTATTAGTTGGAGTTGGCATTTCAAGTATCGCCTGTAGCCTATCAGGGTTCGGTTAAAGGCCTTCAGATGTCAACAAATCTCCTACATATTGCACTTGCTTCTTACAGATATTAGATTTGTTATGGTTTAATTTTAGCCCAACCTCCTGTGCCCATTTTAACACGGTTTCTAATCTTTTGTTGTGTTCATCTAATGTGGCCCCCAAATACAAGGATATCATCTGCTACTACAGCTACACCTTGGAGGTCGCTAAGGATCTTATCCATCTCCTGGATAAAAATATCCCTGGCCGTTTTTATCCCAAAGGGTAGCCGGGTGTATCTGTAGCACCCCCAAGATGTATTAAATGTGCATAATAAGGAACTGGGTTGGTCTAATTCTACCTGCCAATATCCACTGTGTGCGTCCAATATGGAAAAATATTTGGCCCCATTGGTTTTAGCTACAACCTGTTCTGCTGTTCTGGTGGGGTAGGGTACTCTTAAGATTGCCTTGTTCAACTTAGTGGGGTAGAGGCAAATTCTTATTTTGCTAGGCTTTCTTACGATGGTAATGGAATTGACCTAAGGTGTAGGTTCTATTTGATCGACTATGACACCATTTTTTAACATTCGATCCAGCTCATTTCGCACGGCATCAGTAATGGCGTGTGGAACCCGCCTGGGGGGGGGGTCAATTACTGGTGGAACATTATCATCAATGTGTATGGTCGCATTTACTTTTATACATCCTAAACCTTTAAAAACGCTAGCATATTTATTTACCAGATGTTTCGCTTGGAGATTATGTGCACATCCAGAATCAGGCAGGCCAACACCCCCTCAAATGGGACAAAACTGGCACTGTCATCAAGGTTCGCCAGTTTGACCAGTATGTCATGAAGGTTGACGAATCTGGAAGGGTCACGGTACCAACAGAAAATTCCTTCGCAAGTAGATCCCCATCCAGATACCTCCACCAAAGATGAGCATCGAACCCAGGATAGCGACATCAACGAGGATGCCTCCAGCTCCAGATAGCCAGGCACCAGCCACACTACGGCCGCTCATGCCACGCGACGACAACCCAATCAATATGGCCACCGAAAGTTAGTCTTGTGATGTCATTACACCCCCTCTAAAGATACGGTCAGACAGGACGTGCGCGTCGCACGGGCGGCAAGTACAAGCGAGGGGCATGCGGTTCTCACGCGTAAATAGCGAACACACTGGATGCAACTGGCGCGCGGCAAAAAAAAGTTATACATATATATATATATTACCCGACTCGACTTTACGCGACATCACTCTACCCGACCTCACTGTACGCCAATTCTTGTAAAGTCAAGTTGTGTAAAGTCAAGTCGTGAAAAGTCAGGTCGGGTAAATCCAAGCACCACCATGGGTCAACGTAAAAAATAGCTCCAAAAGTGATTCTTGACGCTCGCGCCAGAAACGAGTCCAGTGTGTTTGCAGCTTTATACTGCAAAGTGCAATAAGACCGGAAACAACCGCCATATTCAATTTTGATATTCCGTAGCCATAAATAAAATAATCATAATGGTTCGTGTCAATTCAACTTTCAAGGTTACAGGCAACAGGGATTTCAAGTTTTAAGTCTAAATTAAGAGATCTGAAGTGCCGAAGCTAATGTAACTTGTAAGCTTTAAACATTTATTATAATTAGCATAATTACTTATTAATCCCTAGTGTCGATTACAAATATTTACTGTTGAGTGTTATTATTAATAACTGTCGCTGGTTACTTGGATGGCACAGTAGCTGTCCTACAGTGATCAGTCACGAAATAGCGAATGGTAGACAGGAAGTGTGAACACTTATTTGTCTCTCATTTTTGCTTGAGTGCAAGTAAATAAGCAACACAAGGAATAATTAGTAGCATGTGGTGAATAAGGGGTCAAATTTCCCTGGATCATCAGCCCATGCTTTTTCTAATCTATTCTTGAATGAATTTATTGACTCGGCATCAATAACATTTTGTGGGAGACTGTTCCATATATTTATGATCCTGTTTGAGAAACTGTGTTGCCTTAACTTTGAAATGGCTCTGGGTTTTACTAGTTTGAGAGTATGGCCCTGACTGCCTTCTTTTATTCAAGGTGAAAAATTGGTTCATATCTATTTTATCAAAACCTTTCATAATTTTAAATACTTCAATTATGTCACTTCTTTTCCTTCTGTAGGAAAGGGTAGGAAGTTTCAATTCCATAAGCCTTTGTTCATAGGGTAAGTCCTTTATAACTGCAACTAATTTCATTGCACGTCTCTGAACCTTTTCGATCTCCAGAATATCTTTCCGAAAAATTGGGCTCCAAATTTGTGGACAGTATTCCAAAATTGGCCTAACAAGAGACTTAAATAGAATGAAAAAATTCTTCTTGTTGAGGCGATGGAAAGTTCTTTTTAATTATTCCTACTCTCTGGTTAGCATTTGAGATCATGGTCCTCATGTGTTTCTGAAAGGAGAGTTGGAGTCAAAGGTTACACCCAAGTCCTTTTCATAGCTATCTTGTTGCAGGACAGTGTTCTTCATATAATAGGCATAATGAGGATTATTTTTCCCGTAATGAATAATTTTGCACTTCTTTTCATTGAAGGGCAATTGCCATTTCTCGGACCATCGTGCGAGTTTCAGAATATCCTCTTGCAAGAGATTTTTATCTCTTACATCTTGTATTGCTCGAAAGACCTTTGTGTCATGCGCAAATATTTTTAGGTTTGATGAGACACTGCCTGGCAGGTCATTTATAACGGCGACGCTGCGCAGCTTTCTGCACATGTCAAGATGGCCATTGAAAAAGTTGGTAGCTGTGTTTTGGGCATGCATGCTCAGTTAAACGGCTTTGCATTGCATTGTACATGTTGCCGGTAACATGCGTAATTCAAAACCCTGACTACGGGCTGGATATTATGAACACCATAGATACCATTTGTAGGATGCGTTGCTAGGATCCAAGTTAACTTCCGGTAGGAGATTCAAAGGATAGTCCAGTTGATGCCTGACAATCATCCACGACGGATCGGTTTACCATAGCACACACACAAATTTCAGGATTCGGTCTAGAGTTGGGAAGTACTCGAGGGCGTTACTGGAGCTTCCGCGTCGATCGGGTGCATCAAGCGGCAGACGGTCCGTCGGCCGTCCGCCATCTTCAGGTCGTTTACACTTGGATAATCTGCGATCATCGCCCCCGCCTGGAGTGGTAGCGAAAACTAGTTTAGCAGCGACAGGAGGATATATCCCGCTTGCTCGACGAGAAACTAGTTTCTGCGCAACAGCCGTTGCTGGCACGTATTGCGTGTTTGGAGTTGAATAATGTGTCAGTTTCGCCATTTTCGGCGCAGCCACCGAGCGGGCCGGATGTTATGATGGATGACGTCACTGAGGTCGATGGCGTCACAGTCGTTCGCATGGCTAAAAAATGGAAGGCTCGTCCGGCCCGTTTGTGCGTAGGCTGCGGTGAAGCTGGCACCAAGGACTCAGGTAACGGCGTTTCTCTTAGTACCAGTATTGCTTCGTGCGTAGTAGACGCCGCCAAGTCGTCTCCTGACTGTAACTGTAGAAAAAAGCGTAGCCATGCTGCAGCAAACTTGAATAGTGACTCTGATAGTGATGACGGAACTGATTCGACTGGTTGGGAAGAAAGCAAGACGGGGGAAGGTTGTTAAGTTGATGCCTCACAAATATGTCATTCGAGACGAAAAGAAAGGTAAAGTTGGTTTGGGGGACTCAAAGTGGTTTGAGTATTTGTCCGCGATACGACGCATGATCAAGCGGGGGGATGTACCAGACGCGTGGGTCCCGAAGCTGGACAATCATATAGATACAATATTGGAGTTGGCACAGTTACACTTGGCAAACCTGCCTGGAATATAGCGAAAAAGTTTTCAACATGATCGCTGATAAGCGGTTGCCCGATGAGTGGGACGATGAGGCTAAAATCATCGAGGTACGTCGGGATGTGTGCGCCTTGGGTCAGCGGGTGCCAAAAGCAATTGCCAAGTCTACGAGAGATAGTACTGCGGGGGACTTTAACAGGGAGTTAGATGGGCGGCCTTGTATCATTTGGAATCGTGGCAGATCTTGTGGCTTTTTCAGTGACCATGGGGATGGGGATAATAAATATCTCCATATTTGTTTGTACTGCGCGTATAAGTTGAAAAGGAAGCATGTGCATAAGGAGGCAGATTGTAAATCTAAATTGCGTGCCAAGGACCCTGCAGCCGAAACTGACTCTCGTTCCAAGGTTTTTTAGATAGCAGTCGGCACGGGACTGACGTGGATGTTAACAGTGCGCATGTGTCGATGACCAAGATGGACGGCAGTGTCGGTTCTTCACGAGGTGGTCGAGATGTTGTCATGGTGCCTGCGGACCCAGCCAGCGTGGGATATGAACAGGTCGGTGGGGATATTTCAACGGTTCCTTGTTCTAATTTACATTTGCTCAAATCTGTTTCCTTTCCGTGTGTTACTGCAGGGCCGGTTGGTAATCTGGGGATTGGTGATACCTTGGAAAAAATTGGGATGGCTAAATTGGCTAATAGTATTCGGTATGGTTTAGTTGGTCGCTCTAGATATTCTTGGTATAATACTCATATTAGAAAATTTTCTGGTACGGCGCAGCTGGCAAGGGAAGGAATAATTCAGGCTAATGTAAATTTGAATCGTCGGTCCTCCCACACACCTGGCTGGGTTCCATCGACGCGGTTGCCATAGCGACGCATCAACATTGAACTCTCCGCCATTGGAGTCCTGCACTCTGCCTCCAGAGGGTTTGGCATTCCTGCACTGTGGCCCCACAACCACCGGTGGGGGCTGTCGTTTCCCCACCATGGATGGCCCTGTGCCTCCATATACTTTCAACACTGACTCTGATGCTAGTCCTGCCACTAGCTTACTTAGTAATTCTGTCTCTGGGTTAAAAGTTGCGGTTCTGCCTGTTGTTGATGAAGTTACTAGTGTTCAGTTGCGTGGTCGTGAGCCTTGCTCTATTAGCACAAATTCGGACATTAATGGTCTTGACTGTGCCTGCACTGCCACCGGCGGAGGCTGTCGTTTCGCCACCTTGGAGGGCTCCATGCCTCCAAAATCTGTAGTTGATGTTTTGGGGTTACCGCATGGTATGGTAACGCCCTCTGTTGAGTTGCATGTTGATAATGAGTTGAAAGGTTTCAGTTTGGATGCTAACCCGGTTGTTGTTGGAAATGTGTCAGTTGTTGGTTTGTCTAAGGATGCATGTCTGGCAATTGACTATTTAGACGATGATATGGGGGATGCTAGTCAGGAGCTTTTTTGTGAAGTCACCGGTTGAGTATAGGAGTCATGTTTTGAAGTCTTGGCCTAACTTGACTGATAACTGTCATTTGTTTCTGGAATATGCAGAGATCTATGCTGCGGTCAGAGCGACTGGCCTTCCAAATTATTTGGGCGCAAGAATACCGATTCCTTCCAGTTTAATTATTACAAGCTGGCAAAAATTGCTGCCGGATTACGAAGATAAAGGGTTGATTGATTTTCTGAATTACGGCTGGCCTGCCAACTTCACCGGTGAGTTCACCCCAATTGCTTCTACCTGTAATCACACATGTGATGAGAAGGATTTGTTTGGGAGTGTAGTGGTCTGCACTGACCTCTCAGGCAAATAACCACATAGACAGGTAGGCATGGGGAGTGTGTTGATATCAGGGAGCCTAGGTGGTGTAATGGTTAGCACACTGGCCCGGAATGCAAAGAGATGTGGGTTCGAGTCCCGCTCTAGGCGCAGTATTTCCCATTTTCATGACACTGGTGCCGTGACCAGGATCCTGTACAAGCTTTGCGCTGTATGGTTGTTGAACCTACCCTGTGTATGTATGTGTTAGTGCATTGCCTGTATGTATGTAATTGTAAGCATTACAAGACTTACAATTCCAGGGGGACGAGTGTAGTGGTCTGCACTGACCTCTCAGGCAAATAACCACATAGACAGGTAGGCATGGGGAGTGTGTCGATATCAGGGAGCCTAGGTGGTGTAATGGTTAGCACACTGGCCCGGAATGCAAAGAGATGTGGGTTCGAGTCCCGCTGTAGGCGCAGTATTTCCCATTTTCATCACCCCCATGACAGGATTAATGAGTATATCCGTACTGAATTATCTCATAACGCAATGCTGGGTCCGTTTAATGATCTGCCTTTCACTCCGTGGGCTCAAAGTAGTCCTATTATGACCAGACCAAAAAAGAACACTGACGAACGTCGTATTATAGTAGATCTAAGTTTTCCTAGGCAGGGTAGTGTTAACGCAGGTATCGTCAAAGGTTTTTATCAGGGGAAAAGATATAAGTATAATTTACCTACTATTATGTCATTGGCTAGGGAGGTTATTCGATTGGGGAAGATGTGCTATATGTGGTCCATAGATCTGGCGAGGGCGTACAGGCAATTGAGAACCTGCCCCATAAGTGTGCCATTATTTGGGATTAAAGTGGATAAGAAATTTTACTTTGACACGGCGCCCCCTTTCGGCTGTAGAACGTCTAGTATGGCGTGTGCACGGACGACGGCAGCTGTGGTCCATTTAATGAGGAAACAAGGTTTCTTTGCCTTGTGTTTTTTGGATGATTTTGTGGGGGTTGAGAGTACGATGGAAAAGGCGCAGCAAGCGTATGCACATATACTAAATTTAACTAAAACGCTGGGCTTGAACCTTTCGGTTAAAAAATGTAGTCCTCCCGTTACTAAATTAATTTGGTTAGGCTATGAAATTGACTCAGAGAAGATGGTAGTGAGGATTCCGGATGAGAAGTTGCTGGACATCTTGGTGGAGTGTCAGAAATGGGTGGTTGGGGCTAGAGTAACAAGGAAAAATGTTCAGAGACTGGTGGGTAGGTTGCAATTTATTTCAAAATGTATTGTCATCTAGGATTTTCATGAATAGGATCCTAGCGTTTCTTAGGTCATGTCCTTTTACTGGGAAGGTTATTGTTAGTCAGGATTTAGTGAGGGACATAGCTTGGTTTTTGCGGTACGCAGAAGGGACTAATAGACTAGTTTTGTTAAGACATTCCCCGAAGGAAAAGTGGGTCATTGAATGTGATTCTTCGTTGTTGGGTGGGGGAGCATTCAGTATGGACAAATTTTATTCTGAACTATATACTGATGATTTCTTAAGTAATGGTTTCCATATAGCTCAGCTAGAGGCGATAATCTTGTGGTCGCTTTAAAAACCTTAGCGCCTTCCACTCTCCAAAATTTCCAAATTATTATCAATACAGATAATTCTGCTTCCCAACAGGTGCTATCTTCTGGTGCTGGGAAGGATCCCGTGTTGTGTGCTTGCGCCAGGGAAATTTGGCGATGCGATTCACTCCTGCGAGGTTCAGGTCGTACACAAGGCGGGAGCCGACCTAGTGCTGGCGGATGCTCTTAGTAGGTTGTATTTTGATAAGAAATCTAAACTGATAGCTGACAAAATATGTCAGGAGAGACTTGTTAACTAAAGTACACGTTTCTCATACTTGTGATATACTTGATTTGTTCTTGTAATGGCTCTGCGTAGTTGATAATTTTCTTTGTTGTTTAGCTTTATCAACTTGCAGATAGTAATCACGCAGTAGTGAATAGGCTTAGCGTGTATTTTACAGCGGGATTGGCAGGAGGCACGTGGAGGAATAAGAGGGTACAATTTAAGGAATATTTACAGTTCTGTAAAAGACTTAATGTTAACCCTAAACGACCACTACTTAAAACGGTAATGTTGTACGCTTTATATCTAAATGACAAACTAAAAACAGGAGGAGCGATTAAGAATTAAATGAGTGGAGCCAGATCATGGGTCAGACTGTTAAGGGGAAACTGTGAAGCATTTGACTGTTATGCAGTATCAGTAGTTAAGACTGGTATGTTCAAATTAAAGAATAATGTGGTAAATAGAGCATTCCCATTGAGGATTAAGCATATTAAATAAATCAAGAATATGCAAGATTGGGAATGTCACTTGAAGGCATAAGAACACTGGGACAATGGAAATCAAACAGTGTTTTTAATTATGTGAATAGAACTTAGAAGTGTATTCAAAAAAGGACCATTAGACCTCCTGTCCCAAATTGGCTGAGATCTAATGGTCCATTAATTTCCCTATGTTGCATGATGATGTGTGTACTAATAGTCTGAGTGTATGTGCCAAAAATGTGAGTTGCCTGTGTGACCGTGATCCATCATTTAGCTGCTGCCTCATGTCTTCAATTTCAAGATTCACCAATAACTGGTCTTCAAGAAAATGTTGATTATTGCTTAGAATGATAACCTTAATACTATTAGACCTGCACATAAGTAATGAGTAATGATTACATATTTCAGACATTACGTTCACGGTTGTACTACCTGTGAAGTAGATAAAAGCAAATAATCTCGTCTGTTCTGATGAGAATGAGCTTCAAGTAATATTGTTCAATAAGTGATAGGATTATTAGGCTTGCTGTAAAAATTTATTAAGCCTGATTAATAAATTTATTAGCCCAAAAAGTTATTATCTGTGTCTGGTTTTGAATTATGGGAGTACAGAGCTTAATGATTATTTGAACTATCGATGCTAAACCGTCTTCCCAAGTGTTTCAGTCCAAAAGCAAGCTTCTTCTTGATTTGGCAGAGATTAAGTTGAAATATAAGTTTGTTACCCTTAAATCTACATCATACCTTGTTTTCCAGTACTTCCCATTGTTTACACCGATTCTATGGTCTGTTCTCTTTTAAACAATGTCTGAGTGTATGTTGTGGCTTGCCACGGTAAGGAGCGGTACGTCGATTTGTAAAAAACGATTTCAAAATTCAATGTAATACCGCCGATCGCCATTTTATAAAGTATCACAACTTCCTTTATAATTGTCACAGGATATTGATTTAGGTATCAATAGAAAGGTCTTTCCAATACCTTTGCAATGATATATTTTATGTTGGAATCTGTTGACTTTGAAATTTTTTGTGGGCTATATTTGCATGTGGTTTCACCAAGTTCCCCCATAGTAAAGTGTCCAGGAATTAAGACAAAAGAGTGAAATGAAAATCATCATAAATATTTTATTAACAATCCTATAGAGCTTTAAAAAAAAGGTGTATTCAACTCAGAATTTGAAGGACTTCAATTCTGTACTATTTATGGTGTTCTAGACCTGTTTTAAAATGTTTGTGTGTGGTCCCTACCTGAGGTGACAGCCTTAAAGGAAGATTTTTTATTACCTATGACTACCCTTTGCTTTCTCTCAGACAGGAAGTCCTGTATCCATTCAGAAATTGATCCGGATATTCCCAGAGCTTTGATTTTGTTTAATAGTCTTTTGTGGGGCACACTATCAAAGGCTTTGGAGAAGTCCAGATAGATGGTGTCCCATGCCAGGCCAAGATGATCCAGCCAGTCAGGCAAGATTTGCCTCCAGTGAATCCGTGTTGGTTTGGAGATAAAAAGACATTCGCCGAATGTGGGGAGTCACAGTGACGATGTCAATGGCAGTGCCAGTGGTCTATCGTGGAGGGCACCCCTGAGTATAATTAATACCGACCCACCCACGGGGAGGCTAATGACTAACATGCGTAAAGATACTAAGATAGATATACATAAAGTAAAAATACCCACAGAGGATTTGGCCAAAATCCAACAACCGGAAACGGAAATAGCCCCCTATGGGCGCCGCCATTTGTAAACTCCTGTCCGAGAAATCAAAATCCAGCAAATGGAAACAGATCGTCAAACTTTGGTCCGCAGCAAGCAGGATGGACGACAGCAATTGGCCTAATGCCTTAATGATGCACCGCCGCAGAGTAGCACAAGCCAAGTTGCGGAACTACACTGGTCCCTCGCTACAGACCTTCCATATATGGTGCGATGACGTCACTGGGACCAGTGTACCCGTTCCTCCGCAGTGCAGGTGCAGCGATTGCTTAATAATATATCAAAACAAATGCCCCCTGCCATAGAATTTGCCGATATGCGCAGTTCAAATCTTTGATTTTATTAAAAATTAAAGAAATAAAGAACAATTTGGCATAAACATGGAGTTTATTCCGCGGAAATAACTACGCACTATCACGAACGAGACTCGGGTCACCCGAGTTGCTAGAATTTCAAATCCAACACCACGAGTGGAGTAAAAAAATAAAATACTTTGCTGTAGTTATATCGGGGGGTCGGTCCTAAGCATTGCTTATTCATATTAATTATATATACAAATGTTTTGCATGGATTTATTTTATGGATTTAATAACACTTTCGTGTACTGCGAGTACAGGGTGAATCCTTTATCTAGCCAACACATTGCAGCAAGTTATGTGTTGGGTCTTTGGCTTTGCTTAGCCTGAGAGTGACACCAGTAAAAGTAAAAGTTAGTAAAACCATCTATGACTATACTCATCCGCTTCTGATTTTGTTAGGCTTATAGCCTGTATCAGGTCGATGCATGTCAAAATTTGATTTACTAGGATTAAATGCATCGAGTACCGGATGTGTGCAATATTGCAGCCCCCTCCAATGCTTATCCAGTCTGCCTTTGAAGGCGTTGACGGAAGGCGCTTCTATGACATGTTCAGGAAATGCGTTCCAGGCATTTACTATCCTGTTACTGAAGAATAGCTGTCTGACAGGTTTTATTGCTCTTTCCTTCTTCAGCTTGTATCGATGACCTCTAGTTTTACAGTTGGCCAGCTTCAGGTATCTAGCATCAACCGCATATCTTCCAGTGACGTGTTTGAATGCTTCTATTATGTCTCCCCTGACCCTTCGGTAGTATAAGCTGGGTAGGTTGAGAATCCTGAGACGTTCTTCGTATGGTAGTTCTCTTATGGTTGGTGATAACTTTGTAGCACGTCTCTGTACACTCTCGATCATTGACATGTCCTTCTTGAACTTCGGTGTCCAAGCCGTGTTGCCTTATTCAAGGTGCGGCCGGATCAGTGACGTGTACAGTGTCTTCACCGTGTCATTGTCTAGATACGTGTACGAGCGGCGTATCATGCCTAGAAGCTTGTTCGCTTTGGTCACCTTTTGTTCACTGTGATGAGAAGGTGAGTCCGATGTCCATGTATATGCCAAGATATTTCTCTAGTTCTGTCACTTGGAGCTGGACTTCTTCTCCATCTTGGTGCATGTAGTAACTGAGATTTTCATCCGTGGGTGGGTCGGTATTAATTATACTATGGGGTGCCCTCCACGATAGACCACTGGCACTGCCACTGACATCGTCACTGTGACTCCCCACATTCGGCGATGTATTAGTGTATTGTATAGTGATAATAGTATGTACAGGTCAACACTGTACTGTCTTCAGCTTCTTTTTTTAGTTGACTATTAAGGAGTGATTACTTACCTTTTAAGAAACTCAAACTCGTTCAACGAATCGTGATGATGTTATCTGTAAGTTAACTGCCCGCTCAAATTTTGAAACCACTCCACTTTCTGGTTCTTTGACATGCGCACAGTGGTCCGGAAGTTCAGGTAACACTATCACAAGTCTTACAAGTTACATACGCATTTATAATGGTTGAAGATATTATTTTGCAAAGGACATTGCACAACTGAACAAACAATGTTCTTCGACAGTGTATTTTTTCAGAAATAGGAAATTCAGACCACAGGTGTGGCGGTTTCAGCGTGTTCCCGTGCTCAGCCGTCTCCCGTTGCTTCTGCGCATGCGCGGATTTCGCATCAACTCGGATCACCCGAGACACAATTTATATTGGCGCATGCGCACATCCTACAAACTCGGGTCGAATAATCGAATACGCTTCTCCGCGCTCGGGTGGACAATTTTTTTTTTTTTTTAATAACCGATAAAAAATACAGCAAAATAGGATTTAAAGTATTTTTATGATGGCCTAGTTTACCATATTTCCATTAATTATATAAGTTATTGTCATTTTTTGCACACGGGCACGTGTTATTTTTAGGCTCACTTCGCCGTGTTCTATTTGAAATTCTGACGACTGGGATGACCCGAGTCGCCAAGTGATGCGGATTCCGAGGGACACCAGTTTGCCAGGGACACTTCCATTCAAATGCATTGTTAACTGCCGTGAGCAAATCTTACTACAGAAAAAGTCAAATATCTCCCAAATTACACCATCTAGAAACAAATCGTTTGGTACACATATAGAAAACATCTTTACCATAAAGTCTATATTAAAGTTATACGGTTAGGGTTCTTGAATTCTTTTATTTTTGAATAAAACTAACGTTTTGCACTGCGCGTAGCGTCAAACTCAAGGCATTGTCAATGGCCGTGAGCAATCTTCATACAGAAAATACAGAAGAAGTCAAATATCTCTCAAATTACACCATCTAGAAACAAATCGTTTGGTACACATATAGAAAACATCTTTACCAAAAACATTATATTAAATTTATAAGGTTAGTGATGACGCTGTTCGATTTTGACGCATGTGCAGAAGCGATGTGTCCCTGGCAAACTGGTGTCCCTCGGAATCCGCAACACCGGTGTGGCAGCGAGGTACACGTCTGAGCACGGGAACACGCTGAAACACCGCCAACCATCAGGCGCCGAGAGAAAAACAAAGTCGACAAGCGCGTGGGGCAAAATTAATGGAAACAGATTCATGCTTGGATTCATGCTTGCAATATAATAATATAATGAATATATTTAAGACACAAATATCATTAATTAAGCATTTGGAGCTAAGAAACACACTTCCACGCAAAACGCGAGACAGGTGTGGTGGTTTCAGCGTGTTCCCGTGCTCAGACGTGTCCCGTTGCTTCTGCGCATGCGCGGATTTCGCATCAACTCGGGTCACCCCAGCCACTTATTGGCGCATGCGCACATCCTACAAACTCGGGTTGAATAATCGAATACGCTCGGGTGGACAGTTTTTTTTTGTTTTTTTTTTAATAACCGATAAAAGTACAGCAAAATAGGATTTAAAGTATTTTATCATGGCCCAGTTTACCTATATTTCCATTTCATTAATCTAAGTTATTCTTTTTTTGCACACGGGACGTGTATTTGTCGACTCTGTAATATACGAGTCGACACGGAGAGATCTAGTTCATGACTGGCGTTTATTCATCGTCCGTTGTCCCTGGTTACATTCCATACCATGCTGGTTATCTGCGTGTCCCGGTTCGCCTACATACATTACATCCTCCTTTCATTAGTTTTATTGATTTCATTATTTTTATTGTTTCATTAGCTTTAAATAATTACATGAACTCTTAAACACCTCCAACCCTATGAAGAATGCAACGTTGCACTGAGACATGACATACGCGACTCTACACTCATCCCATATGTGAATGAGTATCTTAAATACTATGCATGTCATTCGTATAGATAGTAACATCATTCTCATAAATAGTAACATCAGTCTTATAGATAGTAACATCAGTCTTATAAATAGTAACATCAGTCTTATAAATATTAACGTTTCGACCACTATCGCATATCGATAATTGTATATGTAATGCATTCTCAATAGCCCAATAACCACATCAACTTTTAACAGCGTAACAAATACAGTACCTATTGTGCCATTTCAGTGGAACTGATAACTGCCTAGGTTCTTAAGAATTCACATACTTTATTAAACTTATGTTGTACTCCAACAATTGGCACTTTGGGTGACTGTTGACTTGAATAGTGTGATGTATGAACAACGACTTGATTCACATTTAGGAGTACATAAACATTCGTGACGCCTAGCTGTGAACCATGATACAATAGATCGTACATCATTTCCTGTTCAGTAAATACGGGATGGTTAACAGTGTAGATGTCCCATCTTAACATGTATATAGTCAAATGCTGCCTTGAGTACGCCTATTGCTGTTTTAATGCTCCGGTAGGGGAATGTGTTTTGCACTGCCGACAAATTTTGGATCGTGATTTTTTCACGATACAACTTTGCATCAAGGTATATGTCTTCATATCACAGAAAGTTATAACTATTGTATTTAACTTATAACACAGCTAACGGCGTCAGGGTTGAGTCACATGGTATGATATCAGTTCCTATATTTTCAATATGCTCCCTACATACAACGTTGAACTTATATATTAGTACATACATAAATACTAATGGTATTATGACTGGTCATTTATTCCTAGTCTTTGTATGGGACGAACAACTCGGCCGTATCGTGTAGTATATTGGTGTGTGTTTGTTTTTAATTCAGGTCTAATAGGGTGGGTGTCACCCTTATGTGAGACGAAAATGTGTTTTCGATTTCGCCTAATTATATTGTTTTGTTTATTTACCATATTGTAATCTCTAGGGCCAGGTGTGTTTGTTTCTACAATTCTACCTGAAGCCCATCCTCCTTTGTGATGGAGATATCGTACCTCGTCTCCGGTATGCAACTTGTGGTGTTCATGTCCTGCACGGGTATCAAAGTATTTCTTTTGATTCTGCTGTATTCTGCGTATTTCAGTGTTGTTTGTATTTTTGCAACTTGGTTTCAAATGTGTGTCTAAAATCGGTAACCGTGTCCGTAGTTTACGGGACATGAGTAGTTGTGCCGGGGATGCACCAAGGCCCTGGATTGTGGTGTTTCGATAATTTAAAAGTGCAATATTGGCATCTTTGCCGTCCAGTAGAGATTTTTTTATCATCAATTTTACAGTTTGTACGTATCTTTCTACCTGGCCGTTACTTTGCGGAAACATTGGGTTTGTAAATTTAGGTGTGAAACCGTAGTTATGTGCAAACTGTAGGTACTCTGCGCTGTTAAATTGCGGACCGTTGTCTGATACTACTGTGTTCGGAATGCCATATCTGCAAAACATTTGCTTCAAATTTCTTATTATGGCCTGACTTGTGGTTGATGTTAACTCTACTATTTCCGGAAACTTTGTATGATAGTCAATGACTAACAGGAAATTCACCTTGTTAACAGTAAACAAATCCACGCCTAGTTTATAATATGGAATACATGTAATGTCATGACTCATCAAAGGTTCAGAATGTTGTTTGTGTCGGTACTCCTGGCAAAGTTGACACTTTGAAACCTTGTCCTCGATTTGATTACTTATTCCAGGCCAAAAGACGTTGTCTCTGGCCAACTGCTTACATTTCACTATGCCTAAATGTGACTCGTGAATTTTATTTAGCATATCTCTCTGCATGGTCTTTGGTATTATTATACGATTATCTTTTAATAACACATCGTCTTGTATTGTTATGTCATTTCTATAGGTAAAAAATGGTTTTACACTCTGACTGAGGCCAGCGCTACTTTTTGGCCACCCATGTTTTGCTAACAACACAACCTGCTGCAATGTTTTATCCTTGTCCTATTCTTGCCTTACTTTAGCTATATTGTTCACTTCCATATCGATTGCGGCCACGGTTATGTCTGTGTCGAACAAGTTGTTCGGTGTTGTCAACGTGGTGTGAGCCCTGGACAGCGCGTCTGCAAAATACATCAGCGTGCCCTTAACATGTATTACTTGTAGATTATAATTTTGTAACCGCATTCTCATGCGTTGCATGCGTGCTGATAGTTTGTGTATGGGCTTATTCATTATGGCTACCAAGGGTTTGTGGTCGGTTTGAATAGTCACCTCTTTCCCGTATATGTACTCATGAAACTTCCTGCACCCAAAGCAAATGGCTAACAGTTCTTTTTCAATCACTGCATAATTTGTTTGTGTGTTATCTAATGCCTTGGACGCCATTGCGACCGGTCTATTTTCTTGAAATAAGGTCGCCCCAAGGCCAGATTTAGATGCATCTACTTGAAGGACAATATCTTTTTTCACATCAAAAAATTTTAAAACGGGTGCTCTTGTTAACAATTCTTTCAGTTTGTCGAATGCATAAATTTGTTCTTCTTGCCAATGCCATGCGACATCTTTAGTTAGTATTATTCTTAATGGCTTAGCTAATTCCGCCATGTTGGGAATAAATTTGTTGACATATCCGACCATTCCCAAAAACCGTTGGACAGCTTTTTTGTCCGTGGGTGTTGGCATGTCTATGATAGCTTGTACTCTTTCTTTGCTTGGCAATAATCCGTTGGACGTTATTAAATGCCCCACATAGTTTACCTGTCTTTTACAAATTTTAGACTTTTTTGGGTTCAATCTCAGATCGAATTTATGGGCCCTGTCCAGTACTGACTTTAGTCTTACGTTGTGTTCTTGTATGTCTTTACCGTATACTAGTATATCGTCAGTTATCACATTTACACCGTCCAAATCACCTAATATATTGTTCATCTCGTGAATAAATATGTCTCCGGCCGTTTTTATGCCAAATGGCAACCTGGTATATCGATACCGACCCCAAGGTGTATTGAAGGTGCATAATTTAGAACTTTCATTATCCAACTCAATCTGCCAATAGCCACTGTTGGCATCAATGACCGAAAAATATTCTGCCCCATTTGTGTTAGCTACTACTTCTTCTATCGTACGTGTTGGATATGGGCCCCTTAATATTGCTTTATTTAATTTAGTAGGGTCCAAACATATTCGTATTTTACCTGGTTTTCTTACTATAGTGATGGAGTTCACCCATGGAGTCGGTTCATTTTGTTCTACTATTACTTTTAGATCTAACATCCTATTTAATTCTTGACGGACATCATTTATTATGGCGTGTGGTATGCGCCTAGGAGCATCAACGACTGGGGCTACATTGTTGTCAACATGAATATGCGCATTTACTTTAATTCTGCCTAAACCTTTGAATACATCACTATACATATTTACCAATTTATCACTTGATGTGGTTGAATATGCTACAGTGTTTATGGAGTCCAGTCTCGTTATGAGGTTGAGGGCGACACGCGCACTCTTTCCTAGGATAGGGCTACCCTCATCTGTTACTTGGAACTTTAATCCATGACCGCGTACGGTGGCGAAAAACTCCCCATGAGGTTTTATACGGTGTCCAGCGTACGTTATCAAGTGACAACGTGTTGGAGTCATGGTCACGTTGTCCATTTGATCGTAAATCCTCCGTGGCACGATGTTCGCCTCCGAACCGGTATCAAGTTTGAACTTGATTATCGTATTGTTCACTACGATATCCGCGTACCATAGATCCTCCTTTTCGTCGTTGTTATCCTGTAATGCACCAACGAACAAATCGTGACTGGTGTCGTCGTCCTGGTATGGTCGCGTCCATTCGTGCTGTTCGTCATGGTGCTGTATGTTGACTTCATTCACTGTCGACTGTCTATTTGTATTACTTCTACACACTTTGACGAAATGTCCCACTTTTCCACAGCCTGTACACTGTTTGTCCTTAGCAGGACACGTACCACTGAAATGTACGTATCCGCAATTCGGACACTTGATTTTCGCATTGTTTGACCCGTATTGTTGACGTTGCGATGCTCGTCTCCAAGGTGGCACACGACGTTGTGACGTCATGCTAGAACTAATTCTTGATAACGCGTCGACGTTTTCATTCGAATCACTGTCTGCATTTCCAGTCAACAAACCTGCCTTGTGTTCACTAAGCCGACACATCGATATGAACAATTCCAATGTCAAGTTATGAGTCTGTAATAATCGATCTCTCAATACGTTGCTTTTCACTCCGCACACAATTCTGTCACAGAGTAACGAATCTTCCAGTAACTCGTATTGACAGTGTGATATGCGGTTACGTAGCTCCCTAATGTAAGTGTCCATACTTTCGTGTGTCTGAAGTAGGGAGTTAAACTGGTAACGTACCACTGTTATGTTCGTCTTCCCTTCGCAATATACTTTAAATGCCTCAATCAGTACTGCAATTTTGTCTCGGTCCGCGGCTTCAATGTTGAGCGTTCTGTGGATTTTCTGCGCCTCTGGTCCAGCGACATGGAGAAAGACGCAACACTGTACTTTCTCCGTTTTCGCCGCTACTCCTGCTGCTACGGTGTAAATTTTGTATGAATCAATCCACTGGGTCCAGTTTAGAGTGAGGTTGCCTTCCAAGTCCAGTGGCAATGGGGGTTTTAATCCAGAGAGAGCCATCTCACTTGTCAGGCAAGCCACATCTGACACCATGTAATAAACGAGTCGACACGGAGAGATCTAGTTCATGACTGGCGTTTATTCATCGTCCGTTTTCCCTGGTTACATTCCATACCATGCTGGTTATCTGCGTGTCCGGCTTGTCCACATACATACAGGACCCACTCGCGTGTTCTATTTGAAATTCGGATGACCCGAGTCGCCCGGTTCGTGTTAATCGATTACGGCCATGTTTACTAGATTCTGACGCATGCGCAGAAGCGAGGGACATGTCTGAGCACGGGAACACGCTGAAACCACCACACCTGTGTGAGCAGTAGTTCCGAGCGCGCGATGCGTCATGGGTAATGTCAAAGTGCACGGCCTATAAACAAAGCCACGTGTTCTCTTGTTTTGCACCCCTTCGATGACTGAGCCACATGATGTTTGGGTGTGTATGGCCAAGAAGACGGGTAAAATCATGAGTGCATACTGCTCATATTTTGCTGGGTTATTTTATTTCTTGATATATATTCAATATAATTTCAAAATGTGTTATCAGGTGCTATCAAAAGGCACATACCACTAAGAAAATTCACAACCTTGGTACTCCAGAGATATTACCACTGTCAGAAAATTGAAAAACAAAGCATGGAATGTCTACTTCAATAATAAGACATTGGAAAATTGGGAAAAATACACTGTCGCTAGGAATGCCGCAAATGACATTGTCAGTGAACACGAAGAGACTTTTGATGACAAAATTGTCCAAAACATTAAGAATAACCCGAAAAATTTCTGGAGTTATGCTTCACATAAATAAAAAAATGGCAATGGCTTACCAGCTCTAGCCAATAGTGACGACGAACTAATCGTAGACGATGAAGGCAAAGCTGAACTACTCAATGAGTTCTTCGTCAGTGTGTTTACCAATGAAAATATGGATAATATCCCACCCTCTCCAGATTCAGGAGTCACAGAATTCATCAGTGACGTTGATATAACAGATGGTAAAGTAGAAAAATTTACTGAAAAACTAAATGTCTCCAAGGCGCCTGGGCCAGATGGGATCCATGCAAAAATCATCAAAGAGTGTTCTGAGCAAATTGGACCTATTTTGACATCTCTATTCCGTAAAAGCCTATTTGAAAGGAAAATACCCAAACAATGGAAAGATACTGATGTCAAACCCCTGCATAAAAAGGGACCAAAACGCCTGGCATCAAATTATAGACCCATGAGTTTAACCTCCCTATGCTGTAAAATGCTAGAAAGAATAATCCGAGATCGGGTCGTAGAACCCAGATAGCACACAGCCGTCGGGCCGATGTCGGCATGACGGCGACCACGCTGTCGGCCCAACGGTGGAAACCGCCGTCGGACCGACGTTGTTTTGTCCAACCTCCCGCCGTCGGCATGACGGCGGCTGCCGACATAGGCCTGACAGCGACTGCCGACATAGGCCCGACGGCGGCTGCTGACGTAGGCCCGACGGCGGCTGCCGCCGTCGAGCCTACTGCGGGAGGTTGGACAAAACAACGGCGGCCCGACGGCAGCTGCCGCCGTAGGCCCGACACAATATATTTATTCAAAATTAATAGAAAACCTTATAAATTTAATATAATCTTTTTGGTAAAGATGTTTTCTATATGTGTACCAAGCGATTTGTTTCTAAGTGGTGTGGTTTTAGAGATATTTCACTTTTTCTGTATGGCTTAGGGTTAGGGTTGGTGAAAAGTGAAATATCTCTAAAACCACAAAACCTATTAACAAATCCCTTGGTACACATATAGAAAACATCTTTACCAAAAAGATTATATTAAATTTATAAGGTTTTCTATTAATTTTGAATAAATATATTGTGTCGGGCCTATGGCGTTTGCCGGAAAAAACCAAGATGGCGGTGCTTCGACAACATTCCGTACCGAATAATTTAAATCGTATTAACACGAATAATTCCATTAATACATCGTAATAAATTACAAAACTTTTACAAAATAATCTAAACATATTAATAAACAAACCTGTTAAATAATTCCTTAAAATTCCTGCGATTTCTGGAGTTATTTGTTGAAAAGGAACGCTGCTCAACAATCGCACGTGTTCCGGTGGCGACTCGAACTGAATCGAGGTCGAACCATCAACAAACCGTACCGGATAATTCAAATCGTATTAACACGAATAATTCCATTAAATACGTCGTAATAAATTACAAAACTTTTACAAAATAATCTACACATATTAATAAACGAACGTGTTAAATAATTCCTTAAAATTCCTGCGATTTCTGGAGTTATTTGTTGAAAAAGAACGCTGCTCAACGATCGCACGTGTTCCGCTGGCGACTCGAGCCGGAAACCATGTTTAACGAACTGCGCATGTGCGGACCAACACCGTTGGCTCGACGGTGACCCAAATGTGGAAAATGAATTACGTCGTAATAAATTACAAAACTTTTACAAAATAATCTAAACATAGTAAGAAACAATCATGTAAAATAATTCCATAAACTTACTGCGATTTCTGGAGTTTTTTGTAGAAAAAGAACGCTGCTCAATGATCGCACGTGCTCGGGTGGCGACTCGAACTGGAAACCAAATTTAAGGAACTGCGCATGCGCGGACCACCACCGTCGGCCCGACATTGGCTCGACAGTGGCCCAAACGTGGAAAATCAATGGAAACCAGTGGCGAACCACCACCGTCTGCCCGACGATGGCTCAACGGTGGCTAAGATGTGGAAAATGAATGGAAACCAGCGGAGAACCACCACCATCGGCCTGGCATTGGCTCGACGGTTGCCCAAATGTGCAAAAGTTTGAAACCCAGCGGCGGGACACCACTGTCGGCCCGACGGTGGCCCACATGTGCAAAAGATTGAAACCCAGCGGCGGGACACCACCGTCGAGCCGACCGTGGCCCGACGGTGGCTCAGATTTGGAAAATGAATGGAAACCAGCGGCGAACCACCACCGTCGGCCCGACGGTGGGCCGACGGTGGCTCAAATGCTGAAAGGGATTGAAAACCAACGTCGGACCACCGTCGGCCCGATGGTGGCCCGACGGTGGAAAGTAGATGGCGACGGTGTGACCAATAGCCGACGTCGGCCCGACGGCTGTGTGCTATCTGGGTAGTGTCTAAAGTCGATCTTGGGAAAACAGGTTTGTGAATTTCTTATGTACTCACTCTATAGAATATCCTGAAATCATATGTGGTGCATGATAACTAGTCTAGATAGTTATTATTGTGTCCAGTTGTTTTCACATTTTCTCTATCAGTAAAGATGCACTGACCTAATTAATCAGGAAATGTCAACATTGGATAGGTTGTGCCAGTGATGATGGGATAAGTTGTGCCATGGCACAACTTACCCCACGTTGCTTACTTTTATGTAAACTAAGTTTGGGGCACTTCATCAGTGTCTTCGTAAATAATGACAGCGGATTGATAATTAACTAGGAGCTAGTTCAGTCTAAGGGTACACATGTTGGTGAAAAATTAAGTTAACTACACGTATTCATCATGACGTAATCTTTTTTATATTTGCTCAATTCTACAGCATTTCTCTTTTTTTTCCAGGACAAAATGCCATGCAAATACGAACGCAAGACAACCAGGGGGCAAGTCCCAGAAGATGTACTGAAATGAGCTGAAATGAGCTGCTAATGCAGTCGAAAATAGCTAAAGGGTGCGAGCAGCTGCAAAAGACTTCAATATCTGCAGAATGACTTTGAAGCGTTTTATGTCTAAGCGGCAAACTGAACCTGAATCTGTGATTGGTTACAAAGCAACTGCCATGAGACATACTGCTATCCCACCTGCAATGGAAGAGGACATGTTCCATGGCCTGACATTGGACAAGTGCTGTATGGTGGCATGCAAATTTGCCACACGGAATAAGCTTGAAATCCCCAAAAGCTGGGAGCTAAACAAAAAAACAGGGAGAGATTGTTGGGTTGGATTCAAGTTGAGACACATTCTCTCCATACAAACCCCTGAAGCAACTTCTTTTGCCAGAGCCACCGCATTCAACCGTCCTGTTGTGGACAAGTTCTATAACCTAGCATCAGCTGTGGACAGGTACAAATTCAAACCAGAGGATATTTATAATAGCGAAGAAACTGGTTGTACAACGATCCAAACTCCGAAGCAAGTGGTTACACAAAGGGGAAGGAAGCAAATTAGCTCCTTGACCTCAGGAGAAAGAGGAATACTTGTTACTGTTGTCTATACCATTGGGGCATCAGGCAATGTGGTACCACCCATGTTCATCTTTCCTCGTGTCGACTATCGCAACCACTTCATCAGGGGAGCCCCACCTGGATATATCGGTTGTGCAGCTAAATCTGTGTGGATCAATGAAGAGCTCTTCATTCAATATATGTACCACATCATTCAACATACTCGATGTTCAAATGAGCACAAGATTCTTCTCATACTTGACAACCATGAATCACACATAACGTTACAGGCTGTTGACCTGGCTAGGGATAACGGTATTGTGATGCTGACATTGCCCCCATACACATCTCATCGTCTAGTAGACCTGTACTTAGGTTTGTAGTGTTAAGCTAGAATCATGTGTTTAAATGTAGGCCTACTTCTATGTCAATTCATTTCCACTGGATTTTGGCAGTGGCTCTTTAAGATGCATTAGAACCCATAAGGCCAACATTATAACATAGGAATAGTATTCTATAGTCCTTCATATGTCCATATATCGATTTCTGGGATGATTAGGCCTACTATAAGTTTTGCAACAAATAAATGTATTATGAACAATGTGCATGCTATGGCCATTTCCACGGTTTTGTAAAGTGGCACATCTTACCCCTAAGGGTGGCACAACTTTACAAAACATTATCAACCTCCCACCACACCATTATGAGAAATCCTGCGGCGTTAATATTGCCCAAATATATGAAGAAGACCTTGCTCTTTGAGACTCGCTATTCATTTTTGTGGAAATGTTGACACCTTGGACTCCAGGTCACCGTAACTAAAAAATGGCACATCTTACCCCCTCCTGCCTAATTGTCAAACAAACAAAACCAACAGACTGGGTAAATTCAATAACTATCGCCAGAAAACCAGGGAAAATGTCAGTATGTCTAGACCCAACAAAATTAAATAGGGCTATACTAAGAAGTCCATACCATACACAAACTATAGAGGAAGTGGTAACTAAAACTCATGTTTAGACGAAGACAGTTCAAAATTGTGTACTTTCAACACTCCGTGCGGAAGGTACAGGTACACGCCACTGCCATTTGGAATAAAAATAGCAGGTGACATTTTTATTCAGGAAATGAACAAGATACTAAATGGATCGCAGATGACATATTGATTTATGGAGGAACTATCAGTGAACATAACAAAAACCTTGAGTCAGTGCTAGAAAAAGCTAAAGAAGTAAACCTAAAACTAAATCCAGATAAATCAAAAATATGAAAAAAAGAAGTAAATTATGTAGGACATGTTCTAACAGAAGGGCTCAAACCAAATAAACAACGCATTGAAGCAATAGTAAACATGCCGACACCAAAAGACAAGGCAGGAGTACAACGATTTCTGGGTATGATGGCCCAGATAGCGCACAGCCGTTTTGCCGACGTTGGCTATTGGTCGCACCGTTGCCACATATTTGCCACTGTTGGGCCACCGTCGGACCGACAGTGGTGGCCCGCCGCTGGGTTTCAATCATTTTGTACATTTGGGCCACCGTCGGGCTGATGGTGATGGCCCGCCGCTGGGTTTCAATCGTTTTGCACATTTGGGCCAACGTCGGGCCGACGGTGGTGTCCCGCCACTGGGTTTCAATCTTTTGCACATTTGGGCCAACGTCCAGCCGACGGTGGTGTCCCGCCGCTGGGTTTCAATCTTTTGCACATTTGGGCCAACGTTGGGCCGACGGTGGTGGCCCGCCACTGGTTTTCACTCATTTTGCAAATTTGGGCCAGCGTCAAGCCAACATCGGGCCGACGGTGGTGGTCCGCCGCTGGTTTCCATTCATTTTCCACATTTGGGCCAACGTCGGGCCAACGGTGGTGATCCACGCATGCACAGTTCTTTAAATTTGGTTTCCGGTTCGAGTCGCCAGTGGAGGACGTGCGATCGTTGAGCAGCGTTCTTTTTCTACAAATAACTCCAGAAATCGAAGGAATTTTATGGAATTATTTTACAGGATTGTTTCTTAATATGTTTAGATTATTTTGTCAAGTTTTGTAATTTATTACGACGTATTAATGGAATTATTTGTGTTAATACGATTTGAATTATCCGGTACGGAATGTTGACGAAGCACCGCCATCTTGGTTTTTTCCCAGAAGACAATGCCTTGAGTTTGACGGTACGCGCAGTGCAAAACATTAGTTTTATCAATATAATCTTTTTGGTAAAGATGTTTTCTATATGTGTACCAAGCGATTTGTTAATAGGTGATGTGGTTTTAGAGATATTTCACTTTTTCTGTATTTAATTGAGTTAAACCCTAACCCTAAACCTAACCCTAACCCTAAACATAACCCTAATCCATACAGAAAAAGTGAAATATCTCTAAAACCACACCACGTAGAAACAAATTGCTTGGTACACATATAGAAAACATGTTTACCAAAAAGATCATAGATCGACGGCGGGAGGTTGGACAAAACAACGTCGGCCCGACAGCGGTTTCCGCCGTTGGGCCGACGGCGTGACCGCCGTTGGCCCGAAGGCTGTGTGCTATCTGGGGGGGTCATGTGTCGGAAATAGCAAAGCCATTAAGTACTGAACCGAGCGACCTGTTCGACCAGGAAATAAATGTAGCAGCCGTACACAAGATAGAAGAAAACATACAACAGATAGCCCAACAGACAGAAAAAGACAGGACACTCAGAGAAATAATACAACTAACCAAATGTGGTTGTCCTGGCCACAACCAACAAGTAGGAGAAGACGTTAAACCATACTTCACATACAGACATGAAATTACAACAAACAATAACATAGTGTTAAAAGGAAACCGTCTTGTAATACCAAAGACCCTATAATACTAAGACGGCTAACCCAGCCTGTACTGTGTAATCAAAATGATCAAACCCACCACTTGGTGCGCTGGCTGTTCTCTTGGTTAAATAGTTGCTATATTATATGTATGATTGTATATATGAAT
Source organism: Branchipolynoe longqiensis (assembly GCA_030323885.1). Lineage (NCBI taxonomy): Eukaryota > Metazoa > Annelida > Polychaeta > Phyllodocida > Polynoidae > Branchipolynoe > Branchipolynoe longqiensis. The sequence continues at coordinate 8,539,532 of CM059190.1, forward strand.
GTGAAAGATGTGTGATGACGGCGATGATGATGATGATGTGTATTTGTTCACAGCAATTTCATATTGATGTGTATTCATACTTACCTATCTCATGTATAATATAATTGTATGTGTTTACATGTGAAACACCAACCAGCAGCCAGGCTGATCAAACCCACCACAAGGTGGCACTGCGAAATTTACATTACCGTGGGAGAGATAGGGAGTGAGCCATCTTAGTATTATAGGGTCTTTGGTAATACCCAAAACAATGCAAAATGAAATGCTTAGTAAAATACATGAAACACACTTAGGTATAGTGAAAAGGAAACAACTAGCTAGAGATGACATATTCTGGCCTGGAATGGACAAACAATTAGAGGGCAAGATAGCATGATGCCAGATATGTCAGAGTTTTAGAAACCAACAACACTCATCAGTCATGAAATACCAGATATACCATATTACAAAGTAGGAATTGATTTCTTCCAAATAAAACAATCAACATTTATGTTAGTGGTAGATTATTTCTCAAAATTTCCTGAAATAATAGAAATGAACAGCACATCACAAGAATTGACAATTATTTTCTGCAGGCATGGAATACCAAACATAGTAATTTCTGACAATGACCCCAATTCACAAGTAGTGATTTCAAGCAATTTGCAACTGAGTATGGGTTTAACCATACATTTTTTAACCCTATGTTCCCACAAAGCAATGGCCAAGCAGAAAGTATGTGAAAACAATAAAACAAATGATAAGAAAACCATGATCGATAAAAAAGACATTCACCTAAAATTAAGATCTAAAATTCCCACACAACCAACAGAATTAAAGCCAGCAATACAATTACAAAAGTCCAAGACAGAACAAATAACAAAAATACAACAGAGACAAAAGAAATCAGCATGCGGGGGAAAAGCACACACAAGGCTAGAAGTTGGAAACAAGGTAAGATACTTAGACCATAGAAAGGAATGGGCAACAGGAAAAATAACAAAAATAAATAACCAGAAAACAGAGACTATGAAATAATAAATGCAGAAAATAACAGACGAAGGAGAAATAAAAAACACATATTTAAAATTAAAGAGAATAGAGCAAACGAAAATAGTAAGCAAAACAACAATTACATAAGAAGAGTTGGAAGAACTGTAAACCCTGCCCAGAAACCAGGTTTTTGATCAAATAAATAATTACTAAGATTACCATACAATACACACACTCACAAAAAAGGGACACAAGAAAGAGCAAGGTTTAATTTTATTTATTTAATATTTTATTTAATAGAAGTAACCTTGGCCGACATATCGACGTAGCAGCGTGTAGAGGACTAGGTGCAGACCCGAATGTCCTGAGCAAATGAGATCAGATCAGTTTGAGGCAGGTAGAGCTTGTGTAATAGAGATGAAACCAGGTCTTGGTGAGACGACAGCCGGTACAGTGCTCATACCCCTACACAGTGGGTGGGAGGGCGGGTGATCGAAGTGTAGTCACGAGCAGCCAGTGAAGGAGTGACAAGCTAGGTGGACTGAGATTCAGCAGGAAAGTTAAAATTAGAACAGTGGGGTCCTGTGCAAATTTACCCATGCTAGCCTGCAGCCAACACGTTTAATTCACACACTCACACAATAGGGACACAAGAAAGAGCAAGGTTTAATTTAATTTATTTAATATTTTATTTAATAAAAGTAATCTTGGCCGACATATCGGCATAGCAGCGTGTAGAGGACTACGTGCAGTGACCCGAATGTCCTGAGCAAATGAGATCAGATTAGTTCGAGGCAGGTAGAGCTGGTGTGATAGAGATGAAACCAGGTCTTGGTGAGATGACAGCCGGTACAGCGCTCATACCAAAAGAGATGTGAGCGCTGAAGGAGCAGCTCGCACAACCAGGTAGGTGAGGTAGGCATTAACACTGTTAGTTTTCCAGGTACCTGCTTGCATGATATACGGTGGGGATACGGTAGCCATACGTCAGGCATACGCTATGCGTACGTTTCATACGTCGCTGGAGTGCAAAAAGGTTGGCGTATCTCGACCTATTCTCATTTTCAAATTATTGCGCCACGTTACACATACGTCGCCGCCATACGACGTAGTGTGACAGCCCCATAAGGAGTAGGGTTAAGGGAAACAAGGAAATTAACAATGGCCCGTAACTCTAATGGTGTGATAGGTGGGGCCCTAGCTACAACACGTTTGGAAGATTTAAGAATAGCGCGCTTCATAATCGCGAGTTCATGGGCTTCAAACTAACGGTGCTCTTCAGGACTACCCGAGGCCCAGAGGCTTCACTGAACTAAAGTAATTAAAGACTGCCCCTAGGGATTTCAAAGAGTGAGAAAGGAACATAATAAAAGACAGTAAATCATAACCCGTGTTCACACGGGCGATTTAATCCGCCTCATATAAAGCGCCTTGCCTAGTTCGCCTCACATTTTGCCGTGTGAACGCAATGTGAGGCGGATTAGGGCTGAATCGATTCATATGATTCACTTTATATAAACCACCTAGCGGGGTGGTTTATATGAAGCGAACTAGCTTAGTTCGGCCCATCTCACCTGTGTGAACGCAACCGACTTACTTGAGGTGGATTAAGGACATCACACTGTATAATATAATTTGGTCTATGAAACCGCTAGTTGTGCACAGATATTTTTTTCATCATTTATTTTTAGGGTTTCACTGCCCAGCAGAAGTTTTGACCGTTCCAAACCAATACGATTCAGTCAATACATATCTAGGTCGAACCCACACTCTCTCGTGCCGGCGTCGACGAACCCAAAATGGCGCTGGTTAGTCTGGACTTGCTCATGCGCAGATATCGATTTCCGGCCCAAGTACTGCCCGTGTGAACGCGCATCTAAATCGCTTCATATGATTCGCCTTGTCTTAACTCGCTTTACATTTTGCCCGTGTGAACACAGCTATATACAGTAGGTGTTAGTGGAGGTTAGTACAGAAGGAAAAGTATTTTATAATGTGCGCGGCTGTCGTGGTGCCAGGCCGGGCTGTAGAGGCGGAGGAGCTCTTTATGGTGGATCACTGTGTAGCCTGGAAGATAGATGCAATAATAATACTATCTTCCAGGGTAATGAACATATAAGTTAAAAATCAAAATCTAGAATAGCTAGAGCAAGGATCGGGAAAACTTGTGTCAAATTTCGCTCAATACAGAGAGAGTTATCTTTAATTTTCATTGCCTCATTGGAGAGCGATCTACTCAGCGCATCAGATTGGACTAATGAGGTTCCCGGCTTATGCTCTATTTCTAGGTCAAAGTTACATGATGCTGACAGTAGCCACAGCTGGCGAGCACAAGTGCAGAGGATCCTATCATTTCCTTTACCGGAGGAAAGGACAGACTGGGATGCCTTGTTATCGGTGTTAACAGTAATGGAATAGTTATGGGGGTCGACACCATACCGAGATAAGAGCCGAGACAGCATGAACCAGGTTAAGAGCTTCAAGTTGTGTTATGGAGAGTTGCTTTTTGGCCACTGAGACGGGATAAACAGCTGCATAGAAGTGTGGGGAGGAGAAAGCTCCTCCGGCAGTTAGTGTAGAATCACACTCAATGAAAAATTTCTGTTTGGGTGCGGACGGGAGGAGCTGAAGTGCATTATAGCTAGCAGCAAATTTTTCAAACCAAGTCAGGTCACGGGGAAAAATATGCTGACCTATAGAGGGAGTGCACGTGACGTCATCACTCAGCGGTTAGCCATCTTGGATTACACTTAATACCACGTATGGCGCCCCCTGTCTTATACCAAGAACAATACATCCACCACTGCACTGGGCCTACCTGTAGTCAGGGCTGCCGAAGTATGTGGCGCCACCTAGCGGGTACTGCTTGAACCTGTCTAATTCTTTGACAGAGCATCCAAAGTGTCAACATTCTCGATGTCGGACATCCGGGCACTTTTGGGGTTCACGGTGTGCGAAGGGTAAAACAAATGCCAGTCTCATAGAGACAACATTAAAACCACCCTAACTATCACAGTAATTTGTGACTTTTGGTGCTTTGTAAGCAAATTTCTCTTGTTTCTATTAAATAGTTCAGATCTTTCTCTACAATTTCACATTCATCTTTTTTTTTATCAGCCAATTGGAAGTTCTTGAATTTCTTAAATTTATTTTGTGAAAATAGTTTTTGAGGCCATGATCTGGTAAAGCTAACCTGGCACTGACACTCAGAATATCCCAACTTTCACTATTATCTGTTTTTAATACTTTCAGAGTAAATTGCTCTTAGGTTACATTAAATACTTCAGATCTTCCTCTTCAATCACGCATTAAGATATTTTTAATCGATCCAATGAAAGCTTTTAAATATATTTTACAAAAATAAATGCTTAGCATAGACATAGCATTGCTGCAGCGCACATCACTGCAGTATTTTACCCTTCGCGGGCTAGTTTCCGGGGTTGTGACGGCATGCCGACATCGAGATATTGGATTATGACCGCTGCTGCACAGCGGCGAAAACAAGTGCATTCACTTAAAGGGGCTGTCACATTAGGGTTTTTTGCGGGAGCATATGGCGGCGTAAGCGCGCTACGTCATATACGTCGGCATACGCCGTATACGCTACTCATACGCTACGCATACGCTACTCATACGCCGCCAGATGCCGGCGTATGTGAAGCGTATGTGAGCAGAATAAACAATCACTAAACAAACAAAAAAAGAATAATAAATAATCAACAGGTCTCTTCAGTCAGTTTATTGTATTGCAACATGAGTGGTTTTCGCATTATGTGGCAGAGCTTTCGCCTCTGGTGTGCCACCGGCCGAGCTTTAGACTTGGGTTTCTTTATGTACCCTGTACGCAGCACACTCACTAGCCTGACAACCATTAGGTTAACCTCGAACTGAATGACACACAAGTAAGCACTCATTTCAAAATCATATAATCATCTTTGATCATTTCCTAAACAATGTTCGCGGATTAACTTGTGGTAGGTCAGACAATATCTACATCCATTTTATTGTTCTAATCTTTCAATGAAGGTTAAACCAGAGAGCGTGTTTATATACACGCTCTCTGGTTAAACATTGGCCCAATAATACAAACTTAAAATAACACGGAACGGTTCCGTTGAATCCATGGTATTACCAGAGAGCGTGTATATATAGATGAGAGGGACAACTCCCGCGAAAATCGGTAACACAGGCTACAGTGGTTATTGTTGAACAAGCCTTGAGTTTGCCCGTCTGCGCAGTGCAAAACATTAGTTTTCTTCAAAGATTAATAGAAATCCAGAATCTTAACCTTATAAATTCAATATAATCTTTTTGGTAAACATGTTTTCTATGTGTTCCAAGCGGCTTGTGTCTAGGTCGTGTAGTTTTAGAGATATTTGACATTTTCTGTATGAAGATTGCTCACTGCCATTGACAATGCATTGAGTTTGCCGTACGTGCAGTGCAAAACGTGTATTTTATTCCAAATTAATAGAAATGCAGAACACTAACCTTATCAATTTAATATAATCAATTCATTGAATATATTTTCTATATGTGTACCAAGCAATTTGCTTCTAGGTGGTGTGGTTTTATAGATATTTCACTTTTTCTGTAGGAAGATTGCACACGACCATTGAATTTGCCAGCTGTGTCATATATATACACTGTTCAATAACCACCACTTGGAGCGCCACAGTCGGCAGCTGTTACACGGTCTAGTATGACAGTTGTCCCTCTCATATATATACAAGCTCTCTGGTATTACTAACGCGTTCGATTAAAATATATATTTTTTAATGTTAAGAAAAAAAGTCTTCAATTAAGGGATTCCATTTATATTAGATAATCTTATTAATAAAAAAAAACAGTCCTTGATAAAATATCTCATTTATTTCAATATTCTTAAATGGTATAAACCCCAGATGGATGTGATATGCTAGGCCGGGGCTCTGTCCGAGGCTAACTTATCTGTTTATGTACATACATGGACTCAATGTGAACACAATACAAGAATGCAATTCTGTTCTGGGCCCATATGCATGGGTTGGTGTTAGTGAGCCAAAACGGTGTTTGGCGGGAATCCCCCGTTTAGCGGAGAAAAGTGGCATGCAAGAGTAAGTGATAGGCCTAACACCACAAGCTTAAACTAGGTTAAGCTAAACCAGATACATAGCAGGTTTACAGGCGGTGTTAGGTATCGATTAGGCCCAAATCTATTCAATGCTATCATATTTAACAGAATTACATACGCAATAAGTGAAATTTCATCAAATTAACCCTAAATTTGAAGCGATATTAATGCCACAGCTACATCGGCGGCGATATCCATACTGTCGAATATAAATAAAAGAAATCGCCGCCGCCGAATTGGCGGCGATATTGTCAAATAGCAGTGCTCACTGGAAATAGGCTCAGCAATAAGGCTCGCTGGTGCCCGGCGGTGTTACGTACCGATTAGGCCCAAATCGATTCAATGCTGTCATATTTAACAGAATTACATAGTCAAATTTGATTAAATTAACCCTAAAATAAAACCGATATTATCGGCGGCGATATTGGGAAATAGTGGTGTTTGCCGGCAACAGGCTCAGAGGGATTTCCCAAATCTATAAATAAATTCACGTTTAGCTATAATGAAAGTGTTACGCACCCCTACATACTGCGTGACCAGATTCCCCACCTCGGTGATACTGGTCCAGGCCCATATGCATGACGCGGTGTTAGCGGCGTTTGGTATTACAGCCTGATACCGTTTAGCTATCACCAAGGTCGGGAATTATGTCACGCGGTATGTACAGGGGCCTAACACTTTCATTATAGCTAAACGTGAATTTATTTATAGATTTGGGAAATCCCTCTGAGCCTGTTGCCGGCGAGCACCGCTATTTCACAATATCGCTGCCGATTCGGCGGCCAGGAACCAACAGCCTTGTTACAGGTAAGTCTGTTGCCGGCGAGCACCGCTACTTGACAATATCGCCGCCGAACCAGCGTTGGCATTAATATCGGTTCCATTATTGGTTTAAATTGACCAAAATTCGGCGGCGGCGTTAATATCGCTTGGAATTTAGGGTTAATTTCCTGAAATTTCAATTATTGAGTATGTAATTCTGTTAAATATGATAGCATTGAATAGATTCGGCGGCGATTTGTTTTGATTGCATTCATCGATTCGACAATATTAATATCGCAACCGATGTAGCTGTGGCGTTAATATCGCTTCAAATTTAGGGTTAATTTCATGAAATTTCATTTATTGCGTATATAATTCTGTTAAATATGATAGCATTGAATAGATTTGGGCCTAATCGATACCTAACACCGCCTGTAAACCTGCTATGGAACAGGGTTAGCGTACCCTCGTTTACGGTGCAAGCCATATCACTGACTCCTGCATGCGACTTTTCGCCGCTAAACTGGAAATCCCGACCAAAACCCGTTTTAGCTCGCTAACACTGCGTCGTGCATATAGGCCCTGCAGGCTGGTGGCTACTGTCCACTTGCACACCTTTCAGTACTTATTTAGCTGCACTCTCTCCCGCTCGGTTCTACATATAAACAAGTCACCAACGTTATCGTCATGATTTATAATACAATTTAGTTACACAGAGTAATATAAGATATAACAAAATATCTGCACCATAATGAAATAAAACACAAGTCAAATAGTACACGTACACTGGTATATATGAAGTAACTTTTACACTGCAATCCACATGCTCAATCACGCGCACGTCCCATTAATAGTCAGTCCCCCCTCCCCTTATGTATACCTTAAATACTTAAAGATACCTACTTTATTGTTCGCTTCTGACTTACCTGATGCCCGATCTATTGCTGAGGTATGTGCAGAGTCCAGAACTTAAGCGCAGTTATCAGGATTGCACAGTAATTCATTAGTTATGACTTAAACTTAAAGCTGCATAGTCCGATGATGCATCACATTTTTTAAGCCAAACATAATTATCTAGATTTGATTCCACATATCTAACTCAGATACTGATGCTGTTATTAAACATAGAAGGAAAAACTGAGTCAATTTCATAGAATCTGTTACTGCAGAAACCTATGACTCATGTGTGACAGTTTTAGCATGCTTGCCAAAATGAATTTAACATGATCACACTTCAAATATCTCAATTGGCCATTTAAAATAAATGTTAGTTCAAACTAAAGTAAAGTAGATCATAACAATCAATTTAATATATTTATCGTTTTAAAAAATGACAGAAACTCAAATCCATCGGACTATGCAATTTTTAATAACACTGCAAAATGCCAGCACCAACAGGTAAGCCCGAGGACTCACTAGATTCTGAATATTTATTTCACCACTTAGCAAAACGAAACTATTTTATCACTAATGACCATCTGATGTCAATTAAACGCCCTTTAACTGCTGAGGTTATTGTGCACCCATCACGGGGGACTTGGTTGCAGACGACGGCTATTACCTACAGGTGGCGTTATGGGTCGGGCGTGAAAGACGGGAACCAGTTATGTATGGGGTTATAGTGGTGGATGGGTCAATATCCAATATTAACATTTAAATTAAATTAGACCTGGGAATTGTAGATTATCGTAGTTTGACAAATTAATGCAGTCTCACAGAAGCAGCCAGTATATTATATATGTGTGCCCGTCTGTGTGAAGAAGCACCAGGGCGATATTTCACGACACTACGGTAAGTTGCGGATGTCTGGTTTATTGCCATTAAGGTTGTTAAAGGCAGTGAAGTTGGGTAACACAGCACAAGCTCCAGAATAATGATTTGATACAGAATATAGGAGAGATAGGACAAAATAATTTAACCTAAATGTCATTTCTAAAAGAAATTAAATTGAAGAACAAACCTTCCCTAACGTTTCAGAGGTAGCAGCAACAGCCGTCTGGACCGTTCCATGACAAAAGCTCAAAAGAGACCAGAGCTCACAAGCTTTAATCAGGTGTTACTAGAGTCAGTTGTTCTCATCTATTACACCTCATTTCACACCTCCTGAATCACACATTTTAGGTACATGACTAAAGGAATTAAATTCATGTAATTGTATTATCCCATTGATTTGTTTGTTAGGGTTTTACATTCTAGCAATGTCTATGGTCATATCAGGGTGGGTACTAGATACAAGATTCACCCCGTACTGCTGCAGTAGGGGGTGCAAACCAACCCTATGTAAAAGGTGGCGAAAAAATGGGTCAAAGAATTGAGAGCCTAATTTCACAATGTAAGATGCAACATTCATTCTTTACATATGTCTTATTAATAGCCCGGTATCTTTGAGTTGAAAAATATAATATAATATCTAGTTTAATCAGATTTAAAAGTGAAATCGACGGCGTTCTGCGGCCGCCATCTTGTCTTTTTGCATTCTCTCCAATTTCACCAAATCTGTGCTGATATAAGTAGGCATTTGATACTGGAGCCACAGTTTCTAGGTGATGTTCCATACTAATGCTATTTTCGCCCGTATTTATAAGGCTGATCTTCACCCGTGTACTACAAGTATCGGGTGAATCTTTTATCTAGGTGGGTACCAACTTGTGACACCATTCACTCATGGCGACTTTTATAGTATTTTGAGATATCAGGTTGCCAGTGCCATGACCCGATATCTCACTCAGTCACATTATCCTGACACTGAGCTAACCAGTCCTTGCCCTATTCTAATAATGTTGAACACAGACTAGGTAGCAACAAGTGTCAATTTTGTAAGTCCTTGGTTTGACTCATCCAGGATACAAGATTCTGACCTTCCACATGGGAAGTCTGCACTCTACCAATTTGGCCAGCGTGTTAGGTTCCATTGGAAAGAACTGTGAATTACTATTAACATGGTCTTTAAATTTAGATTTTAGACTAATAAAGTAATACGAAGAATGTTGTATCATTTTGAAAGTTGACAATCAGGGTGAATTTTCATCCTTTGTTTTAATGGAAAACAAAGAAAAACCTGTCCCTTAAGAAATGCAATTAAAAATAGTTCAGCTTAATATAACTGTGACATTTATATGTAGGCCTATATGTATATAATATGAAAAGAAATTGAGAGCTTTTGTCGCTTTTTTTTAATGTGTGAGCTTTTGTCTTGTAAGCTTTTGTCTTGTGAGCTTTTGTCTTCGTCTGCACACCTCTGGGCGTAATCAATTAACACGACCTGGGCGACTCGGATAAACCGAGTTGCTAGAATTTCAAATCGAACACCGCGAGTGGAGTTGACAAAAACATGTGCCGTGTGGAAAACGACCAGACCCCAGTAACCCAACTCTTGGCTGGGGTTTGGTAGTAATGATGACGTCACATTTGTGCTGGTACCATCCTGCAGGATAATAGCTACCAGTAGCAGTCCTACATTTTTTTTCTCGGTAATAACACAGATTAATGAAATGGAAATATAACTAAATTATGCAATCATATCATACTTTAAATCCTATTTGGCTGTAGTTATATCGGTTATTAAAAAAAAAAAAAGTTTTGAATTAAGCCACCATTTTTTCCACCCCGAGCGTGGAGAAGCGTATTAGATTATTCGACCCGAGTCTGTAGGATGTGCGCATGCAGCAAAAAGTGGCTCGGGTGACCCGAGTTGATTAATGGATTACGCCCATGGTGACAGCCGACTTGATGATGGCGATAATACAGAATATTGTGAATAAGTTTATGGTTTACAATACAAGGCACCTCACCGTTCACTGAGTAAAGTTTACTATATTATTTACGGCACTACTTGAAGAATCTTCGATTTAAAAAAAAAAGATTGTCTAGTTAGACGACTATTTTCCTGACAAACAATGGAAATTCTTCACAATAACAATTATATTAATAAAGGCGATTACATCTAAACTAAAGTCATAAAGATAATGGCATATACTATAGGCCTATAGACAACCTTTTTTTATTGATTTTGTTTTGTGTTCCCCAAACCTGCTTATAAGAATAACTAATCTGACGATAGACATTAATGCGGTTATACAAAATTACATAATAGGCCCCTAAGATAACTGGTGATTTTTATCATCTTTGGCCCAAATACTAATTTGAGTTGAGATCGGGAGCAGTTGTTTGAAAATAAGATGGTACAAAATCTTCAAAAGAGTAATTGCTCCCTATCGTTCATAGAACAAAATAGTTTGCCATGCTTCTGTAAAGTTCCTTCATACACATTTGTCTCACGCATCTTTCATCTAAAATGTACTCAACAACACAATGACCATACTCATATATCATTGTGTGAGCATGAATACTTCTAATACCATATACATCATTGTTACAATCCACTTTTAAATACAAACAAAAACAAAACGAACCAAAAGGCACACAACCTGAGAGGAGTTCCAACACATGAACTTTTTCTATGGCGCCAATTATGATTATTGAATAACGAAATAACGTTTGAAATGTCAGTGGGATCATATTTAGTTTTTCCTGGTTCTCATATTTTAAAGATATAAAGCATTTTCTAGAAAACAAGTGAAATCGTCCAAAAGGTTAGCTTATCTATTTTAAATAGATATATTTAATTTTTAACCTGAGTTCTCATTTTGAAATACAAATAAATATAATTACTAGAAAATTATTTAAAAGGTTAAATCAGAAGTATTTTGACAAAAAATATGGGTGGAATCATCATGCAATGCTTAATTATAAGTTGTGAAAATTATCCGAGCGCTTCCGATATCACACTAATTAGAAATTGCCCAGATCAACAAAGCTTTCCTCAAGCACTAGCCTTAATGGGAAGTGAAATGATTTTCTGTCATTTATAGTTTTTATTCGAGAGGGAAAAATCGTCGAAAAAAGGGTGCATTCTGTGCGACATAAACAAACGTATTTTGTGACAAACAAAATAGCCAAAATAACGAATGAAGAGATTGCTATCAAATGACAGAAAACTGGCATCGCTTCACGTTGCCACATTATTTTACCATAGCTATAAACCGAATGTAAACCAAAGTAATCAATTAATACCATTTCTAATAATTTTTTAAAAAACTTTTTTTTTTAAACCCTCAAATTCTATACATATACACAAGGACCAATTATTGACTATACTTTTGTAGTTTTTCTTTCAGTAAGAAAGGTGTTGGTATACTTGATATGAACAGAAAATTTACTATAATACATAAACGAGGTTATCGGGTGATCATTTTCTATGAGGGTCTATAGGCGATAGGCTGTGCGCCGGGGGCGTGTGGGAATGGTGCCGCGGTGCGACAGAGATAGTGTCAGTTGCACTGGCAGCTGCGTGAGTGGTGTGCGCTGTGTACGGAGCATGCGCCGAGTGACTGCCGCCTCGCGGAGGCAGCGGGCCGTGCTGCGTGCGCCCGGCACTGTCTGTGGGCGGGGCGCCCCCCGTGTGAGGTGCTCGCAGCTGTGCCTCGTAGAACACGTGCGGCCGGACGCTGGGAGGCAGCAAACCCGGCATCATGTGCAGCGTCTGCGCCGGGAATGCTGGGTGAATGATGGCGGCGCCAAAGTCTGGGGACGCCGTCAGTGGCTGTGACAACGAACGGAAAGCAATTCACTGAATTAAATTATATGTATTCATTTTTGGTTTATTTCATCAAATTCTTCTGAATATAACATGTCACTGCTGAGGCATCGTGCTTCTGGAATTTGTAAAAAGATTTTTGCTGAAAACGTATAGAGGGAGTGCACGTGACGTCATCACTGGGAAGTTAGCCATCTTGGAGTACACTTAATACCACCTATGGCACCCCCTATCTTATACCAAGAACACTATGGCCACCACTGGGCCTACCTATAATCAGGGATGTTGAAGTATGTGGCACCACCTAGTGGGTACTGCCCGAACCTCTCTAATTCTTTGACAGAGCATCCAAGGTGTCAACATACTGCACTTTAGCCATGATATGAGGCTACATGATTTTTAAAATGCTTTCCCTCCATCAAAAAACCCCTTTCCCCCAACTTTTGAGGCCAAACTGCTCAAAACAGTGACAAATAAACCAACAAATCAGTAAATAAACACAATGTAAGCACTTCCAAGCCTTGCATATATAATCCAATATAGCCACCGGAAGTTGCCTCGTGACGTCATTACACCCCCTCTATATAGGGTATTCACGTGACGTCACGAACCGGATGCGCGGCCATTGTGGCGATATCAACTTGTAAACATCCCATTCTCGATGTCGGACATCCGGGCACTTTTGGCGTTCACACCGCGCAAAGGGTAAAACAAGTGCCACTGTCATAGAGACAACATTAAAACAACCCTAACTATCACAGTAATTTGTGATTTTTGGTGCTTTGAAAGCAAATTTCTCTTGTTTCTATTAAATAGGTCAGATTTTTCTCTACAATTTCACATTCAGCTTTTTTTTTATCAGCCAATTGGAAGTTCTTGAATTTATTTTGCGAAAATAGTTTTTGACGCCATGATCTGGTAAGGCTAACACTGGCACTGACACTCAGAATATCCCAACTTTCACTATTATCTCTGTTTTTAATACTTTCAGCATAAATTGCTCTTAGGTTACATTAAATACTTCAGATCTTCCTCTTCAATCGCACATTAAGATATTTTTAATCGATCCAATGAAAGCTTTTAAATCTATTTTACAAAAATAAATGCTCGGCATAGACATAGCATTGCAGCAGCACACATCACTGCAGTATTTTACCCTTCGCGGGCTAGTTTCCGGGGTTGTGACGTCATGCCGACATCGAGAATAGAGTTTGCCTGTACGCGCAGTGGAAAACGTCTATTTCATTCAAAATTAATAGAAATCTGGAACCCTAACCTTATAAATTTAATATAATCTATTCGTTTAATATGTTTTTTTTATATGATTACCTAGGTGGTGTGGTTTTAGAGATATTTCACTATATTATGCTCACGACCATTGACAATGCAGTGTGATTGCCTTGAGTTTGCCAGTACGCGCAGTACAAAACGTTTATTTCATTCAAAATTAAAAGAAATACAGAAGCCTAACCTTATAAATTTAATATAATCTATTCGTTGAATATGTTTTCTATATGTCTACCAAGCGATTTGTTTTTAGGTGGTGTGGTTTTAGAGATATTTCACTTTTTCTGTGTGAAGATTGTTCACAACCATTGACAATGCCTTGACTGGCTTGAGTTCGCCGGTACGCGCAGTGCAAATCATTAGTTTTATTCAGAATTAATAGAAATCCAGAACCCTAACCGTATCAATTTAATATAATCTTATTGGTAAACATGTTTCCTATATGTGTACCAACCGATTTGTTTCTAGATGGATTGGTTTTATAGATATTTCACTTTTTCTGTATGAAGATTGCTCATAGCCATTGAGTTTGCAGTGTGACAGTGTGTTATTATTGTGGTTACTATCGCCACAATGGCCGCACTTCCGCTTAGCGTGACGTCGGTGCATACCCTATATAGATGGGGTGTAATGACGTCACGAGACAACTTCCGGTGGCCATATTGGATTACATATGAAAAGCTTGGAAGTGCTTACATTGTGTTTATTTACTGATTTGTTGGTTTATTTGCCACTGTTTTGAGCAGTTTTCCCTCAAAGGCTGGGGGAAAAGGGTTTTTTGATGGTGGGGAAGTAGCCTCATATCTTTAAGAGCAGTATGTTGACACTTTGGATGCTCTGTCAAAGAATTAGACAGGTTCAGGCAGTACCCGCTAGGTGGCGCCACATACTTCGGCAGCCCTGACTACAGGTAGGCCCAGTGGTGGACGTAGTGTTCTTGGTATAAGACAGGGGGTATAAGACAAGATAGGTGGTATTAAGTGTAATCCAAGATGGCTAACCACTGAGTGATGACGTCACGTGCACTCCCTCTATACTCCCTCCTTGTCCCCCACCCTCACTCATTTACTTCAGCTATACCGTAATAGCGGCACCGTTTTTGCAGCAACCCACCATCTTAGCCCATAACACTGAACTTATTATGGCTAACCCAGTAACCCCCTTCATAAGCCCCGTTTACACACGGGCGTTAAATCGCCTCATCTAAATCACCTTGCCTAGTTCGCCTCACATTCGCCGTGTGGACGCTACGCTGAAGTGATTTAGGGCTGAATCGATTCAGCTAGATTGGTTCATCTATACCACCTCGCGAGGTAGTATAGATGAAGCGATCTAGCTTAAATCGGCCCAACCAGCTTGTGTGAACGGTAGCGGTTTACTTGAAGTGGATTAAGCACGTCACACTATATAATATATTTTGATCTATGAACCGGCTAGAGGTGCACAGATATTTTGTTCATCATTTATGTTTAGGTTTTCACTGCCCAGCAGAAGTTTTGACCATTCCAAAACAATACGATTCAGTTAATACATATCTAGGTCTAACCCACACTCTCTCATGGTGATGTCGACGAACCGAAACTGGCGCTGGTTAGTATGGACTTGCTCATGCGCAGATATTGATTTCCGCCTTAAACCACCCCAAGTACTGCATGTGTGGACAGGACACCTAGTTCGCCTCATCTAGTTTGCCTTATCTAGTTCGGCGTAAAGTTGTGCCGTGTGAACGGGGCTATAATCTACTAATATGCCCTACCTAAGTACCCACTGATCTACCTATTTACAATGTAATGTAAACGGCCGAAAGACAGAGGCACTAAAAAAATTGATATTTTGATGAATAAACTGTTCTACCAAAAAAAGTTAGTTTAAGAATGGGGTGTTGAAATAGAGCTCGTGAAGCAAGAATTTCCGTCCAGAAAACGGAAGGGAAAGGGCGAGAGGGTAGATGAATGCAGCTTTTGTCTGGTTGTCAAACTGCAAGCAGATGTTGCCAGCAGTCTCAACTCTCAGGTATTATGTACATTTTTGTGTCTCAGGACGTCATCGAGGTTGTGTGGTGTGGTTGTGCATATAATGTGATTGTGTTGTGATGGTTATTTTTATTAATATTATTTTCTTTCTTTCTCTCTTTCTTTGTTCACTTTGTCAAAGTGTTCACTTGGCCAAAGTGGTAGGTACGGGTTGGTGTAAGCCCGGAGTCCTAATTTTGTGTGACCAGTTGTACCAGTTTACTCTGGTTGGTTAAATTACGCTATGGTTGGTTTGCAAGGTAAGGTAGTTGTTACTGTTGTAAATGCACGGCGGAAGTTTATTCCATAGGGAGTCCCCAAACTGGCTGGTGATTTTTTCATCCACCATGTTTCGGGTCGAGTTACCTGTTAATCTCACATTCAGGGTTGGCTACATTTACATACCGCTGTCTTTTGACCTTCTGTACACCATTAGCGCCATCAAATGGCTTCTCCAACATACCGCTAATGGTTTCAGTTTGCTTATATATTTCTGTTGTGTGCAGGGCCGTTTTGTATTGCTTATAGTTGTTAGTACAGCTGCTATCGTGATAACGGGTTATAATTCATAGTATGCTTAATTATTGGTAGAATGGCTGTCCTGTATTAGGTAGTGGCAATCAAAATGTTATTATCATTTTTAAACTAGGGTTTGGATCTATTTTACAGAACTAATCCATACAAACATAATTTTAAAAGAATCATGTTAATATCTCAAACAGTTTTTGAGTTGTGTCCTTCTAAAGGTCAACATTTTAGCATCCCTAAAAATCATGTAAAAATCAATTATATGAGCCAATTTTGGCACCCAATTGCACCATGAAATATGAAAGGAAAATCTTCATAAACGAGGATCATCTTTATTTATACCTACAGAAGCAGCACACAAATTTCCGAAGCAATCATCCAATAAATATGAGAAGAGTGCCCTCTCAAAATAGGGAAATTACAAAAAATGCATTTGTTCAATTACATGGTGATTCAATTATATGCCAACGTTGACTCAACAGAACTTCATTCTAAAATATCCAGTAAGTGTCATATTATCAATAATTTACAATGACCTGTACACAGAGAGCATACATGTTTTTTTTCATGGTGATCAAATCATATTTAACGATTATATAGTTGTCCTAAAAATGGGGGAAAGGCCATTTTGGCTGTTGCGGACATTTTTGGAGTTTTTGCTAGATTGAGCATAACTCTAAACGTACTTGATGGATTTTGAACAGTTACTCTTTGTGCCATTGCCTTTAAAATCAATAACTGCATGGCGCGTGCGCGCTCTCTCTCACCACCACCAGCCAGCCCAGACTATGTACATGTGCCTGTAGCAACTTTAGTTTTGGATTAAACCATGTGAGTACAATATTGTGTCTTCTTGTGTGATATTTCAGTTACTGAGCCCAACAAGTGATTTTAGAAGTAGATAGTTGATATATCTAAAGAAGATGTGTAGAAGTTCTCTGACAACTATTTCAATTTAATCTAACAGCATAGACTTTAATACCATCAATGGTTCTGAGATACACAAACCTTTCATTATGTTATTACGACAACTGTTGTTTAAAATAATTGTTATTAAACAAATCTTGTTATTAAACAAATATATTTGGTTGATGAACTGCATGAGAAATCTGTGGAAAACCTTACATACAAATGATGACACGTTTCCTTTGTCATTGCTCTGAAAGTACCACTTTATCTATCACTGACAATTATTTATAGTGATAAATTAGCGAATGACTTAATTGATTCTGATCAAATGCTATTAATTATGAGCATGGCTATTGACTGCTTCTGATCAAATATTGTTTATCGTGAATGTGACATAATAATTAATAGTGAGATAGTGTTAAAATTTAATAAAACAAACAAGCCAGCAGCAAATACTGCATTTTTAATTTCAGTCATTACATACACCACAGCCATGTGTTTGTTTTCTAGAGGTTAGCAAAATCACAGATGAATGGTACTATTAGAGAGAAGAAAGATAAAGAAAAATCAGTCTATCATGGGCCATTTGTTCTAACTTCTATAGTAAACCAGCCACCAGCTGTGACCCTGAATATCAGTGACACTAACATTATGAGTGTCACTTAACCACACTTGATCTATGTTTACATCAAATTGATCATTGATGCTGGTCAAATACCTCCCTTTGGAATTGATCAAACATCCTTAAAAGTTCACAACATATAGAAAACTAATGAATGAACAATAATTTCACAGTTTAATAAAATAATTTAATCCCCTTTTAGTGATTTGATGAAGATTTTGTGGAGAAAAGTATAACTTGAAATTCAACCATAAACTTTTTAAACTGATACTGGTCCAATTGAAACAATTAAAAAACGAGGATGTATAGAAATCTGTGCTGTATGTCATGAAAAGAAGAGCTAAATTGTAGCTAGAAAACTGTCCTGTTGGGGAACTGAAAGGTAACGCCTACTGCAAAGCAGCTCCGTGCAGCTGAATCGGACTAGCGTTACCGTCTTTGCCGAACCAATTTGCAGCGATCGACGGTATTCGCACATATCTATATCTAAGAGAGACTGCATCGAGATAATTCTAAGTAAACATAGCTTATCTAAATATGTTCTAAACATGCTTTATAACAATGTTTGGGTAGAATGCTTTGTAAAATACTTCGGAATTTCGTCACTTATTGCACCACGGTCAGATGCCATGCGTGTCACTCCATCCGAGTGTTGACGATGCACTGTCTCGCGAGAGAATGCGTTGGACAAATTCATGACCTTGACCTCGACAGCGTATGAATATAGTGAGCACCTGGACTATTTTGAAGTTTAAATGTTGCTCTTTCTTTTGGAACCCAATACTATGAAGCAATTTTGTGGTTTTTGAGGTGAAATTTTATGAAAACCAACTGGTATATCAAACTTTCCACTGATTCTATCAAACTATATATGTGTATGTAGCTGAGCTCAATGCGGTTTTTCTGATACTAAATATAGATGTGTGGTGTATGTGCCGAAAGCACGCTTCGGGATGGGAAGAAGCAAGCAAATTTTAAGTTCTGGCGCGACAGCTTATTACTGCAGCAGCATTCACATTTTTTGTCAGATGGTACTTCTTCTTATCAACTAAGTACTTTTTCGACATTCAAACAAGAAGTACAATGGACCATTCAATTAAAAGATAAATGAATAGACTTTATTTCAGTATAAAAATGCTATTAATCCATGCATTAGTTTTAGTGAAATTCTTGCGTAAAAGTGAGGCAAAATGTGAGCATTTGTCAGGTGATGGGCACAGACTTGACAGGCTGCCACTACCTACTTGTATAGGAATATTGTTGTTAGCTCACTCATGTAGTAATTTATCTGTCTGAATGTGTTAATTTTTTTATCATGCGTTTGTTTTAAAGTTGCATAGTCTGATGAAGCATCAAATTTTCAAAACCAAAACACTTAACTAGATTTGATTCTACATATTTATCTTAGATACTGGTACAGTTATTAAGCATCTGTTGTCACATACAAGGGCATGGGGAGTCAATTTAATAGAACCTGTTACTGCATAAGCCTATGGCATCAGAGTGTTGACGTGCTTGCAAAAAATAATTTGGCATGTTATCACTTCAAATATCTCCAATGTTAGCCATTTAAACTAAAAGTTATTCAACCTAAAGTAAAGTAGCTTATAATGATCAATTTAATGTTTTTATCTCAGAAAATGACAGAAACTCAAAGCCATCGGACTGTGCAACTTTAATCCACGTTTCATAGTCTGGTGCTTAGATACATACACCTCTTTACTTCCTGCCATTGGTTCTCTGCCCTCAGTTCTAGGTTTGGCTGACTCACTTTTTTTCTTTGGTGGCATTTAGATTAGTTTGATTAGTATTAATGGATTTTTATTCGGACATATTCATTCATATTACCGACATATACTGCATCTGATACGAGAGTATGCAGTTAGTTTAATTCATGTGCTGCTCGGATTGGAATCTTAATATTACAATTTGGTGTATAATTATTTGGTGTGTTCACTTGACAGCAGATTAGTAGTAGGACTCGGGACCTATTCCACTGTGTTTTGCCTTTTGCCAGTAGTATCCTGTAATTCGCAGTTGATTGAGTGAAGCCGCGAGCAGGTGTGTTTGTATGCCGGGAGTAGGTTGAATGTACCACCCCGCCCTATGCTTCCTGACAAAATTGAGTGGGGTCTTTGTACTACATTTGTTACTCATGTCGACTGCAGTGAAATTGTGCTCACAAATATTATACAATAAATAAAATATAAGACACTGTCTGTACGTGTAGCAGTGTGGAATTTACAAGCATCGCCAAGGGTGTACATCAACTTTAGTATCCTGGAAATAAGGCAGTAGTAAAATCTAATGTAACCAGAAAACAGATTACCAATCCTCCTGTGGGGTGTGAGCTATCTCTCGGTATACCGAAATAATCCCTCAGCACAAACATGGTATGTTAAATAGTGGGCACAAGGTGCATACAGCCATCATATCAATTCGTAATCAAGTATTGTACAATGCTTAAAGGAGATGTACATATACAATTTAGAATAAGACTATATGTGTGTACTATTATGCTTATAACGCATTTGGTGTGAGTGCAAACTCATATTAAACACAAATATTTATTAAAGCCACCCGTTATAGCCATACGGAGAAAACAAACAAACTCGGAATAATTCTAATTTGTGCCACAGGTGGTGCATGATTAGTACTCAACGTTGTCACTTGGTGGTGTAGAGTGACCTAGATTGGTCACATGACAGTGCTGAGGTCAGTGCTCCCCACACAACTTTGCGTGCTTTTCCTGTTTACATAACCTGCTGTTGTTTTGAAAATGGGTGGGTGAGAGTGGAGAGAAGGGAGAGTAGAACTGAGGTATTTCAATTTTTTAGAGTAGTACATATAGGAAAGATGTTTGCTGTACTGTAAAATATTTGTTAGTACAATTTCATTACATAATTTACTCGCACTACTCTAAAAAAATTGAAATACCTAAGTTTTACTCTCCAGTCTCTCTACTCACCCAGCCATTTTCAAAACCTGACCCAGTTCAGGTGCAGTGACTTTACCACTCTGCCCCACATATTTGGTTATATAAACAGAAAAACTAAGCAAAGTTGTGCTTGGACAGCATTTGTCAGAGTATGTTTCCCGTCTCCGCGAAATATAACAGATAATTCTCCCAGAACACATGCAATATAGAAAAGAACACTGTAATAGTGAAGCAAACCAATGTGGATGCAACTCACCGTAGCTCCCTGCGTTGTGCTGGTGGTGCTGGTAGTGGCAGTGGTGGCCGTATTCCTATACCGGTCTGCTGGCGATAACGAGGGATGGGATGCGCAGTGAGAGGACGCTGGGGGGTTTTGTGAATGTGTCCGGTGCATCGGGGATCGGGACCGGTGTAGCAGCAGTGGAGAAACACGATGAGACGCTAACCGTGGCGACACCGAATGGTGGGCTGGCACCCCCACCCGGTGTGCATCCGGTACTGTTCGAGAGGCCACTCGCGAGGTGGCAGCACTAGGGTCAGTTACAGGCACTTTGGGCTTATTGTTCGTATCATACAGTAAGGCCATATGTGAGTGGTGGGAGTTGTTCAGCGAGGCGGGATGGTGCCGCACCTTGGTGTAGTCGCGCTGAGCCTGTGGCTGCTGAAGCTGAAGAGGCTGCGACTGCTGGAGATGCAGAGTTTTCGGACACTGCTGGTACACAACTTCTCGGGACCGTTTATGTACGACCAGATTGAGGGGCGCCTCGGCGGGCGGCGACTGCGTCTGGTTCTGTAGGGAATGCTGGGAAGTGTTGGGCTGTGAGTTATTCAAGTTCTTATGTGGCTTCAGACTGAAATCCATTGGCTGGTCATCAGAGGCGACAGCGGCAGCTGCAGACACATAGTGGTTCAGGTCGACTGGCTTCACGCCGTGCGCCGCCCTGGGCACCGACCCGGGGGGAACGCCGCCCTGCAGGTGCAACCGCTTAGTCTGACTCGCGTAGGGATCCAGATGGCGGAAGTAGACGTTTGGATTGTGGCGCGAGGTGTGCGCGGAGGGTGGGGTGTGCAGGGGGCGTGGAGCGCTCATAGGGAACGGGTAGGCGCGCTTAACGCCCGCTGTGGGGGGCTGTGCGCCTGGCCGCAGGTGAGGCGGCCCGTACATCGTTTGGCAGTGCCGGGCCGGCGGCGGATTACACACCTCCGGTTTGCCGTGCGTGTGGTGCACGTGGATTACACTTGGCCGTCGGGGGTCGCCTACACTGCCGGCAGCTGGCGCTCCCTTATTATCGTTGTGTGCTGGTGCGCGGTGGAGTTGTGCCACGGTGTCGACGTACCTG
The DNA here is from genome assembly GCA_030323885.1 of Branchipolynoe longqiensis. Taxonomy (NCBI): domain Eukaryota; kingdom Metazoa; phylum Annelida; class Polychaeta; order Phyllodocida; family Polynoidae; genus Branchipolynoe; species Branchipolynoe longqiensis. The sequence continues at coordinate 8,561,611 of CM059190.1, forward strand.
AGTGGGCCCTTAATGCTGCCGTCACCCGCCGACCGCCCGCCCGCCTTCTGGTGGGGCGACAGGTGGTTGTGGTGCGGCGGGAGGTGCTGGTACGCGGCCGGTTGCGGCACGCGCTGCGGCGCCGTGTGGTTCGGAGACTGGTAGGCAGAAACCTGCACCACGTGCTGCGGCGGCTTACCGGACTGCGGGACAAACTGCAGCGTGGGCGGCAAGCGCGGCTGCGATCCGGCGCCCTTCTGGGCGGGCGCCAACTGGCGCTGTTTGGATAGCGCCATGATGCTCGGTCCGCCGCGGTTCGCTCGGATCATCTCGCCGTTCTTGGATACGACCATCACCATGTTGGGCTCGCCCTGCACTGCCACCATCCCGGCAGCAGGCCCGCGGGTATTCGGCACGGCAGCAGGATGCTTAGCAACCCCATTCTCCTTCGAGTCTTGACGCTTTGCTTCGGCCGGCGTGGTTTCCTTGCTCACTGATTTGATGTGGTTTGGCGACTGCTCCGCCAGCACGGTCTTTGATTGTATTGGCACAGGAATCGGTTTAGTGTCCGATGCTTTCACACGATGGTTCAGTTCAACCTGTTTGACATCTGGAGGGCTGTAGGACTGTAACAGAAGGTGGGTGGGTTCATACATACACCAACATTTGGATTAATTTACGTTAGCTTCAAGACATTAAATTGAAAATGGATTAAACACGCTATTTAAAATTTTGGAGGATTCGTTCAGATGACATCACTTAGAAAATAGAAGGCACCTATAGCTAAGGCCAGAACTAAGAGCAAGAACACCAACATCTAGGGCTTATTGACGAATGCTCGCTCCTTTGAGTTAAAATCATAATAACTATTTAATTGTTTCAATAAAGCTCAATGCCTCGGCAAAAATCGGGCAGTAATCAGACAAATGGTCGACGCCTAAGATAAGTATGATTAAAATTGGAAGTGATTGAATAAATAAATTAGCAGCCCAGAAGGTTCCAGGAGAAATGGTAACAATGCTTACATTATCAGTGTCGTCCATCGGGTGGTCGTTGGGGTCATCCTCGTCCTCGTCGTCTCCGGCCAAGTCCTCGGGTGGCGGCGTCAGGTCCTTCTCGCCCTTTTGGAACCTCTCGAACGACAATAATAATCTGAGACAGAAAAATAGTAGTTAGGTACAATTCCGGCATGTTTGTCACATAATTAACAAAATTAAGTTGAATCAAATCTTACCTTTAAACAACAATGCTCAACTTTTCAGTGGAAGCCCAAGCATTCTTTCTCATATTAAAGTGCATCGATAACTCTAACAAAACACATTTTGTTGTCTACAGTGACTCTTTTCATGTCTTGGTAATCAGAAATCTTAAAGTAGACCACCTAATCGTGAGGAAATAAATTCCTTGGCAATGGGTGGGGGCCTGGCCATACCAGCAATGAGCAAGCAGGCGGAGCTGCAACAGCTCTGTGAACGGTGTTGTTGCAAGGTGTCGAATCCCTCACTCTGATCTGAGACCACTTATTCTCAAACATATCAAATCTAAATTGTAACATGAATGGGATGACCATCCAAACAATAAGCTACATAGCATCACCCCATACATTGAAGAACATCCACATCATGCTGGGGTGTCGGTGGGATCAAGTAGTCCTCACTCGATGCCACATTTGTATTCTTTGGCTGACTCATATTTTATATTTTTACTCAAGGGAGAACCATCCCCTGAGTGCATTGGGTGTCAGTTTGCTTGAAGGGGTATTTGCATCATCAGTGTTTTAATGTAAATAACATTAGCGACTTCCTTACCAATGCAAAGCACAAAGAAACTTCCTAAATTTGGTTCTAACCTGGCTGCTAGGGCATGTGTCTGGTGATTTACTGTGAGTGCACTAATGGATAGAAAACCCCAAATAAATAAATGTGGCATAATGTATTTAACGTAAGTAATTCATGTGTAGAAACCTTTCAATTTTCAAGTACATGTTGAATCAATGGTGCCCGCCAGGCTGTCTGCTGAATCTACGGGCTAACAAGGTTGACAGTTTAGGGAGAGTAAACCCAAACTTGCCTACCCGCTCAGGATGCTAATTGGTCAGGAAACGGAAATAACTTCATCTTCGCGGATTCACTTAGTGTTTGAAATGCAACCTCGAGTATATTGGCTTAGCATATCCATTATATTGCACCATATGTTAGTATAGACATATGTTAGTATAGATTTTATTGAAGTTATCTGGATGGGTCGCTTGATTTTAAAAGGATCTTTGAATATATGGCACCGATTGAACAATTTTATATAAAAACCTAAATAATGATGCTGTTTAACCTTTCATAATGGCGACGGGTACAGGTGGCGGCACTAGTACTGCCAGGGTTGCCTCCTAGTCGGTCGTACAAATGTTTCCACATCCGTCTCTGGGTAATCTGGAAGAATTAACAATACGTGTAGTGTGAATGGCCTGTCGGATTTCCCCCACCCAGGATGTGTTGTGGGTTGCCGGTGAGTTCGCCCTTAATAATCTAGTTACTAATCGAGTACAGTGAGAGGCGTAGTTCGGTTCAGGGGCCATATGCAGGACGCGGTGTTAGCGCCGGTTGGTGTTATCTGGTAAACGCGTTTAGCTATTACCGCCCGTGCGAAGTATGTCACGCCGTATGCAGAGGCGCCTAAACGGTGCATCTTAGCTAAACGTGAATCCCTTGCAGCCGGTTCCCGGCGAGCACTGCCTAATCGGTATCCAACACCGCCGGGCACCAGCGAGCACTGCGGCGGCGATTTGTTTACATTCGTCGATTCGACAATATGAATAACGCCGCCGATGTAGGGGCTACGTTAATATCGCTTCGAATTTAGGGTTAATTTAATGAAATTTCACTTATTGCGTATGTAATTCTGTTAAATATGATCGCATTGAATAGATTTGGGCGTAAAACATTGCCACTGGCATTATGCCAGTATGGATATCGACGTCGCGGCGGCGGCGGCAACGATTTGTTTACTTTACATTCGTCGATTCGACACTATTAATATCGCCGCCAATGCGGCAGTAGTGTTAATAATGGTTCGAATTTAGGGTTAAATTGATAAAATTTCACTTATTGTGTATTTATTTCTGTTAAATATGATAGCATTGAATAGATTTGGGCTTAACGTAACCCTAACACCAACATTAAACGTGCTATGAAACGGGTTTAGTGTAGCGGACCTTAAACGCGCGGTGTTAGCGTAACACCGCCTCCCGCATACCGACTTTTCGGCGCTAAACCAGAAATCCTGTCTAAACGCGTTTTGGCTAGTTAACACCGACTCCTGCATATGGCCCCTGGTACTGTAGAAAGCCTGGTTCCCGCCATTTATAGGTCAGTTACTCCAAAATATCTAAATGTAACTAATTGAATAAAGAAGTGACAAGTTAAGTGATAGGTCTGTCTTTCTGACTTCATAACCATTTGTCTACAAACCGATGTCCATAGTCTATTCAGGTGCATTTACAATGGTACTTCCAACTACTTTATTAGATAATTCAACACTGCAATAGCCATAACATATAACTGATTTTTGTTCATGTAATTGATAGGCAACATAAAATACATTTGGTGGTAAAATGTCGACGAAAGTTATGTTCACATAAATCAGAGAGCGTGTATATAAACAGATGAGAGGGACAACTCCCATACTAGAGCATGTAACAGCTGCCGACTGTGGCGCTCCAAGTGGTGGTTGTTGAACAGCTTAAGCATATGGGCAAACCTCAAGGCATTTTCAATGGCAGTGAGCAATCTTCATACAGAAAACATTAAATATCTCTAAAACTACAACACCTAGAAACAAACTGATTGGAATACACATAGAAAACATGTTTACCAACGAGATTATATTAAATTGATATGGTTAGGCTTCTGGATTTCTATTAATTTTGAATAAAACTGACGTTTTTCACGACGCGTACGGCAAACTCAAGGCATTGTCAATGGCGGTGAGCAATCTTCATACAGAAAACGTTAAATATCTCTAAAACTACCCCACATAGAAACAAACCGCTTGGAAGACATAGAAAACATGTTTACCAAAAGGATTATATTAAATTGATAAGGTTAGGCTTCTGGATTTCTATTAATTTTGAATAAAAACAAATGTTTTGCATTGAGCATACTGGCAAACTCATGGCTTGTTCAACACTAACCGCCAGGAACGCCACTGTAGCCTGTGTTACCGTTTTTCGCGGGAGTTGTCCCTCTCATCTGTTTATATACACGCTCTCTGCATAAATATGCAATATTTTTTTGTTTATTTAGTATTACTAAGTCTACATTATGTCGACAAGCTAAATTTGAAATCAGCAACAATAAAAAAATCCCAATAAATGTCAAGTTGAAGTGAAATCAGAAGAATTTGCTAAACAAATTTTGTTAAAGGTTTCATATTAAAGTTGAACACAACTTGCATTAATAGTGTTCGGTAATTCTAAGATTCTTACTAATATATTAAGTCAAAGTCAAGAATCAGGAGTGAACAAATTCACAAGTCTGGTATGTTCATCAGTTCGTAGAGGACATCATAACATATTCGATCCCACCTAACCAATGTAGCTTAAAGTTGCACAGTCCGATGCTTTTGAATTTCTAACATTTTCTGAGATAAATACATTATGCTAATCATTATAGTCTATATTACTTTAGTTTGAAGTAATTTATATATTAAATTCCTAACTTTGGAGATATTTAACGTCAAAACATGCTTCAGTAGTAACAGGTTCTAAAAATTGACTTATTACAACCTTTTATGCAGCAAAACAGCCATGTTGCCGGTAACATGCATAATTCAAAATCTTGACTACGGGCCAGATATTATGAATACCATAGAGACAGTTCGTAGCGCGCGTCGCTAGGAACAAAGTTGACTTCCGGTAGTAGATTCAAAGGCTAAAAACCATTCCCTACCTGGCCATCGACGACGATGGATCGTTGACTTTCAATATGTAAATTTGTGCTGTTGTTTGTCGTTGGAATCTTGTTTGTGATGCCTAAGACAGGACGTGGTCGGAGTGAAGTTGGGAAGTATTCAAAGGCGTGGCTCGAATCAATGGAGATTGCGGGTCGGTCAGCAAGTTCGACACAAGTACGGCGATCCGGGATCTTCATCGCCATCTTCGTCGAGTCAAGTGCAGCTGGTGGATCTTCACCAGCGTTGCCTTCATGTTCGAGTCAAGCGGCGATGCTGGAGGATATCTCCCTCCTCCTTGATTCTAAGCTAGCGGCGGCGCAGGAGCCGCTGTTGTAGTAATGTAGTAATTTTCCGTGTTCGCCTTATATAGGTCAGTCACCGAGCGGGCCAGAAGTTCATACTGATGACGTTGTCGAGGAGGATGGCGTAATGGTCATACGCGAAAAACCAAGTTCGCCAGTTCGGCCGGTCCGCTCGTGTGGGGCCTGCGGATGTGTGAAGCGTATGCAGGCCGGCGTACTACTATAGGCGCGGCAGAAGGTAGTACAAACTCAATTCATTCGTGTCTTAAATGTACCTGTTCTAAATCGCTTAAACGCATGACGTGTCAACAACCGTTTGTTGATGACGGGTCTGACAGTGATGATTCGATGATGAGGGATTTGATCCGTATTGCAGGGAAAAAAGCTAGGTTATCCAGCAAAGTAAAGTTGCTGCCACATAAATATGTTATTCAGAATGAGAAGAAGGGGAAGGTTGCTCAAGGTGAGGCTATGTGGTTCGAGTATTTTTTGCTGCGATACGTCATATGATTAAACGTGGCGACATTCCGTCGGAGTGGGTTCCGAAAATCGATAATCACCTGGACTCTATTATGGGCATGGCACATAATTATACTTGGAAAACTTGTCTTGATTATAGTGAAAAGATATTTAGCATGATCGCTGATAAACGCCTTCCTGATGCATGGGATGACGAGTCCAAAATGATCGAAGTACGTAGAGACATTTGTGGCCTTGGGAAGCGTGGGGACACTCCTTCAGTGAGATCGGTTCATGACGTTACTACATATGAGTATAGGAAGGGTATAGACCCAAGGCCATGTACTATTTAGAACAAGGGAAATTCGTGTGGTTTCTTGGGCGATCATGGAGAAGGTAGCAATAAATTTCTTCACATATGTTCGTATTGTGCGTACAAATTGAGGAAGAGGCATGTGCACAAGGAAGTAGACAAAAGTATGTACAAAGGAAGCACAACAAGAGGGTGATGATCGTACAAAGAATTTTTAATTTGCAGTTGACAAGGGACTGCTTCAACCGTCGGCGACGTGGGTATAGCCAAAGGTGATGTCGGGAGTTGCGGCGTCGAGTCTACAGGTGGCGGCACCGTCTCATCGGAATTCATCAGCCCAGTCAGCCAGTGCATTAATCAGGTCGGTGATGTTGTTTCGTCAATGTCAGATCCGTTGCCAAATTTGCTTCTAACGCTTTCCCTATTGGATCCCACTGCTAGGTCTCCTGATATTATGAATGTATGTTGTAGTCTTTCTGGTCAGTGTGTTTTGCAAAACAATAATCCCGCCCCCTCTATTCCCACCTCGCATGTTGCTAGTGATTTTTTAGGAAGTTTAAAAAAAAGACGACATACGCCATCGTCGTTTCACTCGGGAAATGCAAGTTCCCTTTTGCCTCATCTGGTGGCACCACCAGTAATAAATTGCAACATATGGGTAATAGTTCAGGTTATAGTAAAAAGCATGATAGTTTGAAGACCTTTAATTCCTTTAAATGGTTTAATAGGTCAGTGAGGAAGCTCCATCATGATTGTTTTTCAATTGTGTGGGAAGGTGTTAGGTCCAAAGTCAGTTTGAATGTGGTTGCACAACGGACACCTCCGGTTGACGATTTGCCTCTGACTGGGTTCCAACATTGCGGTTGCCATAGTGATGCAATAACAACTCGCCCTCATCTACGCGGGCTGCACTGCACAGACTTCAATGTTGTCGGTTCTCTGAAATATGGTTGCTCCACCACTAGTGGGAGCTGTAGTTCTCCTGCACTAGCTGGTTGTGTGCTTCCAGAACTACATGACGCTACTCCGACACAGCGAGGGCTGCCCTTCGATGCGCGAAAAGGAAGAAGGGAAGGCGGGGGTGGAAGTAAGGCGTTTATTTACGCCTCAAACAACAGAGCATACAGGGAAGAAAGGAGAGGCTCAGGAGGAGCAGGTAATAAGCTCATAAGGAGCAGGTAGAGTAAATCAGTAATGGAGTAAGGTAAAAAAGGCTCATGAGGAGCAATGTACAGGTGAAGAAATAAGGACAGTAATAAGCTCATGAGGAGCAATGTACAGGTGAAGAAATAAGTAGTAATAAGCTCATAAGGAGCAGTGTAGAGTAAATCAGTAAAGGAGAAAAGTAGAAAGGGCTCATGAGGAGCAATGTAGGTGAGGAGGTTGAGTTTATGTTGAGTGTCAGTAGATGAAGGAGGGGGTGCCGAGGAGCCCTCCACCCTGCTTGAAGAGATAGGTAAGGAAGAAGATGGGTGTGTGGGTGGAGGAAAAAGGTGGAGAGCTGGAGGCGGCTGGAGGGCGAGTGCCTGAGGGAGCCGGCGGGGCGACTTTATAAAATAAGGGGGAGGGAAGGGGTGGCACGGGTGTGGATCGCCCGCCTCCGGCCCGGGGGAGGGCGAGAGGTGGCGAGCAGCGGGCGTCGGGTGAGGCGCGAGTGCTGCGCGGCAGGGGGGGGGGAGGGAGGAGGCGGCGCGCGGCGGCGTCGGACGAGGTGGGAAAGCAGAGCGACAGCGCGGGGCGGGGGAGGGTCTCTTCCTCTCCTCGCATCAAACGTAATGCTACGCATTACGACCGATGCGCGAAAAGGAAGAAGGGAAGGCGGGGGTGGAAGTAAGGCGTTTATTTACGCCTCAAACAACAGAGCATACAGGGAAGAAAGGAGAGGCTCAGGAGGAGCAGGTAATAAGCTCATAAGGAGCAGGTAGAGTAAATCAGTAATGGAGTAAGGTAAAAATGGCTCATGAGGAGCAATGTACAGGTGAAGAAATAAGCAGTAATAAGCTCATAAGGAGCAGTGTAGAGTAAGTCAGTAAAGGAGAAAAGTAGAAAGGGCTCATGAGGAGCAATGTAGGTGAGGAGGTTGAGTTTATGTTGAGTGTCAGTAGATGAAGGAGGGGGTGCCGAGGAGCCCTCCACCAAAAGGGCGGAGAGGGCTCGAGGCGCGCCCGAGGGGGCGAGGCGGGCCACGTAGGGGTGGACCGGGTCGGAGGTCCGGGTGCCCTGCGCCAGGGGCCCCTCGGGGGAGGGCGGCAGAGAGGCGGACCGTGTCAGGGGTCAGGTTCCCTCTGGGGGCGGCGAGCGTCCGGGGCCTGCGTCGACAGGGAGCGGGCGGCCAAATAGGGGGAGGCCCGCTCCTTGGCGGGATCCGGTGAGGAGGTCCGACGAGGGTCGAGGAGGGGGGCAGCGAAGTCGTCAGGGCTGGGTGGGGTGGTGGTCGGGGTCTGGGCGGGCGGGTTGTTGAAGTTGAAGGCGGTGTCGGCGGCAGAGGGTTCCTCATGAGGCTGGGCTGGGATGTGGTCCGAGGCGATCGGCCCGAGGTGATGATCCCCGGCTGGGACTGGGCGGCGCTGCGATCGGTAGTCGCTGGGAGGTCGTCGATTGAGGTCGCGGGGCTGTCGGCAGTGGTGAGGGTGAGGCGCCGGGAAGGGCCCCCCGGGCCGGCCGGGGGGAGGCCGGCGGATCAAAAATCCGCCGAGGCGGGGGGGGTGGGGGGTGGGGTCTGGCGCTCACGGGCTTGTTTGGTTATGCAGCCGGCCTCGCAATGCATAGTCAGTAGGCGCCTCACGTTTGCGCAGTAGGCGCATATGTGACGGCGCCTGTCCCCCGCCTCGCCGTGGGCCTCTCCGACAGGGGCTCGATCGCACGAGGCGGGGTCGCGGTTCCAGGCCGGGTAGGGGGCCCCGTGGGTGTGCCTATCGTAGGCGGTGCGGGCGTCGACGTGGGCTCGGGGCAGGTGTGTGCCTCGGGGAGGGTCGTCACCTTGGGGGAGGGCTGTTGCCGGGGCGGCCTGAGGGGCGGGGAGGGTGAGGGTCTGGACCCTCAGGAGGTCGAGGGCGACCGGGTCGTGCCAGCCCTGGGGGAGCCTCCCGTCCGCCATCCATGTGAACACCGTCTCGGAGTAGCGGCGGACGGTGGGCCAGGGGTAGAGGAGGACGTCCCTGAGCACGGTGAGGTGATGGTGGTGTAGGCCCCGGAAGGAGTGGGCCGGGAAGTCGGGGTGGTCGATCAGGGTGAGAAGGGCGAGGCTATATTCATCCTTGGTTGCCTCGCCCCTCTTCACCGACTTCCTCTCAGGCCCCCTCTCTACCAGGTCAGATGGGAAGATGTACTCGACCGGGATCCCTCGCCGCCTGACCGAGTGCCGCGCCTCGGCGGAGGCAAGTATTTCCCGGACGGCGTCGGCCGCGGACGCCGGGGTGTGGTGCGTCGGCTCCTCGTGGTAGGCTGGCGACGGGGGAGCTGGGGCTTGGGTCCCGAGGTGATGGTAGCGCTCATACTGGGGGTGAGCGGCCCCCGGCAGGGGCGCCGGAGGCGGTGGCGGGGGCCGGGCTCCGGCCGGGGCGTGCGCCCGAGGTGGACGGGCGGTGACGGCAGTGTCGGCGGCTTGGCGTCTGGGTGCAGGGGAGGTCGCCTCGGGAGCGGGCCGAGCCCCTCCGGCCTCCAGGTCGTCGATCCGCGGGTGGATGTCGCCGGTACTCTGACGCTGCTCGAGTCGGAGACGCTGGAGCGCCTCAAGTATGGCCGCGGTCTCGGCGCCCGAGGTGGGGTCCGAGGGCGACGCCTGGGCGGAGGCCCGGGACTCATCCCGCCGCGGGGTTGAAGCCGGCCCCGGGGTGCCGCGGGCGGCCGCCCGGGAGCCCTTACGTCCGTTCCCTTTTCCCCGAGGCATGGTGTAGCAGCGGTCCGAGGTGGAGGTAGGCCCAAAGAAGGAAAAAGGTGGAGAGCTGGAGGCGGCTGGAGGGCGAGTGCCTGAGGGAGGCCGGCGGGCGACCTTATAAGGGGGAGGGAGGGGCGGCAGCGGGTGAGGTGTGAAAGCTGCCGGCCCGGGGGAGGGCGAGAGGTGGCGAGCAGCGGGCGTCGGGTGAGGCGCGAGTGCTGCGCGGCAGGGGGGGGGAGGGAGGAGGCGGCGCGCGGCGGCGTCGGCCGAGGTGGGAAAGCAGAGCGACAGCGCGGGGCGGGGGAGGGTCTCTTCCTCTCCTCGCATCAAACGTAATGCTATGCATTACGACCAATGTCTCCAAACTTTATGCTTGTCAGCATTGTGGTTGCTACACCACCGGTGGGAGCTGTTGTTTTCCCACCCCGGGTGGCTATGTACCTCCAGAATCTTCTAAAACTAGTCCTGCCGCTAGTTTATTTAAGTTTCTCTCCTAGTTCATATCATGGTCTTCATTATGCGTTGCCCAATACTGTTTTGCCGTTGGATGTTGGCTCCTGTTTAGTTGATAGAGGATTGCATGATATGGACTCTGCCGCTATTAGTTCTTTGGACATTAAAAGTCCTCATTGTGTTGACAAGAACACCGGCTCTGGCTGTTGTTCCATTGCCTGGGAGCCCCAGCTGGCTCCAAAAATCTTTTTAATTAATAATATGGTGAGATCGGAAGGTATAATCGAACCAGTTGTTGAGTTGGTTCCCCTGTGTGCCGTGTCGGATGTTTTGAGTTTAGATGTTACTATGGTTCCTCCCGTTCAGTGTAATTCAATTGTTCAGAAGTTTCATGAGCCAACTATTGATATGTTTGATGTAGATAACTTGTCAGATACAGATTCAATGAATCAGGGCCAGTTTTGTGAAAAATCACCTTTCGATTGTAAGTTATATGTTCTTCAATCCTGGCTGAATTTAATGGATAACTGTAAATTGTTTTTAGACTATGCAGCCATTTATGCTAAAGTGAGGGCGACTGGCCTGCCCAATTACTTGCAAGCTAGGGTCCCAGTTCCTTCAGGGTTGGTTATAAATAAATGGAAAGAATTGTTATTCGATTATAGTGACAATGAAATAATTCAATACTTGGAGTTTGGTTGGCCATCAAACTTTACTGGTACTTTCGTACCGTCTGCTTCTGTTTCTAATCATACATGTGATGAGGAAGATTTGTTTTGGATTGATAAGTATGTCACTACTGAATTGTCGTACCAGGCCATGTTTGATGATCTGCCTTTTGTGCCTTGGGCTCAAATTAGTCCTGTTATGACCCACCCAAAAAAGAACACTAATGAACGTAGGATTATTGTCGATTTGAGTTTTCCGAGGGGTCGTAGTGTTAATGCTGGGATAGTTAAGGGTTTTTACCAGGGGAGGAGATTTAATTACAATTTACCAACGATTATGATGTTAGCTAAACAGGTTACTAAATTGGGGAAAAATTGTTTCATGTGGTCCATTGATTTGGCAAGGGCGTACAGGCAATTAAGGACCTGCCCCTTGAGTGTGCCTTTATTCGGTATTAAAGTCAATGGTAAATATTATTTTGACACGGCACCACCATTCGGTTGTAGATCATCTAGAACTACCTCTGCTGTTCATTTGATGCGGAAAAAAGTTTTTTTTTGCGCTTTGTTATTTGGATGATTTCATAGGTGTAGAGGACAGTCTGGAGGGAGCACAAAAGGCTTATGATTATATATTGATGTTGACCAAGAGTTTAGGCTTACAGCTTTCAATTAAAAAATGTAGTCCTCCTATTCAGAAATTAATTTGGTTGGGTTATGAGATTAATTCAGTCGATATGTTGGTTAGAATTTGTGATGATAAATTGTTAGATATCCTTTTAGAATGTAAGAAATGGGTGGTTGGGAGAAAGGTGACACGTAAGAATGTACAGAGGGTGGTGGGTCGGTTGCAATTTGTTTCTAAATGTGTTTTGCCTTCTAGGATTTATATGAATCGTATTTTGAGTTTTCTGAGGTCCTGTCCGTTTGTGGGCAACATTGTTGTTAGCCAGGAGTTAGTCAGGGATGTAGCATGGTTCTTACGTTTTGCAGAAGGGTCAAATAGGCTAGTGTTGTTACGGCATTTCCCAGACAAGAAGTGGATTGAGTGTGACTCTTCGCTACTGGGTGGCGGGGGCATTTAGTAGTGTTCATTTTTACTCTAGTCGTTACTCCCCTAGCTTCCTTAGTAATAAATTTCATATTGCTCAATTGGAGGCTTTAAATATAGTTTTGGCGTTAAAGACCTTGTCTCCTCCTGATCCCCATAACTATCAGATTATCATTAATACTGATAATGCAGCTTCCCAACAGGTGCTATCTTCTGGTGCTGGAAAAGATCCTGTCTTGTGTGCATGTGCACGGGAGATTTGGTGCTTTGCTGCTTTGAATAATTGCGAAGTGCAGGTGATACACAAGCCTGGAAAGGATCTGGTACTGGCGGATGCCCTCAGTCGGTTGTTTTTTGATAAGTTTAGAATTATTGCTGACGAATTATGTCATGAAAAACTATTAACAGAAATACATGTTTCTCATCATATTGATGTACTTGATTTGTACCTTTGATTTGATGCTAGTTGGTAATTTTATTTTGTGGCTTTATCAACTTGCAGAAAATAATCACGCAGTAGTGAATAGGCTTAGTGTGTATTTTACCTGGGACTAGCAGAAGGGACGTGGCATAACAAGAGGGTACAATTTAGGGAATATTTGAAGTTTTGTAGTAAACTTAAAGATGACCCTAAAAAACCCAAACTTAAAACGGTAATGTTGTACTCTTTATATTTAAATGATAAATTAAAAACAGGAGGGGCTATAAAGAATTACATGAGTGGGGCAAGAACATGGGTAAGATTGTTAAGAGGTAACACTGAGGCATTTGATAGTTATGCGATATCAATAATTAAATCTGGCATGTGTAAGTTAAAAAATAACATTGTAAATAGAGCGTTCCCGTTAAAAATTGAGCACATTAAAATTATAATTTTAAAATTCATGAAAATTGGTAATGATGGTTTGGTGTTGATTGTTGCTGTACTGATAAGTTACTTGTATTTATTAAGACAGTCCAATTTGTTTTATTCTGAGGTAACGGGGGATGACAGTCACATGATGCTCGGAGGCGACATCAAGGCACACGACACACACCTGGCGATAATAGTCAGGTCCACAAAAACTTCCAGTAGACCGGAGGATGCCTACACCATTGACATACCTCGAGTCCAGGAACTGACTTCTATCCAGTGCATGCATGGGCTAGGTACAACTGACAGTTCCCAGTGCATGAGGGCGCCCCAGCATTCGTGATGTCGACTGCTCGACTGTTCACAAAGTGCATGCATATTGCATTGAAAGCAGCTGGACTTGCATGGTGGCCGTTGGTCACTGGTCACAGTCTACGTCGAGGGGGAGCGCAAGCGTACGCAGGAGTGGGAATGCCTCTGGACTGTATAAGAACACTGGGTCGATGGAAAGCTAACAGTGTTTTTAATTATGTGAATAAAAATGTATTCAAGAAGGGACCATCAGCTCTCTTGTCCCATCTTGGCTGAGAGCTTATGGTCCCAATGACCCACCCAATGTAAAAATGATGATGTGTGTTCTAAAAGCTCAAATGTGTGTGTGTGTGTGTCCCGGATGTGAGATGAAAGCGTTACCGTGATCTGCCTGTAGCTGCTGCCTCATGTCTTCAATTTTCAAGCTTCATAAAAGAATCCTGCATTCTAGTAGCCTTATCATACGAATATTATGATAAAAAACTATCAGCGATATAACCTGCACATAAGTAATATCTGAAAAATTCATAAACCTCCCGGATTTTTGACCTGCACATAAGTAATGAGAATGAAGATGTTGACTATCAGGCTGTACTGTCTGAGAATATTTAGAGTAGTTAAAAGCTAATAGTCTCAATTGTCGATGTTGCTCGCAACATGGGTAATTGAACAAGCTGGAGTCGGATTCTTATTCAAACGCCTGGTGCACCGCCTATACTCAAACATTAACATTAAATATGGTCATCGACGTCTTCCATGCCTAGCGGGTCTTTTGGAACTACGCCGAGTAACCACGCAGAAATGGCGGACGTGCATATGTAAATTAAATATGATGTCGATAGACGAAATCTGTTACAAAGTTATGGGAATTTGGCGTGTTCTTGACTTTTCGGCCCGGCTAGCTGCTATATAAAGCGAGCAAACCCCGAACTCGGCCACTACAACTTGGCGGCGGACGGCGACGGACATTCTACTCTGCCATCCCGCCCACCCCACAATAAAAGACTAGAACTATAGGGCTTAAGCATCTCGGGGCATTCTCTCATTATACTCACGCATGTACAATTACCATTCTAGTGCATTAAATAGTCCAAATATATACCATTCATCCGAGTCTGCGTAGTTCAATTATATTATTGAGAGAAGCTTGCATAAGTCATGTCTCGCAAAGTATCAGGATATAAGGCTGTGTGAAAATATATTAAGCCTGATTAATAAATTTATTAGTCCTAAAAAATTTATTATCTGTGTCTGGTTTTGAATTATGCTTAATACATGCACCAATATCAAAGGTGAATACGTAGAATTATGCCTATATAAGTGTGTTGGTTTTGAAAATTTGATGTTCATCGGTCTATGCAACTTTAAGTTTGTAGTAGTTTACATTTGCTTATTATACATTTTCTATTCTTTTCCGTTGTTTCTTTTTTAAGACTTCACCATCTCACCAATCTACTAAATGTTTCTTTTATAGACATCAGTAACTCACCAATCTTTCATTGTTTCTTCATGATACCTCAGTAACTCATCAATCTCCTATCATTTCTTCATTAGACCTCAGTAACTCACCAATCTCCCATCGTTTGGGCATTAGGCCCCAGTAACTCACCAATCTCCTAGAATTTCTTCATTAGGCCCAAGTAACTCGCCAATCTCCTATCCATTCTTTATTAGACCACAGTAACTCAATCTCCTATAATTTCATCGTTAGACCTGAGTAACTCACCAATCTCCATCGTTTTGTCATTAAGCCTTGGTAACTCACTTATTTTCCATTGTGTCTTTCCAGATTAATCACATAACTACCTGGATACACAGGTCTAATTACCATGGTCCTGTAAGTAACCATACCATGTTACACTTAGACTTGGCTTTCGTTTTCCTAGGATCGACGGCCATCATAGACATCATATAAGACATGAACAGCTATAAGTAACTATATAGCTAGAAACTTACCTGTTCATATCCTCCAAGTTTCTGAGCATAGTTGTAGAAGTAGTAGAGGTCAACTGAAAGTTAAAGTTCATACGGTGTTAATTTGCATACAATAAAGATAAATATTATGTGAATGTTTTACTTCATATGGATACAATTGGTCAAAATTAGATGAACAATATTAGTTATATTGCAACTTATATTTATTTACTTAAGATTATTATTACTCATTCAATATATAACATTATTGTACAGGGCATAAGTTTGTTGGCATGCTTTATCTCATTACATTATATACTTTCATTCTTTTTAGTAGTGCATCCACATATAGTAGTGCATCCACATCTGCTCTCATTTCTGGCTTGCTTGTTTTACGTCCTTGCAACATCTTAGGTCATATCAGGACGACCATCTGCTCTCAAGATAGAGGTCTTAAGCACATATTTATATATATATAAATATATATATATAGATTAATTATGCGAGTATTTACGTAGAACAGTTGACGCATAATTGGTGTTTCACCGAGTTCGAGGACTGCTATTTGTAGGACAGTGACAGGTAGGCGTACCCCAAATCTAGCACCCTTTACCTAACTTTACTCGAAATTATGACTCATCCAAAATTGGGGAAAGATTAATATGCAGCACAGTAGTAATCTTCCAGTCCAGTAAGAGGACTCTCTGTCCACCTTTCCCTGGGTTGGGTTGGATGGGACTGTCCTACAAATAGCCGAGTCCTCAAACTCGGTGAAACACCAATTATGTGTCATCTGTACTACATAAGTACTCACATAATTAATCTATTTCACCTCGTTCTCATACTCCTGGCTAATTATAGCACAGTGAGGTTTACTTAGACATCATTTTGATTACTAACTTGAGCCAATCTATTTATTTATCCCACAACTCTTAATGCCTAAACACTCTTTTGTTATAATGTCTAGAAAAAGCAATGAAGGTCTCTAGTTGTCTCTCTCGAAAACATTTTGAAATGTTGATACTCGACTAATTTGTTTAATGTTAAGTCCAAAATCAGTCTGATGTCCCCATTCGGTTTGGGTCTCGTGAAAATATTCGAGATAAATTCCCCAGCCACATGAAGTGGTGGCTGTATAATGCCTTTCTCACCTATTTTAAGGACTTGATCATTCAAAGCCTCACATTCTGAAAAATCAAAACGATATGGAAAGGGTATGCTATTTTGTATGGGCTCTTCCATGAGTGGTGTTCAAACTCCCTCCGCTAGGCTGAGGATAGTTAGATTGTCGGTAATGTTACTCCATTCCGATAGGCAATTGTTCGTGATACCAGCCTTAAACGCGCTTACTAGGCGTTGCCACATCTACTTGTTCCCTGGGTGGGGGAATGGCTTCTGCGCGTTGAAGTCCCTCTTGAAGGGACTGTTCCCCTCGTTCCACCCAAATGACTGCCTCTGACCCCTTCTCCAGGCCTGATAGCTGTAGTTGGTTCCAAACCGGCCTCCTCGTTGTCCGGTTCGACGACTGCAAAAATCCTGCCTGGTCTTTTTGAAGCGGGTAGAATTCGCATCGGCTGCCTTTTTCTTGTCTGCCTCCATGTGTTTGCCACACTTGGAGCCCGTCTCCACTTGTTTGAACAATTACTGCAGCTGGCCACCGAACATCTTGGTCTTGTTGAATGGCTTGCCTTTGACTGGCTTGGGGGCAAGGAATAGCATATATTCCTTCCCATCATTGTCCAAGACCTTCTTGGAGCGAGCCACCTCCTTCCCTGCATCAGTGCAGATGGCCTTGAAGACGTTCTCAAAGCGTCGGTACGATAGGAAATTGCTGGTTGCTGTCAGCAGCGCAACTCCCCCATCCATTTCCTCATACAGGGAGAACTTGTTGTCTGTCATCATGCGATTGGCAATTGGCGTAATAGCTGACAGCTGCTAGTACCTCTTTGTGTACTGTATGCAGGACTCCCTCAAACATCTTCCGATCCTCGTTGAGTTTGACATCAGCATCCATCTCCTTGATGGCCGACTCCGGGATGCTCTTAATCCCTGTGAACCTTTCCGCCAGCTTCATAATAACTTCCGCCAGCTTGAAGGTATGGAAGTGGCCCTGTATGGTCTTCCGCATCATGGTGGTGGTCTGGATCTTCTTTTTGAGGACCTTGATCTTCACCACCTTTCCACTGAGTTTGGCATACTTGCCAGCCCATTCAGTCTCCTCCAGTCCAGAGTCCGAATTCGCCGAGGACGAGTCGGACGAAGAGTCCGAAGAAGAGTCCAAAGAAGACTTGCTTTTCTTAATCTTCTTTGACGTCTTCTTCTTAGCTGTCTTCACCAGCGGCTTCTTTTTGCGCGCCCTGGTGAAGTCGTCCCCTTCGGACGACTCTGCCTTCTTGTGCTTGCGCCTACGCGCAGGTAGAACCACCTCTTCCTGGGACTCTTCATTGGAAGAGTCCTGAGGTTCGGAGTAGTCCTCCCAATCGGAGTCTTCCGACACAATCGGCTGCTTCCTCCTGGCAGCGTGTGGCTTAGCGGGGAGCAACTCCTCCAGCTTGAGCTGCACCAGCCGCGCGACCCGTTCATCTAGGTCAGCCACCTTGCCTCCGAGCCCCCACCTCCCCGAATCCCTTTCTTCTGGTGACCTTTGTACCCGTAATGGCGGTGACAGGTCTTCGTCTTCGCTCCCCTGCCGAGGTGCGTCAGCCTTACTCCGCTTCGTAGCCATCGCTGGGAGTCTGTAAGGAACCCAAAACCAAAAGGTTAGGTAAGCTTCGAGGTGCACATGACACAGGAAAACAATAAATATTATTATACCAAATGTGTCTATTGGTGCTAAATCCATATTTAAACCGTTTTTAACACAGGCGTGTGGTTAATTTTTCAGTCATAGGTAAATGGTATGGACAACCAACCGAAACCTAATGAGGGGTAGGGACCATTGTAGCAGTACCCTCCCACACTCTGTCCAATAAACTTCTCCCACCTGTGGCTTTTGTGGCCAGCAAGTTGGAAAAAATACTATGGGACTCGGAGGTACGCGTAGACAATTTGGGGAATCTCAAACAAACCCAGGAATAAATCATAACGATGTAAGTGGCTCCTGCCAAACATCTCTCCGTTTGGCAATGGGCGGCATTACAAAGAACAATGGCTGCATTGTTCTAACGATGTAACTCAGTCGATTCTTCATGAAAAGTTACAAAAACTTGATATATGTGAATGCTAACATGAACTATACCAACGTATCCCATCAAAAACGATACTAACCTGTTTGGTTTAGTAGTTATGGTGCAGTCACACTACGACGTAAAGGACAACGTGAGTCCGACGTGAGGGACTTTTCGTCATTTCGTCGAGTCACGTTACGTTCCTGTCACATCACGTTCACTCTCGTCGTCTCTCGTCGGAAGACGTCAAGGTTTTGGACATGTTCAAAAATGTTCGAAGTAGTTCGACGAGTTCACAAGACGTTCGAGTCACGTTACGGTCACGTCACTGTCATGTTAAGCTCTCGGTCACGTTAGGCTCAAGGTCACGTTATGGTGGAGCCGTGGTGCAGTCACACTATGACGTACGTAATGGCCAATGTTGTGGATTAGTATTACTAGTGTTACTACTGGTTGTTGGTTGGTTGTTGGTTGGTTGCTGGTTGATTGTTGGTTGGTTGCTACTAGTGCCACTAATAGTACTACTAGTACCACTAATAGTACTACTAGTACCACTAATAATACTACTAGTACCACTAATAGTACTACTAGTACCACTAATAATACTACTAGTACTACTAGTACCACTTGATTGTTGGTTGGTTGGTTGTTGGTTGGTTGGTTGGTTGCTGGTTGATTGGTTGCTACTAGTACCACTAATAGTACTACTAGTACCACTAATAATACTACTAGTACTACTAATAGTACTACTATTACCACTAATAGTACTACTAGTACCACTAATAATACTACTAGTACCACTAATAATACTACTAGTACCACTAATAGTACTACTAGTACCACAAATAGTACTACTAGTACCACTAATAGTACCAATAGTACCACTAATAGTACTACTAGTACCACTAATATTACTACTAGTACCACTAATAGTACTACTAGTACCACACATCGTCCTCTCGTTCGGACGACGATATACCCTCGTCGACCACACCGCGGTCTCGTCCAACTTGGCCCCGTATTTGCATATCACCCGGTTTTTTTCTAAAGTCGCCCACGTCGGGCTCACGTTGGAAATTACGTCCTAGTGTGACTGCACCATTAATGTAGAAAAATTGCCGGAGCTACTCAACAAACGTCCTCCCTGGACCCGGATGTGCTTCCTTCTCCCTGGACTACGAGTAGCCAGAGGGTAGTACCGAGGTAAAATAGATTAGTTAGACGAATCTTACCTTGGTATAGATGATGGATAACTGTTGTTTTACTGAGGTATAAGCCTCAGATAAATGTGGGCAAGGGAGAGGGAAGGACATCCGGTCCAGCAATTTTTACCTACTTATTCAGGATAAAATGATCTAAATAAAACAATAATAATAATAATGATAATAGAACTGTGAAGTTTCCTGGTACAAGCCAACCGAATAGACGTGGAAGGGTGTGGTGGGTGGGCCCTTGCCCACGTCTATCCGAGGCTTATACCTCGGTAAAACAACAGTTATCCATCATCTATACCAAGGTAAGATTCGTCTAACTAATCTATTTTACCTCGGTATACAGCCTCAGGCTAGGGAGATGTTTACGTAACATCATTTTATCCTGTATTGTATTGTTAACTACTCAATGACATGTTACATCACAGTATAAATCAGTAATCGATGAGATTTGGAGAAATAAAGTGTTTTCTCACCTCTGTAGTCTAGCCTTTCAGTAACCGTCGGGCAACACCGCTCGACTTTTCCAGCCGTTTGTTGTAATGTTTTGCAAACGACCATGCGGTTTTCCATCCTGCATGGGCTAGGATCCGTTTAACCGAAATTCCTAGCAGACGTGCCTTTGAAACCATAGCACCTCGCGTCGAATGAGACGCATATTTGTCTGTATCGAAGCCTGCCAATTTTAATATTGTAAATGTCCATCGTGCAAGCGTGTCTCGCGAAATGCTCTTGTGTGGCCTAATAAAGCTCACCAAAAGCTGTCTTGAAGTCCTTAAGTCCTTCGTCTTGGATATATATGCCCTTATGGCTGAAACTACACATAGTTTTGGATCCTCTGTGAAACTTGTTACATTAACTGTAGACAGGGGATCTCCTAATCGGTTTGACTTTAACAATTGTGTCAAGTCAAACGTGGCCTCTTTTCTATCTATTTCAAGGCCATCCAGTGATAATGCGACAATAGTTTGTCCTTGGTGTCCTGTTACTAGTAAGAGGAGCATTGCTACTTTAAACCCTAACTTCTTAATATCTAAATGTTTGTTATATGGCCATTGTTTAAACAGTTTGAATACCACCGACACATCCCAAAACCGACTATACTTTGGTTTGGGAGAACCCAGTGAATAACTTGGTTTTTCCCTATAGTCTGGCCATTAATCCTTGGAAGGATAACAGACAAAGCACACCTAGCAGCATTAGTGGGTCCGAAGCCTAAACCCTTATCTTCTAAAATACGTAAGAACCTCGTGACCTGCGAAATGGTCGGGCTTATAGGTTTAACCTTAATTAGGCAATGAAGGCCCCACTTTCTTAAATAAGTTGTGTACATTTTAACTGTGCCTTTCCGCCATGCATGTGAAACTATTCTTTGTTGTGTAATTTTGTCTAGACCAAATTGTTTCAAATAGTTATTTAGAAAAGGAATGCCAGCAAAGGTGTCGTCGACACGTCCCCGCGTCGTTTCAGTGGGCCTTGGTGTGTTAGATTTCCTGGGGATCTTCGGAATCGCAGGCAATCTGTGGCTGTCGCCATTATGCCCGGTAGCCAAGGTTGTGTGTCCCAGTTGGGAACGATTAATATTGCGTGCGCTTTGTCCATCCTGATCTTTCTGGCCACTTGGCTGATCATGCTAAATGGGGGGGAAATATAGTAAAATTTATTTTCCCAGATCAAAGAAAACGCATCTATCTGCCAGGCATTTGGTTCTGGGTGCCATGACACGTACTTGTCTATTTTAAAGTCATTTCGGGATGCAAATAAGTCGACATCAGGTCGCCCCCATTTTTGACAAATAATTTAAAAAATGCTCGGATTAAGGGCCCATTCCAAATGATCATGGAAATGTCTGCTCTTTCGGTCAGCTAGTGTATTTTGAATACCTGGAATGTGTGCCACTGTTAGCCAAACTTGGTTTAGCTGCGCCCAATCCCAAATCATCTTTGCTAAGTCATTACACGGTTTGGACCTTGTCCCTCCCATGTTCTTTACATACGCCATTGCAGTTGTATTGTCAGTTAGTATTCTAACATGATTTCGTGGCACCTTTACGAGGCTTGCTAGTCCTAAATAAATGGCTCTCAATTCTAACACATTAATATGGTCCGAAATTTCATTTTGTAACCATCTCCCTCCTGTTGCCACATCATTACGATGTGCTCCCCAACCTTCTAGTGAAGCGTCGGTGGTTACTACCGTGTTGGGTTCACCCATTCTAATGGGATTGGGAAAGTTATGAATGTTTTCAAACCACCAGTTAATATCATGCATGCCTTCTTCAGAAATAAACATTTTTCGTTCGAAATTTCCTTTCGCGCGAGCCAAAGCCAAATTCTTATCTATTTCCAGAGACTTAATGTGTGTCTTGCCGTATAGAATAGCCGGGGCATATGATATCATTATACCAACCAACACGGCGACCTGCCTTACCTTTGGCCTAGTTAACTCGACCAAGTGGGTCGCAGTATCTAGAAACTTCTCAAGTTTCTGTTTCGGAAGTGAAACCGTCATCGCATGTGTTTTACAATGAAACCCAAACATTTAAGTTGGGTCGTCGGTAAGAACAGCGACTTCTTTTCATGAATATAAAATCCCAATCTCGTCTGGAAATGACAAATCTCTGACAGCATTTTTACAGTCATTAAATGACTGTGCCACAATAAATGAGTCATCTATGCAAGGAAACATAGTGTGTCCTTTTCTAGCCATAGCCGAAAAGACCGGCTTTAACAATTTAGTAAAAAGGCATGGGGCGCAAGCTAAACCATTTGGCATACATGTGAATTGGAAAAGTTCATCCTCCCAAATAAATCTGAGAAACTTTTGGTGTTCCATACAAATAGGAACCGTATAATATGCGTCCTGTAAATCTACACTGGCCATCCATGCATCAGGCATAAACAAATCCCTGGCAGTTTCTAAAGAAAACATCTTGAAATGGTGATATTCTACTAATTCGTTTAATTTAGTTAAGTCAAGAATCATTCTGATGTCACCATTAGGCTTAGGTCTGGAAAAAATATTAGAAATAAATTCCCCTGGAGTGTGAACAACTTTTTCTTCGATTTAAAAAGCAAGACTTGATTACTTAAGGCCTGTTTCTCTAAG
Source organism: Branchipolynoe longqiensis (assembly GCA_030323885.1). Classification (NCBI taxonomy): domain Eukaryota; kingdom Metazoa; phylum Annelida; class Polychaeta; order Phyllodocida; family Polynoidae; genus Branchipolynoe; species Branchipolynoe longqiensis. Next base: position 8,584,225 of record CM059190.1, read on the forward strand.
GAATCAAATTTATATGGAAAAGGAATTCGTTTTTGAACTGGTAATTCCGTAAACGGGATTTTAACTCCTGTAACTATCTCTAAAATGTCCTCATCTTTAGTAATTTGAACCCATTCTGAAAAACAATTAGAAATGTTGCCTGCATAAAATTTCCTTACGTCAGTTTGTGTCTCTTCTGCCACCATCTCTGCTCCCACTGATGTCGGAGTTTGTGTAGCAGTGTTTATTTGTTCCCTGGACGTGGGAAGAGCTGTTTGGGAGCAAACTCCTTGCGGAACGGGCGGTTCCCGTCATTCCACCCTTGACGTTCTCCCCGTCCTCTGCCTCTTGGTAGATAACCGTAGGAGTGGCCTGACCTCCCAGCCCTCGTGCCTCGGCGATTCCGAAAATCCCCTCGGGGGCCGGCGGAATCTGGAGGAGTTGTCGAACTTCCGGGCACTCTCCATATTCTTGCCACTTTTGGCTTCTGCTTCCACTTCCTTGAACAGATAAGGAAGTTGGCCCCCGAACATTTTGGATTTGTCAATGGGTTTGCCTTTGATGGGTCTTGGCGCCAGAAAGAGGGTGTACTCTTTCCCATCATTGTCTGCCACCTTAGATCTTGCGACCTGTTTACTGGCAGAAGCGGTGACAGCTTTGTATACAGTTTCGAATCTCCGTTAATTTAAAAAGTTACTCGCTGCCGTGAACAAGGCGATGCTCTTATCCATTACTCTCACTAGAGATGAGAACTTATTCTCTGTCTGCATTCTATTGGCGACCGGAGTCACCAAAGTCAGTGCCCCTAGCACGGCCTTATGGACAGTGAAGAGAACGCTTTCAAACCGTTTCTTCTCACTGAGATGAACTCCTGAGTCCATCTCCTTCACCACTGTGTCTGGGATTCCTTTGATCCCTGCGATCTGCTCTGTGAGCTTGTTAATGATCTCTGCCGGCTTAAATGTATTAAAGTGGTCTTTTTCGCCTTTTCTTGTCGGCAGCGCTTACAGACTTTCCCGCCGATTTTAGCATAGAGACCGGCTCTCTCGGTCTCAGAGTCGGACTCTGTACTCGACAAGTCCGAGGAAGAGTCGGAAGAAGAGTGTTTCTTCTTCTTACTCTTCTTCTTGGGCTTCTTAGCTTTCTTTCCTATACTCGCTTTTGTAAATTCGTCAACTGGCAAACTCACCGCCCTCTTTCGTTTCTTTGGTTTCGTTGGCCCAGTAATCTCTAGTGCCGAATCTGTTTCCTCTAGATCTGACACATCTTCCCAATCCGAGTCTAGGACTGGGAGCTGCCGACTTGTGGCGATGTGGCTGCGGGGCTGAAGTTCTCTCAGCTTCTGCTCGACCAGCTGGTTAATCTGGGCTTTTAAGTCTACCGGATAAGTCGTGCCGTCATCACTATCTCGGTCCGAAACGACATCAACCCCGGGCTGTGGAGACTGGGGAGCCGTCAACCACGGCGACGAATCATAGCCGGTAAGCACGTGCCCCTTTGCAGCAGTGGCCGGCGGTTTGTTTCGCTTTGTAGCCATCAGTACTCTGTAACCAAAAAGATTACTTATTAAACCGTAATCAACTCAACTGAACACCGAAGTGACACCAGGATAACCTGGGTTGAGGATCAATGTGGTATTGAGTAAAGTATTTACACCGTTCTCAGTACAGGCGTGATAAGCTAAGTGTATTGTCGTAGGTTTGTGGTATCGAAACCAACCATACGAGGGGTAGGCCTCTAGGACCTCCCACCTCTCTGTCGCGTACACTTCTCCCTCCTGCGGCATTCTGCGCCAGCAAGTTGGAGAAAATGCTACGAAACTCGGAGGAACGCCTTCTTCAAAAGGGGAATCTATAAAAGAAACCCAGGATCATCCCAAACAACACCCTCTATTAGGGTCCGAGGGAATCTCCACAGGAGATATGACCGTGCCAACATCTCTACCCATATCAAAGCGGGTTGATAGAACCATGGTTTCGTTTCGAGTACAAAGAATCCTTTGTTCTATCCGTATTACTATAAACGCTAATCTAGTCCAAAGTGGACTTAAGAAAGTTCTGAACTTTCAAATCTAGATGCTATAATGCATCATAAACAAGCTGAACCAAAGTTTTTATATCTACTTACGGTTATATGACTTGTTGTAGATAAAACTTGCCGGAGCAACTCAACAAACGTCCTCCAGTCGTGAGTTGTTTATGCTAATTGCTGGACCGGATGTGCTTCCCTCTCCCTAGCCTGAGGCTATATACCGAGGTAAAATATATATATATACGGGTGGCTGAGCTGTGAGTGTCTTATAGTGTTTCTATTTTACACTTATGAATTTCGTTTTCCTGTATCTATAAATAATTATATAGAATATGTATAATTATATAGGATAATTATACAAGCTATAGTACAATGACGGGGAAGCATAGTCCAAGTAAGCAATCTTTTACTAACCTACCAAAGTTATGCCCATCCTGATTATTGTAGCCTCCTAGGTCTTGGTAAACCAGCACCTCATAACACTAGATGTTCGGGTGGTAGGGTGGGACAAGCTGAGGCTCCATACTCGGTGAAACATCAATTATGTGTCAACAATACTCACCTAAGTCTCATTATCATATTTCACCACTTACTTGCCTCAAGACTATTTATGCATGTTGGCGAGGCTAACATGGGTAATTTACAAACGAGGCTGTGCTATTTCTGGCGATCGTCGCTCCTGCTGGACCGGCTCCTGGTCACTTCGCCTCTGGGCTTCCACCTGTACACCTTGCTTCTCCACCCACTTATCTGGCGGTGAGCGCTGACTCCACCTGCCTCTGCCCTCTCCGCTCTGAACTCTAAACTGCCTGTTGTACTCGCCTAACATGTTCCAGCTTCAACCAGTGCCCTTGTCGCTGTGCTCGCGAACACTTGGGTCCTGGCCACCCACTTGCTACACGTTGCTCAACCTCTTGCAGGTCACGATTACAAGTTGAACCCACGGTACCCAGGCAGGAACGAAACCCCTGTCTCAGTGGAAAGCGCCAAATTCTATCGAGTAGTGCAGTGGGAAGATAAGCAGCACTGACTCGGTTGAAAACCCCACTGTAACTCTAGGGTTGGCAAAGTGTTCACGTGAAAGTTGAACAGCTTAATGTAGGGGAAGTATGCAATTTTTTTTACCTGTGTCCTCTTCTTAGCCCTGGTTACCTCCAGGCATGGCAAACCATACAGAAGGCGCTCGATCTCCATTAGGATCCCAGAAGATGGGTGCCATGTCTTTGGCCAACCTTGCATATGGCAGGACCGCCCGGGCGAAAGTAGTAACAACTCAGTCAATCAGTTGATTGCAGAGGGAAGGCAGACCCACCCAGCCATGTCTGTCGGGCCTCAGGAATATTCATGACATCACTGGGATCTTTTTGACAATCGAGGTCAACAGCAGTGCTCCAACTGGTGATTTGTGTGTAGACAACAGCCGGTAACCCAGGTCTGGCAGGCATTGAACGATAGCCAAGCTAATGGCTAATTTAATGCTTCCAGGCAATGAATATGCTAAAGAAACTGAAATTTCTCCAGACCAACAGTAATCCCCAGACCACTCCTATAAAAGAAACCTAAAACTGTGTTCTGTTGCACAGAATTACAAACTTTGCAAAACTATGGAAGGAGCCCAGCCTTGCAGTTTTCGGTTGTAAACCGACACAAGAAGGCATTATCCTTGAAATGTGAAATGAACTATCTAACTTCAACTGAAATAATGCCGATCCCCTTTGAGGCATGGTCCTAGCTAGGCATAATATTTGTGGTCGTATCTGTGGGGTGGTCTATGAATCCTCTTCCTTATTTCCTGGTTCATCGTGACTAGCACTGCCGAAGCAGATGTCGCCCCCACTGACAATAGGGCCAGCATCTCTGTGTAAGTGCCCCTGTATACAAACAAATTTTGAATAAGCTGCCAAATTAGTCATTTACAAATTCGAAATACTAGACATTGAACAGGTCACCAACACGGTTGGGCTGTTAACTAATCCATTGGGTCTGCATCTAAGGTTAACCTAAGTTAGCAAGGAAAGCTTGTGCGTTTGTACACGGAAATCCGATGGTGCTAATTGCTTGCTCACACTATGTTTCCCTCTCACTGTGCTATAATTAGCATTGAAGCTCTAAGAGGAGGTGAAATATATATACAGGGGATCAGGAAATTCATAGAATACAATAGAAAGTCATAGAATACAATAGAATCACTAAAAGACACTCAAACGACTCAGCCACAACCTGACCCACACACACTACTAGCAAGTGTCCACAACATACTTTGTTTGAAGCCTAGTGAAGGAATTCTGTCAATGGGAGTTTTCCGGCGCTTCATGAACAACATGAGGTCAGCTACAAACTGTTGCTCATCAACAGTCACCTTGTCCTTGTTCGGACGCAGCACTTTACGTCGCACCCTGTGATCAGTGGAATCCTGCAAATAGAATAATAATAGTAAGTAACACATCCACTCATTTAAATAAACAAACAAACCAGTATTGAGGGAATTGATGTCACTGTTGTGGGGTTTTAAGTCCTGGCAATATCTACGGCCATATCAGAACGGATACCGAATTGTGACAGTGTGTACTCATGGTGACTTTGTAGTGCTGGGAAATCAGGTTGCTGTCACCCTGACTCAATATCCTACTCAGTCACATTATCCTGACACTGAGCTAACCAGTCCTTGCCCTATCCTATCAATGACGAGCGCCAGGCTAGGAAATGACAAGTATCAATTTTAAAGTCATTGGTTTGACTCGCCGGGAACCAAACTCCTGACCTTCCGCACACAAGGCCCGCGCTCTGCCAATTAGGCCACCGCGCCCAGTTCAACATCTATGGTAATATCAGGATGGTCCTATCCTATCACTGATTGAGGGCATTATGTTTAAATGGGGTCATTTAGCTAAACAAACCAATACTATCAGTGATGCTGTCACTGATTGAGGACATTATGTTTAAATGGGGTCATTTAACTAAACAAACCAATACTAACAGTGGTGCCCTGTCACTGATTGAGGACATTATGTTTAAATGGGGTCATTTAACTAAACAAACCAATACTGATCAAACTGTCCACCCAGGTACACATACTATGTAGGCCCTTTTAGTTAAACTAACACATACCGAAAAGGAGGCTCCCTAAGATGTGCATGAACTCACTTAGGAAAAACACATAGAACTGACGGGGATGTCATGTTCGTTACACATGGAACCCCTTACTAACTAGTGTTGGTGAGATCCGAGACATTGCACAATGTAAAGAGATTGTAACATTTACAGCGAGCCCTGTAAATTACATAAAGTTAAAGTTGCATAGCCCGATGAATCATCAAATTTTCAAAACCAAAACAATTGTCTGGAATTGATTCTACATATCTAACTTAGATACTGATGGATGTATTAAGCATTTGTTGCCACATATCAGGGAATACTGAGGCAATTTAATAGAACCTGTTACTGCTAAAGCCTATGGTATCAGAGTTTTGGCAAGCTTGCCAAAACTAATTTGACATGTTTGCACTTCAAATATCTCAAAACATAACTGCTTAAAATAAACAGGACTTGAAGCTAAAGTAAGGTTGATTATAATGGTCAGGTTAATCTATTTATCTCAGAAAAATTACAGAAACTCAACACCATCGGACTATGCAGCTTTAAAGTGAATGTCAATTTCTTTGAATTTAAGGTCTTTATATTAATAACGAATATAAGTCCTCACAAATATTATGTAAACTATAAGTTTTAGAATTAACAAAAATTGCAAAACATCGTATATTTGAACAAAATGAGTGTTATTTAACCATAAACATGGCTTCCCCGAGGGTTGATCTTCCAGCCAATCAACCAATGTTACATTAAATTAAAGTTCATACTTTTGCAAAGTGGTGACTTGGTTAACATTTGAAGGTATAGATTTACCCTGGGTTTTATGATAAACTTGTCTTCTCGCCCAGGGTTAAAGTCTGAGTCGTTCGAGTCCGACTCATCCCTCCTGGTCTTCAGCTTCTTCTTACGTGGCCGTCCCTTCAGGTTGGGAGCTGCAAACATGCATCTTCACATGATAGAATATGCATTCCTGCTTGAGGAGAAAATACCTTCAAATATTTATATCATTGTACTGTTTTTTAAAGTATTTTTTCTGAAAATGGACAATTACCACTTGATCTGGCCCTCCGAAATGAATTGTCAAACCATATCTAGATACTTTCCTTGATAGTTCGGATATATTGGCCTAAATACCTGAGATACTACGTCAATTGTGAGCCCCGAACCCACACCTTTCTGGAGCGATCACTGGATCACCGATCGACTGACCGATGCGGAATCGTGTATGCGTTGTGTCAACCGCTTTGCGACACACATAGCCACTCATTTCTAAGTGGGATAAAAACGCAAAGCATTATCCAGATATACCACAGGATAGTAATAATTACGCACCATCCATACATGTCTGCATTAACTACATAATGGTTGTCGCATACATTAAATACTAATTCAACATTTCATTATCATCACATCTGTTTAAAATGATTTAAATAATATTACATATAATCAGCTGGGAGGAAGCCAAGATCAGTATTTACCCATTTGAATGGAGACTTACTACACATCGACATCGTATCAGAGATAAAAGTTGTAACACAGTTCACAGTTTAGATAGGTTCTAGGTGTGTCCTGTGTGAGATATAGTTCCTCCAATTCCACCAGTTAGCTTTATGAGAAATGTTGAGGAAATGTGCAAAAACTGGATCAAAACAGCCAGATGTTACAGGGTGCAAACACAAGGACTTTAGGTAGTGCACAAAGGAGTGCACACAGGGGAAGCCAGTCTATCTGGGATAGCGCATAACAGACACGAGTTGTCATATTATCGTATTCCTATTAGCATCTTATTTTACGGCACTTTATTTTAATTAATGTATCAGGGATGAAAGTGGTCTCCAGCAAAAACCGCGGAAGACAAGCAAAAATTATTACACCGATGGCGAATTTTCGCGATGATGCGGATCTTCTCCATAGACTTAGCATTGTCAGGGAATCACGGAAAAATACCGGAAGTCAGTTTTCAACGAGCCTTGTCTAACACTTTCTTGCTTAGGTTTGATGTTATAGCTACATCTAAGATCATATAAGAACGGAATTCGAACCACCTAACTGTTGGCATATACATCCCATCTTTTGAAATTTTGTTTAACGTTAATCGGTGAATATAAGAAATCTCGAAGAAGAATATGGCTTGAGCTTTTCCATAGGATAAGTGACAATTTTGGGCTGAAAAACATGTATTTCATGATTTTGTTTGCTTTCCGTTGTCATCTTTACCATGCCAGTGGGAAGCCATTAAAATGTCATTTACATTATTTACGAAATTTGTTTTGATTTATTTGTATAGTTTAATTTCCAGAGCCATGGAGGTTAACTGAGATAATAAGAGTAAGTACAGTGGACAAGTGAAAATTCAGATGGACAAGTGAAAATGACACCAGACTTGTCACATGGACAAGTGAATTTTTTTGCTTATTTCTATCACTGCACTACATAGGTGATTATAACATATTGACAACTATAACTAGTTAGTTATACTAGTATTTACACATAGGTTTGTTGGGGTTTTACATCCTGGCAATATCGACATATCATCGGGTCATATCGACTTGTGACAGTGCACACTCACGGCGAATATATAGTGAGGCCCCACTGGGAGACCAGGCTGCCAGTACCATGACCTGATTCCCCACTCAGTCACATTATCCTGATACTGAGCTAACCAGTCCTATCCCTATTCTAGTAATGCCGAGCACCAGGATAGGTAGGGACAACTATCAATTTTGCATGTCAGTGGTTTGTATTTGCTGGGTTTTGAACTCCTGACCTTCCGCATGGGAAGCCTGCGCTCTACTGATTCGGTCTGTGCATCCGGTATTTATACGTAGGTAGACACAATGAACTTAAAAGTAACAAAATAGAAAAAAAAATGACGCTTTGACAGCAGTTATATTTATAGATCCCTGGTGGGCTGTGCAACGGTGGGGCATACATCCAGGTAGGTCATCACGCTTTCTGAGAATCTCAGGTTCTCAGAATCGGAATTCGCTGAAACGATTACCGGTGCACCCATTTCTGTGTGTGCGTCAGAGCGTGACCAGTATTTATGCAATGTATCTAGGTAGCTAAACGAGTACATTCGAATCCAGGATCTACAACTACTACAAGTCTTGCACTCCCCCACCCCATCTCACCCAGGTGGTCCTGCCGGAAGTAGTGTGTCGCCAGGTCGGGGTGTTCGAACGTGTCCCTGCAGAACACGACGCGGGTGCCGGCGGCCGGCGAAGTGAATCCTCCGATGGCCGACACGAGCGCGTTCTTCAACCACGAGTTGCTCACGGCCTCCAGTCGCTTCATGATGGTGCGGTAGCGACAGTAACGCGAGTAGCTGAGGATAGTGACGTTGGGAGCCAACACGGCGCCGTTCTCTGGAAGGGAAGACGGCGTGCTTAAACCGTTGTACACGCCGTGACGCTGCCACTCGCAGGTCTCCTTACCACACAGCTGGTCTTTGCAACTTAAAGTTGCATGGTCCGATGAAATATAATTTTGTCAAAATTAAAACAACTACTTACATTTGATGCTATATATCCAACTTAGATATTGGTGTATTAGCTAATGATTTGGGACAGTATATACAGAATAACCAGTGAGTTTATAACCTCACCCCTTTGAACACTCAGTTTGAAACCCTCATTATGCAGGAAGGCCATTAACCAATTAGGCCAATCTCGTGACCCCATTATCCCCCCCAACCAAGTAGGCCTGCTGTGCAGGGTCATAGAGGGGAAGGGGATATGAGGTGGATGTGTCTGTGTGTTTCCTGACCTGACTTTACAGAGACACAGAGACAGATATACACACGACATACACACACAGACATACACACACAAGACATACACACACAAGACATACACACACAAGACATACACACACAAGACATACACACACAAGACATACACACACAAGACATACACACACAGACATACACACACAGACAGGCACACACATACAGACATGCACAGACAGACATGCACAGACAGCACACACATACACAGAAACACACACACATGCACACACCTGACATACACAGACACACATACACCCAACCTGACTTTGCAGAGAGAGAGCCACACACACACACACACCCAGACAGACACACACAGACATACACAGACAGACATGCAGAGACATACACACATAGACATACACACACAGACACACACACATACATATACATACAGACACACACTAACTACACACATGCATACACACATACATTACCACCCATATATATATACAGACAGACACACAGATAGATACACAGACAAACATGCATAGACAGCACACACAGACAGAGGCAGACACACACATACATGCACACACATACATACACACAGACATACACACCCATACACATACACACGACCTGACTTTGCAGAGAGAGACACACACAGACACACACAGACAGAGGCAGCCACACACATACATACCCACAGATATACCCACAGATGCACATACACACCCAGACATTACCACACATACATATACACACACAGACACACATAGATAGACACATGCATAGACAGCACACACAGACACAGAAACACACAGACATGCACACACCTGACATACACAGACACACATACACCCGACCTGACTTTGCAGAGAGACACACACAGACAGAGACACATAGACAGACGCACACAGATAGAGGCAGACACACACACATACATACATACACACACATACATACACACACATACATACATACCCACACGTACAGAGAAACACACAGATAGACACACACAGAAATACACACACACAGACATACATAGACAGACACAAGCAGACAACAGACACACATTATATTTTGTTAAAAAGCCTAGTGCCAGAAGGCCCTATCCAACCAGGAATACCTACCTACAGTCCTGTAAGGTTCCAGGTCATCTCACATCACGTGGTCACCGCGAGATGACCATCTGGGTCATAGCCACAGGACTTTTGACAAGCTTGTCGAAATTATTTTTGGTTCTTTCAGCTCATATTACTTCAAAACTAATCATCTTTAATCAAAATCACTCCAGACTAATGATTAGTAGCTTGTAACGATCAATTTGATATATTTATCTAAAAAATAAGACAAAAATTCAAGTGCCATCGGACCATGCAACTTTAAGGCAACGTCGTCATCTCAGGCTGCTAGTCTCGAGACAGGACAAGCCTTGCATGGCACACCACGTGCAAACTAAAAGTACAAGTGAGGCAGTCAGTGTATAATGCGTCGGAATGAAAGTGGTTTCCGGCAAAAGTAGCAGAAATCTCTGATGTTATCTGTAAATAATATGCTGCTCCAATAATACTCCAATATTATATCATTTGGAGCTGCATTATTTATATTCATTAATTATTAGTAGCATGTTATCCTTCTAATAATAATTAATAATAATAATAATAAATAATTGAATTCTGCAAAAACGCGGATCTTCTCCCATAGATCAGGCAGTCAGGGAATCGTGGAAAATTCCAAGAAGTCAGGTTTCATCCAATAATCTCCAATCACTATCCTACCTCCATCCCACTTGATTTGTCAGAAAAGACTATCCTTGAAGAACATGGTGCGCTCTTTAACTACACTGACAGTGCTGCATTGTGCACAATGGCATAGGCTTATGCTGACAGCGCTGCAGAGTTTGAACAACTTTGGCACACGCTGATAGTGCTGCGGAATTGCAGTGCAGTATTGGCCAATGGCATCTTATGAACGTTAGTTGGGGATTATCGAAATCACGAAAATCCGCGAAATGGCGGAGATCTTTCATCCCTGAATACGTCACAGGACATCTCTGAACCAATCGTAGCTGACAGCTTATCTAACTGGCAGTCAGAATGGACTAACAGCATTAGACTTGTGTCCGATCTGCTACTCTCACCAATACACATAAGCCCGCCAATGTGAAGGCACAAACTGAATGTCCCCAAAGAAAGAAAAAAATCAAATATTATTTTGTATCATTACTAGGTTAATTGGAGGAAGATTTATAAATAGAACTTGCCTCATATATTTTCTGAAAATAACCGTAGCTATTACCCTGACATTTCACCGATAATTAAACAGATATATATATATAGATATAGATTTACCATGAGAGAAATATGGTTAGATAAAATTCACCATGATAGATAGATAGATGGACAGATAGCTAAGGTAGATATATCGAAATTTTCAATAGAGCACTAAGATTAGATTGAAATAATTAAAAGCAGGATATTTGAGTAACGAGGTCTTCAATATATTTAAATATACCACTTCTGTTAAATGTAAATATCTGTACCACCAAATGGCTGGAACACCTCGCCACTGAAAACAATGCTTAGTTTAGAGGGATGAGTAAGGACAGTTAAGTAAGTAAATTGTTAACGGAAACGTCATGAAAGTTAAATTTAAACAAGTATAATATAATTATATACAAATGTCAACTCATACACTAATCTTTTATAAAGACATTATCATGGTAGATTATTTTGTTATAAAATTAATTGCTTTAAATGAACGAGTAACTAATTAACAGAACCATCACCACGGTAGATTAAAATTAATATATTGTAGTCAAAATAAACTTAAACAAATCTAACGCATTACATAACTTTCACATAAAATATGGAGCAGAGTGGAATAAATGACTAAATATGAAGCATAATTCGCTGCACTCAGAGGAAACACAGATCAGAGAACAAGTAGTTTAAAGAGAGTTTATTTAAGAAAAGATAATCAGCAACCTATTATTAGAGGTCTATCAATAGCCGTGTTCACACGGGCAAGTTAAGCCGATTCATATAAATCGCCTTGCCTAGTTCGCCTCACATTTGCCGTGTGAACGCGATGCTGAGGCGGATTAGGGCTGAATCGATTCATATGATTCGCTTTATATAAACCACTTGTCGAGGTAGTTTATATGAGGCGAACTAGCTTAAGTCGGCCCATCTCGCCTGTGTGAACGCAACTGACTTACTTGAGGCGGATTAAGCACGTCACACTATATAATATAATTTGATCTATGAACCTGCTAGAGGTGCACATATTTTTTTTTCATGATTTATTTTAAGGTTTTCACTGCCCAGCAGAAGTTTTTACGGTTCCAAAACAATATGATTCAGTCTATACATATCTAGGTCGAACCCACACTGTCTCCTGCCGACGTTGACTAACCGAAACTGGCACTGGTTAGTCTGGACTTGCTCATGCGCTGATATCGATTTCCGGCCCAAGTACTGCCCGTGTGAACGCGCATCTAAATCGATTCATATGATTCGCCTTGTCTAAATCGCTTTAAACTTTTCCCGTGTGAACACGGCTATAGTGTATCAAGTAGGCGACTGTGGCCCGAGAGTTATGGGGCACTAACTGGAGTGTGGAACCTTGTAGCAATGATCATGTACAGTCCTGAGCATGAGAGGAGAGCAGGGTATGAATGAGTAGGTCAGCGCTCACCCCGAGTGTGGTGTACAGCAAGAGCTACAGGGGCAGTGAGGAAAGGAGAGCCACAGTGCCTGAGGAAAGCTAAGAATAGAACAGCCTCGTTTGCAAATTACCCATGTTAGCCTCGAGCCAACATGCTCAATTCATAGCCTGATCATTAAAAATTCATCAGTCCATAACACAATTATTGGGATATATATAAGCATGTAATATTCATACACACGCTATGGAACACCATTTCTTGTTTTATTCGTATTTAGACATATAATTAAATGTTTAATGATATGTCTAAATCGAATTAATGAGATCATCAAATATTTAATGATCTCATTAAATATTTAATGATAATTCGCAGTGCTCGGATAAAGAACAGAGTCAGGGTTTTGGAGTTAGATTTATTCAACATTACATCAGTAAAGAGCAGAATCTTTATCAATTAAAGTTATCAAGATAATCTAACAAAGATAATCAATCAAGGAAGTCAGTAGATCATCAAACAGGAAATGTCAGTGCCACGATGGCGAGTGAGGCTGGCTCGGGTGTAGATGACTGGCCCTGTGGTCGGGAAGGCTGGCTTCCGAAGTATCAGTTCAGTGATCAGCATGTCATAATGAGGGGAGCTTCATCTAGCTGGAGTGACATAAAGAGGAGAGAATAAGCACAGATAACAGTACTCAGTTGAAGGAATCAGCACTTAACCCAACAAGTTAAGAAGTGCTGATGGTGCGGCGGTGATGGGTTTGTCCTTCAGGTAGATGTTGATGGCATTGCTTGACCATGAGCCTGTCTGACGAATGTCGGCAAGCGGCAGTTTGGTGGCTAGGCAAGCCTGAGCAGCACCTCGTTTGAGGCTGTGTAAAGTCAGACTTTGGGTGTGAGGGAGCACTGCTACCGCGACCAGTGCGAGGGCTCCTGACAGGACTGGTGCTGTGGGGTAACTACCAGAGGGGAGGAGGAGTGCTGGGGAGTTTCGGGTGGGACAGAGGCGTGACGCGTAAGCCGACCAGACTGACAATGGGCAACAGGGCGAGCCAGAGAGAGAGCCAGGAGGGAAAAAAGGAGGGGGGGGGGGTCTGGAACCTTGTCTTTGTCGACCAGAAACTGAGTAGGAGGGCATCAGTGCAGAGCACTACGTCGTGGAACATCAAGGTGTGTGGCCCTATAGTGGAAGGGGCAGTGGAGACTAAATTACTCTGCCTTACTAGGGTCAAGTAGCCAATGAGGAGAGCTGCAGCGAAGAACGCAGCTTCCGGCCCAACACTGAGGAGGAAACAGATTAAGCGTGCCAGGTCGGGTGGGGTTAATGGAGAAGCCCTTTTTACCAGATGTTGTGAGTTCTTAATGCCCTCTTTAATATGCGTATTTGCTCAGCCTCGAACAGGTGGGTGGGGCCTGCCACGGAGGAGAGCCAAGTCTTAACAGAACTAAAATAATTTAACATGGACCCAGGGCCTCTAAGTCGAGTTGTGAGGTGGATCAATAATGACATTATGTCATATAGTGAGGGACGGACCGGGTCGATATCGTGTTCTGTGTAGAAGGCCAGGTAGACTGTGAGGTGCAATCGCTTATTGGACGAGGTGCCCTCAGCTAGCACCTTGCTGTAGGTGCCAAGTAGTTGTAGGTGTTGGATCATGGAGTAGCCTAGAAGCAAAAGAATAAGCTATCTTCCGGCTACAAAATTAGATGTCAAAGCTGATGAGTGAAAGTCGGGCGGTTACTGGAATCTGGTTTAGGCCCCGTTTGTTAAGTTGTTCTTGCATAGTGATTTTTGCCTGGTGACAGTGTGGGGCCCTACTTAAGGCGTCTGATAACACCAGCTCGATTCCGGGCTTATGATTGATGTTTAGGGTGCAATGAGTTTTTGCGGCTATGAGCCAGAGTTGTCACGCACATGCGCAGAGGGAAGGGTCCCGCCCCGAACCTGATGAAAGCACCTGTTCTGACGCTTTGTTATCGGTGTTGACCGTGATTGTGAAATTGTGTGGGTCGGTGGGGAGGAGGGAGGAGAGTGCCAGGACGAGATTGAATGCCTCAAGTTGTGTGATGGAAGTGAGCTTCTCTGTGATCTCTTGTGGGTATGGTACTGAATAGCAAGCTATTGGAGAGAAAGCACCTCTGCTTTAAGAGTGTAGCCACATTCTATCTCCCAGGGGGGAGGGGGGAGCTGCTGGAAGGAGGATGATATTGTTAAGGGAGGTGAATTTGAGGAACTAGTCTAAGTCCTTCAAGCTCTCAGGCGAAGAGGGGGGTTGCCGACGGTGGGTGTGTGCCTCAGTGCGTCCAGGGCCCTGTTTATGAACCATGTGGTGGAATTTACACACTTTGCTAAATGTTGTAGCTTGCCAGCTAAACTTTGGAATTGTTTACGGGTCCACGGAGAAACCTAGCCAGGTAAACTTTGTAACCAGGGTCGTGCATTTCTCCGGAGCCAACGCGGATCTGTGTCGCACTGACTATCCCCTCCCACAGCAAGCGCTGGGTGCCAGACTGGGATGTTTTACCGCGAGGTTAGAGGCTGCCTAGTGTTAATGTAATTTTCGAGTACCGATGCTCTAACTGCTTGATAAAGATATATATACAAAACGATCAATTCTAGTGAACAGTGAGTGAGCTACAAACCGCCAGAATGCGTCTAGTGTTGGGCTGTATTGATGTGGCGTCGGCAGTACAAACTGCTTGACATGAGGTGGATCTGAAAATGGATGAGAGGCGTGAGAACTCGTATCGAAACAATCAAACTCTATTTCAATCGGCAATGTGTCTGTATCAGTGGAATCATGTTTGTGTGGCTGTTGTGGGGGCAGCGCAGCATGTATCAGAGCAGGAGAGAGACCGGTATTATCAGGGTTGGGAAGTGGTGTAGCGAGCACTGGGGCGTGAGGAGTACTGGATGGGGAGGTTGGGAGGGTGAGGAGAGCGGCAGTCTGGGTGGGTTGGGAGGCTGAACATGAAGGCGAAGTTGGGTGAAGTGTGGGTTTAGACTCTGTATACACTGTTGTGTTCCCAGTGGTTTCGTGTTGTGACATAATCATGTGGTGCGGTTGTTGTGCCTCAAAGTTTGTAGCGAGCGGGGTGCAAGTTGTGGTGGGTTTTGATTGTAATTGCGAGCTTGTGTGGGCGCGTTCTACGGGGTTGCGGGGTGTGCCAGTCGTGGCATGTCATGGGAGTGTGAGTGGCAGAGCAGTGTGAGTGGCAGAGGGGTGTTGGGGCGCGTGGCTGGGGGCAGAGCCGTGACCGGTTGTGGGAGGGGCACCGGTGGGTTTTTGTTTCTTGGTAGCTAACAAATTGAATGGGAGGGAGACTTACAGAGGCCCCAGACGCGGACACCTTTTCGCCTTCTGCTTTCTTGTCGTGGTAAGCACGGCGCTTCAAGCAATCTTGTTCCCTGTGTACGTGAAGCTTTTTAAGGCGATACTCGCACCAGGCGCAGTTATGTAGAAACTTTGCTGGTGCTGAGCCATGGGTAGCGGCAAACCCGCACTCCTTTCCCCAGTTACAATTATTACAGGGCTGCCCATCGGTCTCATTGTTGTACTCGTTTCTGAAGTTAATTGGTTGCATTGAAGAGGCGGGAGGGGGGGGGGGCACCTGCTGCAGCTGGGCGTGGTGTGTAGTGAGAGGAGGCATACCCGGCAAACTGGCGGGGGGAGGGGGGTGGGGGCCCTGCCGGCTGCAGTGCAGATTTCGCGGTGCATATCCTTAATGGCCAGATTTCGCGGTGCATATCCTTAATGGCCATCTCATCTTCCCACCCTCATGGAAGCCGGCCGTCTGCTATCTGCTTGAAAAACTTTTCTGACCATAGTCTACATATCGGCCACTCCGACAGAGTGGCCATATGGGCAAGTTCTCTTTTCGTGGTTTATGATATGCTTGAACCAAGTAGGGGGAAGATTTGGCAATGCTGCTAGCGTTCTTAGTGCCTCAAGATACCACGGCCAGCTGGCCTCTCCCATACCTATGCCTTATATGCCTCTCCCCTAGTGATGTACAGGTGTGGTAAGAACTGGTTACCGTTGGTTTTTTTTTTAAGTGGATGCTGTGTCCAGCAGTATGTCGGCTATTGCGGCTCCTGCGTTGTGTGCCCGGGTCTTCACCGGTTGGGCTGGGCATGCTTCTTGGACTGCTCTGTCGGACGTGTCTAGCATTTCTGCCAGGTAGAAACATGGGGCGGGGTGCTGGTCTTGTGGCGCTTCTGTGTGCGGGTGCAAATCCAGTAGGCATGGCTGAGAGTGGCGGTCATAGTGCACCTGCACTGCTAGTAATACCTGTTCCTAGGGTGCTGCTGGCTGTGCTGGGGCCGGTGACGGAGGGAGAAGCGGCTTTGGAACTGCTACCACTTTCTCAATTGCATTTACTCTTGTTGCTAGGTTCCTGGTGACCTGTAGTGCCTCCCTTTGTAACTCGAGCAGAGTGGTCAAGTCCGTCAGGACTACTTGTGCGACTTGCGTGTTGTCAGCAGGTGGGAGAGAGCAGCCATCCATGTTTGTGTTATGCCTATGAGCGTGAGGACCCAAAGCCTGTGCTGAGTGAAGCGCAGCGCATCTGGTGGCGGATCGGCGGCCGGCCCAAACACTTCCCTGGTGGCATGGCTGTGGTAGGGTGTTGAAAGTGTGGCGTATCTGTGTCGGTAGTGGAATTTGTTGTGGCTTGGCGAGGACCGAAGTGTGGAGAGCGGTTCGACTAGCCTCGCCTGCGAATTAACGATGTTGCCTCATCAACATACATAATCATTACTTCGATTTAGACATATCATTAACTATTTAATGATATAATTAATTCGATTTGATCACATCATGAAATGTATTTGAACATGTGTTTAAATCAAGGTACTTTTTATTCCATTTAATCATATGATCACCACCGCCGTGAATATGGCCTATGCTGCCGATACAGCATAAAGAAACCACCAATCAATCAATCAATCAATCAATCATATGATCAAATCCATTCGAACATGTGACTAAATGTATTTTATCATATCATTAAATCAATTTCATGATATGATTAAATATAGTACATTTAGACATATTGTAAAGACTAGGTCTCCCGTTTTGTAGAATGGCTAAAGCTAGAATCTGTGGTTGTGTAGACAGGCTATAGTGAAATCAATAAAGACAAAGAGAAAGGAAGAGTATAAAGTGTAAAGGAAGAGAGAGCCCTCTGGTTTATTATTTATATGCTACATGGGTACATTTTAGAGAATCACCCCACCCCTTTCCCCCAATGGGAAACAAGCATTCTTGGCCCTACCAATAGGGATCCAGCATTCCTGGTCCCCATGGTTACCAGTGGTCTGCCCACCACCACCAAGCTGTGTGACTGCCCTGGATACCATCTGCCTTGAGCCTGAGTGTGGTGATCCTACCCAGCAGATGGGGAGGGGGTAAGCCCTGAGTGCCCCTTACACACACCCCTGCCAGCACCACTATGTCTATTTACATCCCACTCAGGCACCATCAGCACCTACATATATATATATACATACATGCTCCTGGTCATGTATACCCGATCAGTAATAGAACATTTGCATTCCCGCCAATGCCGTAAATCAGAATATTTTACAATATGTTTAAATGTATTTAGACATATCATCAAATCGATTTGATCATATGTTAAAATACACATAATTAATCATATCATTAAATCGATTTGATGATCTGTCTAAATACATTTAGACGTCGGTCTAAATACATTTAGACGTATGTCTAAATGTACTATATTTAATCCCCCTCTCCCCTTCCTCTCCCCATCCCTCGCCCTCTCCACTTCCCCCTTCCTGTCCCTCTCCCTCTCTCCGTTCGCCTCCCCGTCCCCCCTCCCTCTCCCCGTCCTCCCCGTCCCCCTCCCTCTCCCGTCCCCTCCCCATCTCCCTCTCTACCATATCCCCCTCTCTGTCGTATCTGCTGTACCTACCTTCTCTCCTCTCCTTCTCTCTGCATCTCCCGGAACCCCCTCCGTCCCTCTCTCATCCTACCCCCTCTCCCCTTCTCCCTCTCCGTCCCCCTCCCCTCTCCCCCACTTTCCCATATCTCCCACTCTTCTGTATCGCCCACTCTCCCGTATCTCCCTCGCCCCTAGATAAAAGATTCACCCTGTACTTGTAGTACACGGGTGACCTACAACATAGTGTAAATACGGGTGACAATAGCTTTAGTATGGAACAGGAAGTAGGATGCCAGTCTCCAGTATCCAATGGGTACTTATATTGGCACAGAGTTGGTGAAATAGGGGAGAATGCAAAAAAACAAGATGGCGGCCATAGAACACTGTCGATTTCACTTTTAAATCTTATTAAACTAGATGTTTTATTATATTTTTCAACTCAAAGGTAGCGGGGAAATATGAATATATATATATAAAGAATTTTATAAGTGTTGCTTCTTAGATTGTGAACTTAGGCTCTCATTTCATTTCCCCATATTTTCGACCGCTTTTGTATAGGGCTGGTATTCACCCATGTACTGTGAGTACAGGGTGAATCCTTTATCTACCTCTCCCCCTACCTCCTCCTTCACCTCCCCGTCCTTTCGCCCCTCTCCCCATTCCCCTGTCTCTCTCCTTCTTCCCCTCTCCCCCTTCCCTCTTCCTCTCTCCCTACCGCTCCCTCATCTATTCAAATACTTCCAGTAATAGGGAGCATCAGTTTTTGTTAGTTCCAGAAGTATTTAATGATATGTTTAAATCGATTTTATCATATGATCAAATCCATTTCAACATATGTTCAAATACAGTCTATTTCATCATATCATTAAATCTATTTAAAGAGATGATCAAATATAATTTTACATATGCTTAAATCATGTACCATTTAGAGAGATCATCAAATGCATTTGATGATCTCTTCAAATGCATTTTATGATAGGCTGCACTGACCTCTCAGGCAAGTAACCACATAGATAGGTAGACATGTGCAGTGTGGTGATATCAGGGAGCCTGTGTGGTGTAATGGTTAGCACACTGGCCCGGAATGGAAAGAGATGTGGGTTCGAGTCCCACTCTAGGCGCAATATTTCCCATTTTCATCACTCCCATGAAAATATAATGAAATCGATTTTATGATCATCAAATATACAATATGTAAACGTATCATAAATTATTTGAACAGATCATTAAATACATTTAATCATATAATAAAATCGATTTAGACATATCATTAAAAATTTAAGGATATGTCTAAATACTGAATAAAACAAGAAATGGCATTCCATAACACCCACATATATAGCGCGTATACAGACCTGTATGCGGATGTAAGGCAGAAGGACTCCGGCTATACTACTTCTTTGATAATTGCCACCCTTGAGGTTCCTGGGTTCGATAGCAGGGGAACTCGCGGCGCTGCGTCCGCTGAGACCAAGGTGCACTGGACTCGTCACTCGCTTGCCAGCTGCACCCAGAGCAACAACCCGTGTTTTTTTAAACTCTTATGCTTAACTCTACATCCGACTTCTAGCCTCCTTCGTTATTTATACATATTTATCTACATATAGGTATATAGAAATATACATATATACTTAAACACCTATTATATAGGAAGTATGCATACTATATATATTTGTACACACCCTCGCATATATTTGTGTGTGTGTGAATATATACATGCTTCCTATATAACAGGTGTTCAAGTATATGTGTATATTTTTCCATGTATGGGTGTACGTGTAATTTCATAGAAACGGCAATCAGACAATTCTTGGACATAATGTATATTGCAGCCCTAAACCGTCACGGACTAAATCATCTCACCCTTCTCTTATATATACATTGCGCTCATGCATACATTTACGAACCACGTGGCAAAAATATAAAGGGGCCCTTTAAATAATATCAATAAATATATTTCACCAAATATATATTTCGCCCAATCTACCATTAGCAACTTAGTCCTATAAGTTTCTAAAATATATACGTAAAATGCCTTTCACAAAAATACCAGCTGCTGGCTTTTCGTTTAGTTAACGGACACTATTTTAAAAAGCTAATGAATTGTTCTGATTGCTAAGTATTTCAAATCAGACTGCATGACCAAAATCACCACACTAGGCATTACCACTGTCTAGCTAAATTAATTTCTTACAAATTGAAAACCATCACTGCAATAAACAATTTTGAAAACAAAAGAAAATAATAGAGCTAGTGCCCTAGTTTGGTTGCCTAGTTGATCACGTGCACATGATGCAACAATCAATGTGGCCACAAGCTTCGTGCACATGGGGGGCGGGGGGGGGGGGGAGAAGGAAGGGGGAGACTCGGCGCACATTAGTTCCACCAAGCTGCTGC
The DNA here is from genome assembly GCA_030323885.1 of Branchipolynoe longqiensis. Taxonomy (NCBI): domain Eukaryota; kingdom Metazoa; phylum Annelida; class Polychaeta; order Phyllodocida; family Polynoidae; genus Branchipolynoe; species Branchipolynoe longqiensis. The sequence goes on from CM059190.1 coordinate 8,605,031, forward strand.
TCCCACCATGTGGACAGATGTGTGTGCAGGGGAAGCGCTTGTTTTGGTTGTTACCACAAGCAGCATGGCCCTCTCTTATCTTACCAATTCATACAGCAGGTCTGTTCTAAGCAAACTTGGGCGGAACCAAATCACCATGTGCGAATGTCCATGAGAAGAAACGACACTTGACCACATGTGTAAATTATCTGTGACCGGCGAACATCCACAATACTAGCTTAACCAACAGTTCTTAATTACATTACTTAGTTCCTATGTAGACACTTTGTGCTCAGTAATTTGTCTGAAAACAGTTACTCCGGGAACACCCACCACATACGGTATCAACGAAGCAGCACTCTTGAGTAGGCAAACACGCACCTTTTTAACCCGATTACTCTGGTGAACCTACGTTTAGGTCGGGCACTCCCAGCCTTATAGTCGTGTAGGAGGACCAGTGGTAACTGTCCATTCAGTGCTAACTGTAACAGTCGCATTCCCGCCGGCCTACAACTAAACAGCGGGACTAGTCTCCTGCAGGTGCTCCAGTGGTACTCATGCGCACTCTGATATCACGGCTTCATGGCAAGTCTGTGTGCAACCGTAGCGCCTCCTCGCGATCCAAAGTGGGCAGGGGTTACTGTAGTAGAGCCGCGCCCCACGGTGGTAACGGGAGGACTGTGGCTTGGATCCCGGCGCGCCTTCACCGGCTCGAACCCCACTACCCACCCTCCGGTAACTTGAGTTTCTTTTTAGTTGAATTTAATGCCCATGCACCCACCTATCGAAATAGTAGCCCATTATTATTTTCTCAAATAAATTCAGTTTGTTATTGAAGTTAAATAAGTAGATATAAACCGAAATTGCTGCGTATCTGTGTATGTTTATCTGATCAAACACATGTTATTTGTGTTGTTGTATTGGTCGTAATGCTTGCACTGCGGTTGATGTGAGGCAGGGAAGGACCCCCCCCCCCCCCCGCTTCCTCCACGGCCGTTGCTTCTTACGCAATCTCCCGCGCTTCTCCCCCTTATAAGCCAGCCCGCCTGGCCGCTTCAAGCCATTCGCCCTCCTGCCTCCAGCCACGCTACTCCTCCCCAGCTCTTTTTCTTCGGCTTTTCCTCCCGGACTCAGGCTCGCCCCCGAGACCATCCACCTCCTCGGCCGACTTCATCCCGGGCCGACGGACATCATGCCTGCCGGAAAGGGCCGCGGCCGATGCGCCGCACGCAGGGAGGCTCAGCGAGCATCCGAGCTGAGCTCGCCTCCGTCTTCACCACCCTCCTCGCCCCCGGGACACGGAACACACCCTGGAGGCGAGTGGGCCCACACCATGGAGGAGACCCTCCACGAAACAGTCAAGGCCCTGGAGCGGCTCTCATCCAGGTTCGACGCCATGGACAGCCGCGATGCGCACACGGCCGCCGTGCCCCCCCGACTCCGCCTCATCAGGCCTACACCGCTGCCCTCCACGTGCCGGCACCGCACGCCCACATGCTCGGAGGGGCCTTCCCGCCCCCGCCGCCGCAGCCGGCGCTCCCGGGGGCGATCCACCCCCAATACGAGAGGTTCGCAAGGAGCACCGCCAAACCGCCCCCAGCCGCGGGACTCGTCCTGCCGCCTCTACACTACCGCGATCCCGTCATACACACCTCCACCTCCCGTCATACACACCTCCACCTCCGCAGCCGATGCCGTCAGGGACATCCTCGACTCGGCCGAGACGCAGCACGCCGGCCGACGCAAAGGTATCTCGCCCCATTACATATTTCCCTGTGACCTGGTCGAGAGGGGGGCGGCGAGGAAGCCCGTAAAGAGCGGCGAGGCCTCAAAGGATGAGTACACCCTCGCCCTCCGCACCCTCGAGGCTCACCCCTCCTTACCCGCCCACTCGCTCCCGGGACTCAACCACCACGGCCTCACCATCCACCGTGACAACCTAGTGCATCCCTGGCCTACTGTCCGCCGGTACTCAGAGACCATATTTACCTGGATTGCGGACGGTAGGCTGCCCCACGGTTGGCATGACCCCATTGCCATTAACATGCTACGGGTGGAGGCGCTCACAACCCCACTCGGATCCACGCCCTCACCCGCCCCACTGACCCATCGCGTCCCACGACCCAGACACGCTCCCAGGCCGACACCCGCATCCCCTTCAGCCGGGAAGCTCACGGCGCCGCCTGCCCCACCTGGAACCGCGACCCCGCTACCTGCGACAGGGCGGGGGCGGGCGAGACCCATGGGGAAGGGGCGGAAAGGCAGCGCCATACTTGCGCATACTGCGCCAATGTCAGGAAAATTCTTACCATCCACTCCGAGGCGGTTTGCCTGAGCAAGAGGGGCGTGAGCACGCGTCTCTCGCCGCCTCGGCGGTTTTTTGATCCGCCGTGCCCTCCAGCTCGGCCCGGAGGGTCCCAACCGGTCCACACCCATCACAGACGCCGCCCACCACGACCCTCCCTCTCGTCTTGCCCAGACCAACGGCTCCCAGCCCGGAACCGGGAGCCCCCTGCCCCGACCCCCCCCCCCACCCCCCGTGGCAGGGCCGCCACCATAAACGGCGCTACAGAGACCCCCCGCTGCACCGCACATCAGAGGAGGCCCGCCGCCCCCATACCTGCGGCCTTGTGCTACCCTCCCCCCGCCAACCGCCCCGCAGCTTTCATCTCTGCCGACCCGTCGGCCACCCGACACCATGCCCAGACCGCGGGCGGCGCCCCTGATCTCGCCGCCACAGCCGCCCCAGCGGTCCCCCATGCCACCCACGTATCACCGAAAGCGGCCTGCCCGCACCCGGACGAAAACCAACCCGGCCCGCCCACCAGTGGCCACACACACACATGCAAACCCCACACTGCCCTCCCCCAACGCCGTAACCGCCCCGCTGGAGCCTCCCCCGGCAGTACCGCCTACCTCACCACCCTCCCCGGCCTCCCCCCCCGACACCCCCCCTGCCCCAACTCACCCCCCAGCCACCCTCCCTCCCCCACCCGCTTCGACGCCCCCCTCACTGCCCCCCCGCACCTCCTCCCCCGCCCCCCAACCTCCCCCTCCCCTCCTACAACATGATCTCAGCGAATCAATCGCAGACGTAGTTGACCCCCAGATTCAGGACACCCTCCCCGCCGCCCCCTCCCCCCACCAATACCGCCCCACCCTCCTCGCCATATGGCCCCACACCTCCGGCGAAGCCTGGGCCTGCTACCCCACCTTTACCCACACCTACTCCGCCCTCAGGGAAGAGGGCCTCCCCAACTTTTTGGCCGCCAGCTTCCCTCTCCCCTCCGGCCTCCACATCCCTGCCTGGCATGCCCGCCTCCATGACTACCCCGACCCCGCCCTCCTAGACTTCCTCGAGTTCGGATTTCCCTCGAACTTCTCCGCCCCTACCCCCCCCCCCGACCTACCTTCACCAACCCCCGACAACCTCCATGAACCACATCCCTCACATATGAGAATTCATAAAGACGGAGCTTGCCCTCGGCGCCCTCGCCGGCCCCTTCACTGTCCCTCCCTTCACCCCCTGGACCCAGTTCTCACTGCTCATGCTCGTGGGTGGAGGCGGCGGGGGGGGGGGTGCCCCTCGGGCTTCGACTCCACCCTCACCAGGGACGTCTGCCGAGGTGGCGAGCGCACCTCCACTCACGTCCCTTGGCAGGCGCCGCCCCTGACACTCGACTGGCTCGGCCTCGCCATCGCTCACCTCGCCCGTGCGGGACCCGCCTCCATCGTCCCTCGGGCCGCCCACCTCCTTGGGTACTTAGGCATGCTTCGGCAGTCCAACCTGCTGTCACCGAGTTCCGAGGGCTGGGGCGGCCTGCATACCATCACCCGTGACGACGTCCAACCCGCCCCCGGGGGGCTCCTGATCCTCATAAGGACATCAAAGACAATCTCTCTGCCCTCGGGGGCGGTTGCCCTCTTCGTCCCGGCCACCGGGCACCCCAAACTCTGCCCCCTCGCTGGCTGGGAGGCCGCGACCCCTCAGCATCCTGCCCCGCCTGACGCCCCGGCCTTCATTATGCCCTCGGGCCGCCCCCTCGACCCACGGACTCTGACCGCCCTGCTCCGAGGCGCCCTTCGCCCCCGAGCGGTCCCGGGCCTTCACGCTCCACGGCCTCCGCCGCCCAGGCTTGACAGAGGGCCGGGTTCGCCATCCCCGACATAATGGCCCAGCGGACCTGGACCTCCGAGGCGGTGCACGCCTACGTGCCCCACCCCACCCCGCCCCCTCGGCGGCTCCTCGAACCCTCTCCTCCGTCTTGGTGGAGGGCTCCTCGGATCCACCTCCCGGGCCCTCGATCTCAGAGGCTCAGCCCTCTCCGAACTTTCCCTGACAATTGACATTGATCACCCCTATTGTTATCCTTGACATGTACCTCATTGACATTGATTGATATCTTACTTATATTGTTGACATTGTTGTACCATTCTTCTCCTGCATTATCCTGTACTATCCTGGCATTTCTCAATAAAGTGCCTTCTTTCCACCCACGCCTTATCGTCCTTCCTTGTCGCACATCGGTTGTAATGCTTGTATTGCGGTTGATGTGAGGCAGGGAAGGACCCCCCACCCCCGCTTCCTCCACGGCCGTTGCTTCTTACGCAATCTCCCGCGCTAGTCCCCCTTATAGCCAGCCCGCTTCAAGCCACTCGCCCTCCCGCCTCCAGCCACGCTACTCCTCCCCAGCTCTTTTTCCCCACCCACCATCCCTATCCACCAATCATCCTCTAATAGGGTGGAGGGCTCCTCGGATCCACCTCCCGGGCCCTCGATCTCAGAGGCTCAGCCCTCTCTGAACTTTCCCTGACAATTGATATTGATCACCGCTATTGTTATCCTTGACATGTACCTCATTGACATTGATTGATATCTCACTTATATTGTTGACATTGTTGTACCATTCTTCTCCTGCATTATCCAGTACTATCCTGGCATTTCTCAATAAAGTGCCTTCTTTCCACCCACACCATATCGTCCTTCCTTGTCTCACATCAATAAGAAGGTCAATTATATCTTTTAATATCTAACATGGGCACGGTATACGTGGTGTTGCATAGAAGATACAACCAAAAATACAAACCCAAAAACTCATTTGGTGAGGACTGTCGCTTATACTGGCAAATATAATCTTATAGCGAGCAGACAGATTTCTCTGTGAATTATTCTGATCTGACTGCATGGATATACCGCCTAGAAAAACAACTGTGTCAAAAATGCAGGGAAATTGTAGTTTATGCTATACATGTTTATGGACAACTCCAACTTCACTGAGCGTGCTTTCCCCATTCAGGGAAGCTCTTAGACATCACATCCACATCTAAGTTGCATGTTCTAAGTAATATTGCATCATGTATGCTGCATACTTTATGCTATAGTTCACCACGAAAACAAAACATGCAAAAGGTTATCTAAAGCATCTTTGTACAGGTAATACTTCACTTTTTCAAATACTACCTCTCAATTTTCTTTTTTGAAATTCTTTTCACTTATCAGCGTGTGCTGATGCACATGTGGGTACATATACATATACATATGTAAATACGTGTGTATATATGTGTGTATATATACATATATATAACCTCCAATAGCCGATGTTTACTTTTTGTGCTGGTGGGTCATTAAACAAACAAAACAAAATTCCTTCAGTGTGTGTGGCGCGAGGGGGGCTGCTAGCCCTGGCCATTCTGCTGATGATGCTGAATGGTGGGAATATGTAATAAAATTTGTTATTCCATATAAGAGAAAACGCATCCAGTCACCAGGCCTCTGGCTCCGGATGCCAAGATACATATTTTTATAACTTTTTGTTGTTTGGTGATGCGAACAAGTCAATATCTGGCTTTCCCCATTTATGGCAAATATAATCGAAAATACTGGGACTTAAAGACCATTCCAGATGATCATGGAAATGTAGACTTTTTCTGTCAGCCAAAGTATTCTGACTGCCTGGGATATGTCCTACTGTTAGCCATATTTCATGTTCCTGTGCCCAGTCCTAAATTAGTTTGGCTAACTGGTTACATGGTTTGGAATGCGTCCCTCCCATATTATGAATGTAAGCCATAGCTGTTGTATTGTCTGTTAATACACGAACATGATTTTTAGGTATGCAAACTAGACTCTGTAATCCCAAATAAATCGCTCTGAGTTCTAGTACATTAATGTGCTCGGCGATTTCATCTTCCAACCACCGTCCACTGGTTGCCTGTTGGTCCCTATGAGCCCCCCCCCCCCCCCCCCCATCCTTCTAATGATGCATCAGTTGTCACTAAAGTATTGGGTTCCCTCATTCTAATAGGATTAGGTGAATTATCAATGTGTGACAACCACCACATACTATCTTGTAAGCCTTCTGGGAGAAATTGTCATAGGGCGTTCAAAATTTCCTTTAGTGCAAGCCAATGCTAAGTTCTTATCTATTTCTAGTGATTTGATATGGGCTTTACCATATAGAATAGCAGGGGCATAGGCTATCATGATTCCTATCAGTATTGCGACCTGTCTTATCTTTTGGCTTACTTAACTGTAGTAATTGGTTTGCCGGTGTAAACTTATGAACATCTTGGTCAGTTAATGAAATGGTCATGTCTGTGGTGTTAATGGTAAACCCCAAACACTTTAACTTCTTTGTAGGTGTTAATACTGATTTAGTTTGATGTATGTAGATACCTAAACTTGTAAGTGTATCACATAGCTGGTCTACTGCTGTCTGACATTCTCCTTGTGTTTGTGCAACAATGAAAGAGTCATCAATATAGGGAAACATAATGTTTCCTTTCATAGCCATGTGCGAGAAAACAGGTTTGAGCAACTTTGTGAACAAACGCGGGGCACACGCTAAGCCATTTGGCATACACGTGAACTCATAAAGCTCCTCATTCCAACAAAACCTGAGAAATTTCCGATCAGGTTTATAAATCGGCACTGTATAGTGTGCATCCCTGAGATCCATGCTAGCCAGCCAGGAGTCTTGAGTTACCAAGTCTCTAGACGTTTCTAGAGAAAACATTTTGAAATGTTGATACTCGACTAATTTGTTTAACTTTGTTAAGTCCAAATTCGGTCTAATCTCCCCATTTGGTTTGGGTCTGGAAAAAATATTCGAAATAAATTCGCCAGCCACATGAAGCACTGGCTCAATAATGCCTTTTTCACTCAATTCAAGGACTTGCTCATTCAAAGCCTCCCTTTCGGCCAAATCAAAACGGTAGGGAAAAGGTATGCCGTGTTGTATTGGCTGTTCCATTAGTGGGATCCTAACTCCTGGCTAAGGATAGTCGGATTATGGGTAATATTATTCCATTCCTCTAGGCAATTATTAATATTACCAGCCTTAAAATCGCTTACAGGAGTTTGTGTTGTGACCTCTACTTGTGGCCTGGGTGGGGGAACGGCTTCTGCAGGGTGAACTCCCTCTTGAAGGGTCTGTTCCCCTCGTTCCAGCCGAACGACTGCCTCTGACCCCTTCCCCTGGTCTGGTAGCCATAGTTGGTCCGAACCGGCCTCCTCGCTGTCCGGTTCGACGGCTGCGAAAATCCTGGCGGGTCTTTTTGAAGCAGCTGGCATTCCCATCGGTTCCCTTCTTTTTCTCTGTCTCCATGTGTTTACCACATTTAAACCCCGTCTCGACTTGAACAAGTATTGCAGCTGGCCCCCGAACATCTTGGGTTTATCCAAGGGTTTGCCTTGGACCGGCTTGGTGGCAAGGAATAGGGTATATTCCTTTCCATCATTGTCCATGACCTTCTTTGAAAGCGCGACCTCTTTGCCGGCGTCGGTGCAAACAGCCTTAAAGACATTTTCGAAACGTCGATAAGAGAGGAAATTGCTGGTGGCAGTAAGCAGCACAATTCCCACATCCATCTCTGCACAAAGTGAAGAGAACTTGTTCTCGGACATCAACCGATTAGCAATCGGAGTTATAGCCGACAGAGCCGCGAGCACCCCTTTGTGTACTGTGTGCAGGCACGCCTCAATCTTTTTGCAGTCCTCATTCAGTTTCACATCGGCATCCATTTCTTTGATGGCTGACTTGGGGATGCCCTTAATGCCTGTGAACCGCTCTGCCAGCTTGGTGATCACCTCGGCTAGCTTGAATGTGTGGAAATGACCTTGTATGGTCTTCCTCATCATTGTGGTGGTGTTGATTTTCTTCCTCTTTTGGACCTTGATCTTCTTGACCACCTTGCCACTCATCTTGGCATACTTGCCGGGCCGTTCGGTGTCCGATTGTGTGTCGGTTGTGGTCGAGTCTGATGAAGAGTCTGAAGAAGAAGACTTACTCTTCTTACTTTTCTTGGACCTCTTCTTATTGGCCTTCTTCACCAGGGGCTTCTTCCTCCAGGCCCTGGTGAAGACATCTCCCTCAGACGAGTCAGCCTTCTTCGTTTGCTTGCGCTTACGTGCAGGCAGCGCCACCGCTTCGTCGGATTCCTCTTCAAACAAATCCTGTTGGTCGGAGAAATCCTCCCAGTCGGATTCCTCCGAAAGCACCGGCCGCTTCGGCCTAGCGTGACGCAGCTTCTCGGGGAGCAACTCCTCAAGCTTCAGCTGCACTAGCCGTGCAACCCGTTCATCTAGGTCAGCGTGGGCCCGGCTCGAAGGATTGTTGTGGCGATCCTTGCCCTGGTACCGGCGGTGACGTGCCATCGTCTTCTCTGAGATCAAGAGGTGCCTCCACCTTACTCCACTTCGTAGCCATAGCTGCGCATCTGTAAGAAACCGAAAACCAAAAGGTTAGGAATCTTTAACAGTGGACGTGAGACTAGCAGCAATTCAGTTATTTCCAAGAGTGTCTAGTGGTGTTAAATCCGTATTTAAACCGGCTTTAACACAGGTATGCGTTTAAATTTGTGTCCGTCGTAGGTAACCGGTATGGCGAACCAACCAAAACCAAACGAGGGGTAGGGACCAGTGTAGCGGTACCCTCCCACACTCTCAGTCCAATAAACTTCTCCCACCTGTGGCTTTAATGGCCAACAAATTGGGGAAAATACTACGGGACTCAGATGTATGCCTCAAAAAGGTTGGGGAATCTTAAAGAAACCAAGGAATAAATCCTAACGATGTTAGTAGCTCCAGACAAACATCTCTCCATTCGGCAACGGGCGGCAAAAATAAAGAACAATGGCTGCATTGTTCTAACGATGTTACAACACACCGTAATTAACCTGTAAATCCGTTAACTTTATATAAAAAGTTCTCTAAAAACTTCATGTATGTGACTGCAAACATGAAGTAAACCAACATATCCATTCAAATTTGATACTAACCTGGTTGGTTTGTAGTTATGTAGAAAACTTGCCGGAGCTACTCAACAAATGCCCTCCCGTTGTGAGTAGATTATGCTAATTGCTGGACCCGGATGTGCTTCCTTCTCCCTGGGCTATGGGTAGCCAGAGGCTTAGTACCAAGGTAACATATATATATATATATAAAGTACATGCTTCCCTTGCATTTATACTCGTATAATGCGCTATACATCACATACATATATATATGTATATATCCCCATATCAGCTACCTGCACCAACCACGTCTATCAGCTGTATGTATCAGCATTGTACAACTTATGATTATCAGCTATGGTTACCAGCTACTAGTTATATTTACTAGCTAAGTGCATCAGCTAAGTGTGTTAGCTATGTGTATTACTACATCTAGCAGCTATGTGTATCACTATGTGTAATATGTAAGCATATCGCTACATCATGTATCAGCTAAGTGTATAGCTACATGCAGCAGCTAAGTGCATCGCTACATGCAGCAGCTAAGTGTGTCGATAGATGCAGCAGCTAAGTGCATCACTACATGCAGCAGCTAAGTGCATCGCTACATGCAACAGCTAAGTGCATCGCTACATGCAGCAGCTAAGTGTGTCACTTGCTGGATGTGCTTCCTTCTCCCTGGGATATGGGTAGCAAGAGGCTTAGTACCAAGGTAACATATATATATATATAAAGTACATGCTTCCCTTGCATTTATACTCGTATAATGCGCTATACATCACATACATATATATATGTATATATCCAACCACGTCTATCAGCTGTATGTATCAGCATTGTACAACTTATGATTATCAGCTATGGTTACCAGCTACTAGTTATATTTACTAGCTACGTGCATCAGCTAAGTGTGTTAGCTATGTGTATTACTACATCTAGCAGTTATGTGTATCACTATGTGTAATATGTAAGCATATCGCTACATCATGTATCAGCTAAGTGCATCGCTACATGCAGCAGCTAAGTGTGTCGATAGATGCAGCAGCTAAGTGCATCACTACATGCAGCAGCTAAGTGCATCGCTACATGCAACAGCTAAGTGCATCGCTACATGCAGCAGCTAAGTGTGTCACTACATGCAGCAGCTAAGTGCATCGCTAAGTGCATCGCTACATGCAGCAGCTAAGTGCATCGCTACATGCAGCACCTACGTGTATTGCTACATGCAGCAGCTATGGGCATTGCTAGGTGTAGCAGCTATTTGTAGTAGCAGCTATGTGTATCGCTACATGCAGCATGCAGCAGCTAAGTGTGTCGCTACATGCAACAGCTATGTGCATTGCTATGTGTATCTCTATGTATTGCAGCTATGTGTATCACTATGTAGCACTATGTAGCAGCTATGTGAATCTCTATGTGCAGCAGGTAGGTGTATCACTATGTGTAGCAGCTAGGTGTATCGCTATCTGTAGCAGCTATGTGTATCGCTATGTGTAGCAGGTGTGTATTGCTATGTGTAGCCATTGTGTATCACTCTGTGTACCAGCTAGGTGTATCGCTTCATGCAGCAGCTATGTGCATCACTATGTGTAGCAGCTATGTGTATCGCTATGTGTAGCAAATATGTGTATCGCTATGTGTATGGGTATCATCTAAGCATATTGCTACATTTATCAGATATGTGTAGCAGCTGCATTAGCTATGTGTATCACTATCAGCTGGATAATCAGCTACATGTATAAGACACGTGTGTCAGCCACATGGATCAGCTGTGTCAGCTACGTGCATTAGTTATGTGTCAGCTACATGCATCAGTGACGATTATCCACTATGTGTATCAGCTATCTGTGTCAGCTACGTGTATCAGCTATCATTATCAGCTACGTGTGTCAGCTACGTCTATCAGCTACGTGTATCAGTCATATATCGATAACAGGGCATTTTCAGAGTAACCCAGTTCAAACCTCAACCCTAGACTGAAGACTCGTCATCATTGCTTCACATCCACAGTAGCACTGCTGCCACATTAACAAACTCACTTCTGACTGCGCCACACTGAACAACTTAAAGCCTCCACTCGTACTATCATCGCTCACCTAAGTAGATTATGGCAACTACATAGCATAGTATGTTAGCTTTATTCAACTTTTATGTTCCGCCTCTTTGTTTGGTCCGTGCTGACATGACCATAGGTGTTGCTAGGACGTAAACCGCAACAACCATTAACTTTGTCTGGTTCCATTATTTTGGGCTCAACTAAATTGAAAGAAGATACCTTTTAACAAATATGGTGCTATCAAAGGACTTATTCTGATGACAAAGAATGTTTATTACAAAAACACCCCCAGCAATTTTCGAAACCAAAACAATTATCTAGATTTGATTCTACATATCTAACCTGGATACTGATGTATTTATTAAGCATGTGTTACCACATAGAAAGAAGCACTAGGTCAATTTAAAACTATGATATTGAATACTTGATACTTAATATTAGAATTTGTTACTGCAGAAGACTATGATGTCCGAGTTTTGGCATGCTTGCCAAATTTGATTTTGCAAGCTTGCACTTCAAATATCTCAAAAGTTAACCATTTAAAATAAATGTTTCTTCAAACTAAAGTAAGGTAGATTAAAACAACCAATTTAATATATTTATCTCATAAAATGAAATAAACTGAAAACCATTGGACTATGCAACTTTAAGTGTATTCCTGGGAACCTAATTCAAATAAGTCTTTTTTGCAGACATGGCAATTATTTTGACAGCAGCTAAATGCAATGGCTATCGGGTGTTTCTGCATCGACAGACCAGCCACTTAGACAAAGAAGTGAAGGGTGGGTCGACTGTAAAGTGCTTACGTGCAATGAGCTGCTGCTCCTTCTTGACATCGGTAAGCTCCAATCCACAGTTGTTCGTCTGGAAAAGCTTGGTGAGGTCCGAGTGCTCCGGCTCTTCAGGGATGTCGGCATCACACACTGCCTTGGACCCGATCGGCCAGTCGACATTACCGATGATCCACTGCACCAGGTCGTCTGCACGCAGCACGATCTTGTCCGACTCGGCGAGGATTTCATCCTGTGTCAAAGACCAGTCAGATGAAGCGGGGGAGTGTGGAGGTAACCAGTATGTGCGGGCAGAGGCTCCACCCTCAGTCTACACTGTCAACTAGATGCGCACCTCGACTCAATACAAACTGACCATCAATCAATGTCGTTCCCGCCGGTGCCAGCAAACTGAAGTAGATTAGGCCCCAGTCACACTATGCCTGCCTTCGCTTGCGACCACTTTGCAATCATCTTGGGACAACTTTGCGACCGGTCGCCGACCATTTTGAGCCATTTTGGTCGCAAGAAGGCTGCAGCTGCTACACCAAAAACCTCCTTGCGACCAAAGCTCTTGCTACTGATCGACGACCACCACACACTCAGTGGGTCGTTTTTGGTCGACGAGCGGTCGGTGACTGCTCGGCGACTGATACACCACGTGACCGCTCGATGAGTGGTCAGCGACCGGTCACCAACCACTCGGCGAGCGCTCGGTGAACATAACTTCTACTCCCACCCTCACCCTAATACCCACCCTCGCACAATAAAGGCAATTTTAACCTCCATAAAGTGAATCTTCAGCATTTTTGTCTTGGTAGAAATGGTCACACAATAAATACACTATGGCCCGCGAACACATAGCAAGGCCCGGTATATCTCATGATTATATCCAGTGATTTGCATGTTTACTTTATGTATATATATATATGGGTCATTCTCAGAAATTGTGTATCACTTTTGTGATATGGAAACGAAAAGTGAAAACATTCCAAATAATAGCAGAAAACATTAAAAATAATAGTAGAATTAATATAGCTGTCAAGGTTTAAATGTTGTGCATTTGTCAGACTTGAAATTTTTTATTTTCACTTTTTGATTTCGATCTTATACAGGGATATGAAACTGGACTCCGGGGGGGAAAAAAAGCGGAAATGCCAATATTCTCCCATAGGTTTAGCATTGTCAGGGAATCGCAGAAAATTTCCGGAAGTGGAGTTTCATATATATTGATATACGCTGATCGTGCTGTGCCGTTTGAAGCATGTATTAGTAATATATGCTGATAGTGCTGCAAAGTTTCTGATGGTGCTGCGGGATTGAAAAATCTGCGAAATCGCGGAGATCTTTCATCCCTGCTTATACAAACTGAGAAAGCTGCTGAAATTAACCGTGTAACATCCATCCATAACATCATTTTAACACATACAATAAATTCAAACAAGATTTGATTGATTTCAATAGAATTGTTTCTTACAAGAAAAAAGTTGTTGTTTTTTTATGTAGATGTATGGTGTCAGCACAAAATCATACAAGCATATTTTGGATACATTTTGTGGGATAGATTAAATATATATAGTATTGCTAATATAATTAAAACACAAAGTCAAAAACAATTATTTGACTTACTATCCCCCCCAAAAAGGCAAAATCATTAACAATGTAACGTGGAAACAAAAAATGTGGTACCTAAACCTATGTTTTGGTGTGTTATTTTATCAGATTTAAACTAGTGCTTTACTAGATAAAGGATTCAGCCCATACTTGCAGTACACGGGTGAACGACAGCGTAGTATAAATACGGGCGAAAATAGCCTTAGTATGGAACAGGAAGTAGAATGCCTGTCTCCAGTATCAAATGGGTACTTATATCGGCACAGAGTTGGTGAAATGGGAGAGAATGCAAAAAGACAAGATGGCGGCCATAGAATGCCATCGATTTCACCTTTAAATTCTATTAAACTATATGTTTTATTATATTTTTCAACTCAAAGGTAGCGGGAAAATATGAAGACATATATAAAGAAAAATTGTTGCTTCTTAGATTATGAAATTAGGCTCTCATTTCATTTCACTGCTTTTTCGACAGCTTTTATATAGGGTGGGTATTCACCCGTGTACTGCAAGTACGGGGTGAATCATTTATCTAGTGCTTTACACGATGTTAAAAATGTTTTTTTGTGTGCAAAGTACTGTACATGTGTAAACAATTTTTTTTACAAGGGTATTACAATTATATAGGATAAGATAGTGCCATGGATGTAAAAAATAATTAATATTTGTTTTGACCTTGAATAAATGCATTTTATAATCTGATTAATCATGTAACATGGAACCCAAAGTACAACAAACTTACACAAATTAAATCAAACACACACAATTCATGAAAATGCAATTTAAAAGAAAATTAAGATTAGAATTTGTACTCGAAATAATAAGTTAAAAAAAATAATGATGTGATTAAAATGTATTTTGCCTTCAGCAGGCAGCCTCAAACATCATGAATTAAGCATTTGCAGAATCATGAAATATGTGTGTAAATTAAGGGAGAAAATTAAATATTTAAAAAATCATAACTTAGGGACTAATAGACAAATTTACCATTATTATATATATATTTGTAATCAGAATGATAAGATCTTTCTAACTGTACCATTTGCAAATTAACTTCATGAAAAGAAAAAATTGGTTTGGAGACCCTATTAACAGACAAACATATGTGACACAGAAGAAGCAAAATAGAAAATCACCCTTTGACCAAATAACGGATGTGATGAACTGCTCATGCTTTCTCATTTGCCTTTCCCAGTTCATGTGCAGTGATTCACATGAAAGAAGGCCACTATTCTATTCTGAATTAATTTGATGTTGTTATTTTGAATTTGCAAGTTAACGTTCCAAATGGGAATCAACTATTTTATACAGACATTAAGCTCAAATTTCACTGTTCAGAGGCAACTTCAGGATTTAACTCTAACTATACCATAATCAGGTCAATGTGGGATGGGTCGAATAGTGAAAGTAGTTCCTGTGTTGTTTATACTCAGTGCTTGATGGATAGGTTCAGTGTGTGCAAGTGGAATCGAAATGGTACTCTGCTAATGACTCCAGAAATGGTTAATTATTTCCTTATTTTTATACTATTTGACAAAAGAAAATGTCCTTTACTAAGGAAGATGTTGAATATGACCATTTGAAATTAAATGTCCTGTTGTTCAGGCATTTTCATTAAGTTTGTGACACTTTATTTTCAATCGCATTGACGATGTCACGAATCAGTGTCGTAATTCTCTATTGATTCAGTCACATCCATCCCAATAATGTACATAACACACAATACTAGCACTCAATGTTATCTTTATCACATCAATTAGCTACATGAAATCAAAATATTGATATTGCAATGAAAGCTTGCTTTGAAATACAGATTTCTGAGAACGACCCATATATATTTCATATATTTGTATACATATATAAACATACAAATATAAATGTAAATTGTAATAACTAAAGATAATTAAACAATTTAAAATGAGGGTAAAAAGAGGAGCATCAGGTGGTGCATGCCATGTTCCAATAGTTCCCAGCTTTCCCATGGTGCCAACTTGTGCAGCCATATGTAAGAACCACCCTGGTCTCTACACGCTGCTGTCTTTTCCGGCTTAACCATAGCCTTGTGGAAAATTACCATCCAAGCCGGCCACACCAGCCGTGCCCAAGCATTAATGCTTGACGGGATCCACCGCAAATGCACGTGGTTCCGGGCTTAACGCTCTGATGGCAGCAGCCGTTCCATGCTGGCCACACCAGCCGGGCCTGAGCCTTAATCATTTGCTCTGGTCATGCCTATGCCTTAATGTTTGGACGGGATCCATGCGCCGGGTTCTGGGCTTAATGCTATGACAGCTGCTCTGTGCCGTTCCACAGCATATGCACTAGCAGACGGCTCGGGGTTGTAAAACATATCGGTTTCTACACTCACTTACGACGAACTGCACGTCACATACATACCTTTTTTAGGGTTATTGAGTCTTTACAAGCCTTATATCAACTGAACGGGCAAGTTGTCATTTGAATCCCCCAAAGAATTACATAACTTACCCTAGCCTGGTGCTTGGCATTACTAAGTTGAGGTTAGGATTGGTTGGTGCAGTGGAGGATAATGTGACTCAGTCGGATTTCGGATAATGGTGAATATATCTCAATGGGAAGAAATATAAATTCGGTATCAATGTGCATTGTCACAAGTTGGTGCCGTCCTGTTATGATCTTAGATATTGCTAGGATGTTTGTTTGTTTGTTTGTTGAAGCTTCACGTCCTGCCAACATCTAAGGTCATATCAGGGCGGGATTGCTAGGACGTAAATCCGCAATTGACCTGTTGAACAAATATGTATGCTTATTAAACAATACACTATCAGACAACCAACCTGTCACATGTGGTGTACCCCAAGGGTCAGTGTTAGGGCCACTGCTCTTTACAATCTACATAAACGATCTTGAAAAATGGTTGCAAACCAAATGCCTCCAACTATATGCAGATGACACAGTCATATATGCAAATGGCACCAAAGAAGAGGAGGTAATAACTAAACTAAACAAGCTCCTACTAAAACTGGATGAGCGGTGTGAGTCCAACAAAATAACCATCAACACAAGCAAGTCGAAAACAGTTCTCTTCTCGCATAAACAGATGCCAGAAAGAAAACTACACTGTAAGCTAGGAAACCAAACACTAGAAAATGTAGACCATTACAAATACCTAGGCCTTGATTTGGACAGCCAACTAAACTACAACCTATGTATAAACAAAATTGTCCAAAAGGTAAACCACAAACTGGCTATTTGCAAAGCTAAGAGACTACATGACACAAGAAATGTCAATAAAAATCTCCAAGGGCATGGTGCTCCCCTATTTTGACTATGGAGATGTAAACTACATGGGTGCGAAAAAAGAACTTCTAAAAAAACTGCAAACACTACAGAACAGAGCCCTGAAAATCTGCCTCAGAGTAGACGAGTTGCACCCCACCTATGACATACACAAAAGAACCAAAGTAAAATTGCTAGAAAATAGGAGAATAATTCATTTGAAAACATTAGCATACAGCTATAGTCAAGACAATAAACTCCTAACAAAGCCACAAACGCCTACTAGAGCAAATAATGCTATCAATGATCTAAAGCACCTTTAATAAGGAAAATAAAGTGTCACAAACTTAATGAAAATGCCTGAACAACAGGACATTTAATTTCAAATGGTCATATTCAACATCTTCCTTAGTAAAGGACATTTTCTTTTGTCAAATAGTATAAAAATAAGGAAATAATTAACCATTTCTGGAGTCATTAGCTGAGTACCATTTCGATTCCACTTGCACACACTGAACCTACCCATCAAGCACTGAGTATAAACAAGTAGTATGGTGGACTAAGAAGTGTGAAGTAGTGGAACAACTTGAGTCTCAACATCATTCATGAGAGATGCACAAGAAAGTGAAAGAGATAACAGGTCAAGTATAGAGACACAGAAGCCAAATAAAAGCTCACGAGAGAAGCACGCTGGATATGGCTGCCAAGGTGTGGAATGCCCAAACAGTAAAGGAACGACAAATTCCTGACCTAAACACATACAAAAAATATATGTGCAAAATAAGGCTAGGAAATCCCCACTAAGCTGCACTGCAAAGGGGCATGTGATATGTCACGAAGGCAAAACCAACATTGTGTACTGAGTACAGAACACTAAGCCTGATGAGTCATATGTTGAAGATGGTCCTGAAAATAATTTTACTGAGAAACAGACAGAAAATTGAAGAACAAATCAGTAATGTACAAAGAGGGTTTATATCTGGAAGAGGTACACGTGAAGGGATTTTCAATATGAGAATGATTTGTCAAAGTTATTGTGAAATGAACCAGGATGTTTATGCCTGCTTTATTGACTATGAGAAGGCCTTCGACCGAGTCAATCATGAAATGTTAATCAAATGTTTACAAGATATTGGTGTCAATGGCAAAGACGTTAAACTAATTGTGAACTTATACTGGACACAACGTGCATTTATAAAAATGGAACAGGGCCTATCGGATGAAGTTATGATTAAACGAGGAGTTCGACAGGGGTGTGTATTGTCACCATGTCTTTTTAACCTGTACACAGAGATGATTTTCAGACACATTGAAGATTGCAAGGGAGTGACAATAGGTGGCATGAATGTCAACAATCTTAGATATGCCGATGACAGTGTAATACTAGCAGACAGTGAGAAAAACCTACAAGATATTGTGAATAGAATCAATAAAGCTGGAATACTATTCAACATGAAGATGAATGCCAGGAAGACCAAAACAATGGTTATAAGTAAAAAGACAGATAAACCAAATGTCAATATAACCATAGATGGCACAAACATAGAACAAGTATCCGAATTCATATATCTCGGACAAAAGATTACAAATGATGGGAGATGTGAGGAAGAAATTAAAAGAAGGATAACAATAGCCCGAACAACATTCTCCAAAATGTATAGAGTGTTAACATCAAGTAAGATATTAATACAAACAAGGAAGCGTATTCTTCAGTGTTATGTGTGGTCTACTCTAATGTATGGGGCTGAGACATGGACAATCTCTAAGAAAATGTACAAACGTTTAGCAGCGTTTGAGATGTGGACATATCGAAGGATGATGAAAATATCATGGACAAAGAAGATCACCAACAAAGAAGTTCTCAGAAAAATTAAAAATAAGAAACGCTTGTTTGCCACTATACAGACAAAGAAACTTATTTATTTTGGCCACATCATTCGTCAGAGTTCAATATACCGTACATTGTTGGAAGGGAAGGTGAATGGCAGCAGAGGGAGAGGGAGACCAAGAACATCATGGTTTACAAATATTTCACAGTGGACAGGCTTGAATTATTCAGTCTATCAGAACAGCACACCATCGGGACAAGTGGAAAACCATTGCATCCAACCCTCGACTAGAGGACGGAACTATTGATTGATATGCTATGGACAGTATACATACAACTTCAATAAAAAAATTTAATACGGGTGAATCAGGTATATAGTATAGTTATACGAATCTTACCAGGGTATAGACGATGGATAACTGTTGTTTTCCCGAGGTATAAGCCTCGGATAGACGTGGGCTAGGGAGAAGGAAGCACATCCGGGTCCAGCAATCTTTACCTACTTATTCAGAATAAAAATTGATCTTAATACAATGGAACTGTAATGTTTTCTTGGTACAAGCAAACGGAATAGACGTGGTAGGATGTGGTGGGTGGGCCCTAGCATACGTCTATCCGAGGCTTATACCTCGGGAAAACAACAGTTATCCATCATCTATACCCAGGTAAGATTCGTATAACTATACTATTTTACCTCGGTACTAAGCCTCAGGCTAGCCTCAGGCTAGGGAGACTTTTACGTAATATCATTTTTATCTTGTCTTATTGTATTCCCCAAAAAAGGTGTAATTTGTCTTATTGTATTCCCTATCAACGGGATAATTTAAACATTGTTCATAACATGTTAAACAGTATGAATGAAAGTGACAATTTTTGTTTCTCACCTATGTTGTTAATTGGTGAGCAACCGTCTGGCGAGGCCGCTTGACTTTTCTAGTCGTTTGTTGTAATGTTTTGCAAATGACCTAGCAGTCTTCCAGCCTGCATGTGCTAGGATTCTTTTCACTGAAATCCCTAGCAGTCGCGCTTTGGAGACCATAGCTCCTCGCGTTGAATGGGAAGCATAGCGTCCCGTATCGACTCCTGCCGACTTCAGGACTCTAATGGTCCATCGTGCGAGAGTATCTCTCGAAATGCCCTTGTGTGGCTTAATAAAGCTCACCAACAGCTGTCTTGAATTGCGTAATTCCTTTGTCTTGGATATATAAGCCCTGATGGCTGACACTTACACATAATTTTGGATCCTCCGAGAAGCTGGTAACGTTCACAGTGGACAAAGGATCTCCCGTGCGGTTTGACTTTAACAATTGAGTCAAGTCAAACGTAGCTTGTTCTTTATCTATCTTGAGTCCATCTAGAGATAAGGCGACAATAGTTTGTCCTCTCTGGCCTGTCACTAGTAGTAATAGTACTGCTAACTTAAAACCTAACTGCTTAACATCTAAATGTTTGTTATGAGCCCCTTGTTTAAACAAATTAGATACCACCGACACATCCCAGAAACGACTGTACTTGGGCTTTGGCGGATTCCGTTCATAGACTGATCTAAGGAGCCATTGAATTACTTGGTGTTTTCCCACTGTCTGACCATCTATCCATGGTAGAATAATGGACAGTGCACATCTAGCTGCATTAATTGCCCCATATCCTAGTCCTTCATCTTCTAGCATCAGTAAGAACCCAGCTACTTGGGATATTGTAGGTTTCATAGGTTTAACCTTCTTAATTGAGCAATGGATACCCCATTTTTTTAAATAGCATGCATAAAGTTTTACTGTTCCTTTCCTCCATTCGTGCGAAACTAGTCTTTGTTGGGTAACCTTATCCAAGCCAAACTGTTGTAAATATTTATTTAGAAAAGGAATGCAAGCAGCGGTGTTGTCGACACATCTCCGTGAACGGCCAATGGACCTTGATGTGTCAGATTGCCGGGAGATCTTGGGAATCGTAGGCCGTCTTTGGCTGTCGACACAATGGCTGCTAGCCATGGCTGTGTGTCCCAGTCGGGCACAATCAGAATTGCCCGTGTTCGGTCCATTCTGATTTTCCTGGCCACTCGGCTGATAATGTTGAATAGTGGGAAAATATTGTAGTAGTCTGAACATGAGCTCTACTATCACGCGGTAGCAGCGGAGACTACGACGCCATCAGCGCAGTTCCACTACACTGCGCTAGGTGGCGCACGGGTCACCACCGGGCAGACCCCAACTGGGCTGACCTCTACTGCGTGTGGTTGACCCACCCCCCCACACACACCTATAGAGTCGATGTGGGATCTGGCGAGTCAGGGGGCGAGTCAGACAACTACTGACGCCGCGGAGAGCAGAGGGTTCAATAAACCAGGTGAAGCGTACACTGAATTGAATCTTGGTGTTCTTTCGTGTGAGAAAGGGTGAGTCGGAGGGCCGTGGGCCATTACAATATAATAAAATTTATTTCCCCAAATCAGTGAAAACGCATCCACTCTCCAAGCTTTAGGCTTTGGATGCCAAGAAACATATTTTGGTAATTTACAATTATTCCTGGACGCAAATAAGTCTATTTCTAGTCGACCCCATTTCTGACAAATGTGTTAAAAAATGTTTGTATTCAGTGACCATTCTAAATGGTCATGGAATTGTCGACTTTTCATATCTGCTAAAGTATTCTGACTACCTGGGATATGTGCTACTGTTAGCCATACTTCATTCTTTTGCGCCCATTGCCAAATTAGTCTTGCTATCTTGTTACATGGTTTTGACTTGGTCCCTCCCATGTTACGTATGTAGGCCATTGCCGTAGTACTGTCTGTTAGAATTCTAACATGAAATCTTGGTATGCGGATTAGACTACTTAATCCCAAATAAATGGCTCTCAATTCTAAAACGTTAGTATGATCAGAAATTTTGTCTTGTAGCCATCTACCTCCTGTAGCTACATCATCTCGATGAGCACCCCAACCCTCTAATGATGCATCTGTAGTCACCACGGTATTGGGTTCGCCCATCCTTATGGGATTGGGAGAAGTGTTAATATGTTTAAACCACCAGGCGATATCCTGTAATCCCTCTTCGGAAATAAACATTTTCCTCTCAAATTTACCTTTAGTGCGTGCCAATGCTAGATTCTTATCTATTTCTAGCGACTTAATATGGGCTTTCCCATATAGAATAGCTGGGGCATACGATATCATGATGCCGATAAGTGGGTCGCTGTATCTAGAAACTTCTTCGAGTTTCTGTTCCGTAAGTGAAACCGTCATTTGTTGTGTATTTAGCAAAAAACACAAACATTTTAGTTTGGTAGTCAGGTGAAAAACCGAATTGTCTTGATGTATATATAAACCTAGTTTCGTGAATAAATCACAAGTCATTTACTGCATTTGTGCACCCCTGATATGACTGAGCCATAATAAATGAATTATCAATATATGGAAACATAACATGTCCTTTCCTCGCCATAAGTGAAAATACTGGTTTCAACAGTTTTGTAAACAAACGAGGAGCATAAGCCAAACCATTAGGCATACATGTGAACTGAAAAAGTTCATTGTTCCGCAGAAATCTTAAAAATTTTCTGTCTGCCGAAAAAATGGGGATGGTGTAATAAGCATCCTGTAAGTCCACACTAGCCAACCAAGATCCTTGTGTAATCAAGTCTCTGGCGGTTTCCAAGGAAAACATTTTAAAATGTTTATATTCTACTATTGTGTTCAACTTAGTTAAGTCCAGAATCATCCAAATCTCTCCATTAGGTTTCGGATGGGAAAATATATTTGAAATAAATTCCCCGGGCGTATGGTGCACCCGTTCAATAATGCCTTTTCATTGGAAAAGTGCCACCTGGTTTGCTAAAGCCTCCTTTTCTGTTTCATTAAACCGATAAGGGAAAGGAATAAATTCCTGCTCTGGTAGTTGTGTAAACGGAATCCGTACACATTGCACAATATCTAGAATGTTGACATCATTAGTAATCATTTGCCATTCATGTAAGCATGACTTTATGTTGCCAGCGTGGAAACTGCTTACATCTGTGTTTCTTCAGAAGCCACCATCGGCAACCTCTATTTGTTCCCTGGCCGGGGGAACGGCTTGCTTGGCATGTACTCCTGTCTGAACGGGCAGTTGCCTTCGTTCCATCCGAAGGACTGGCGTTCTCCTCGTCCGCATCCCCTCGGCTGGAACCCGTAGGAGGGGCCTGACCGTTCTCCCCTGGCGGTCCGGCAGTTGCAAAAATCCCCTCTGGGTTTTCGGAAGCGGGAGGTGTTCTCTGGATTCTTCTTGGCATCCATATGCTTGCCACTCTTGGATGCCATCTCTACCTCCTTTAAGAGGTACTGCAGCTGTCCTCCGAACATTTTCGTTTTGTCGAGGGGCTTTCCCTTGATGGGCTTCGGGGCTAGGAATAATGTGTATTCCTTGCCATCGTTATCTACAATCTTTTTAGATCTGGCCACCTCCTTGCCAGCATCAGTACAGACAGCTTTGAAAACATTTTCAAATCGCCTGTAGCTAAGGAAGTTGCTGGCGGCTGTCAGCATGACAATCCCATTGTCCATAGATCTAGCTAAGGACGAGAACTTATTCTCTGTCTGCATGTGGTTTGCGATCGGCGCAACCGCTGTCAGAGCGCCCAACACTGCGTTATGGACCGTAAACAACACTGTTTTGAAGCATTTAGGGTCTTCGTTAAGGTTCACTCCGGCGTCCATTTCTTTAACGACCGTGTTGGGAATCCCTTTGATTCCTGTGAGCTGCTCAGCCAGCTTAGATATTACCTCAGCTGGTTTAAATGTGTTGAAGTGGCCCTTAATGGTGTCCCGCATCATCATTGTAGTCAACACCTTCTTAGCTTTCTGTTGGACACACTTTTTACGGACTTTGCCACCTATCTGTGCATAGAGGCCATCTCGTTGTGTGTCCAAGTCCGACTCTGTCATAGAAGAGTCGGAAGAAGAATCCGAAGAAGAGTCCTTCTTCTTCTTCTTACTCTTCTTTTTGGTCTTCTTGGGCCTCTTCAGACCCTTTCTCGCTTTGGTGAACTCATCACCACAAGAGCTTGCTGCTTTCATACCTTTCTTTTTCTTTGGAGCCACAGCAGCGGCCTCCAGAGCTGAGTCTGTGTCTTCGTCGTTTGACACATCCTCCCAATCCGAGTCCGGATATGGGAGAGGCGGGTGTCTAGTAGCCCGAGCCGGTGGCTGAAACTGCTGAAGCTTCAGCTCCATCATTTCACTCATCCGGGCTTCCCAGTCGGCCAGAAAGGGGCCCGGATCGTCGCTGTCTCGCTCGGGGTCAGACATGATCATAGCCCCGGGCTGCAGGTACGGTGGAGCCGTCAACACCGGTGACGAGTCGTAACCGAGTGTCGTGCGTCCCTCAGCGGCAGCTGGCGTGGCTGCTTTACTCCGCTTCGTAGCCATCGGTAGTTTGTAACCAACAAAAAAGAGTTACTATAAACAGGAATCAACTCAATGTGACAACAGGGTTTAACTGTGACAACAGGTTTTAGCAAAAACCCAATTGAGGATCTATGTGATACTGGGTAACGTATTTACACCTTTCCAATACAGGTGTGATAAGCTAAGTGTATTGTCGTAGGTATCTGGTATTGAAACCAACCATACGAGGGGTAGGACCAGTGTATCGGTCCTCCCACAGTGTTCCGTACACTTCTCCCACCCGCGGCTTCTGCGCCAGCAAGTTGGAGAAAATGCTATGAAACTCGGAGGTACGCCTAAAAAAGTGTGGGGAGTCTAAAAGAAACCCAGGAAATTTCCAATGCGAATCCATAAAAGAAACCGAGGAAAAATCCAGACGAGATGTGGCTCCAGCCACATCGCTCTCCATTCGGCAATGGGCGGCTTGTAGAACAAAGGAAAAAAGTTTGGTTTCGCTTTGTTCTATAGGTGTTTTGAAAAACACCGATAAAATAATTAAAACCCGAGCAAAAGTACAAAACTTTTGCCAAAAGATGCTCTATGGCATCATACAACAATGTTAAACATTGTTATCACTATACTTACAGTTAGTACGTAGTTGTAGATGAAAAATCACCGGAGCAACTCAACGAACATCCTCCCGTTGTGAGTTGTTTATGCTAATTGCTGGACTCGGATGTGCTTCCTTCTCCCTAGCCTGAGGCTTAGTACCGAGGTAAAATTCAGAATATATCTTGCTTCTTTTTCTAAATTTTCCTGTATGAATGTCCTGAACAATCTCATTAAATACATTAACTTCAACTGTGACAACACAATAGACTGCATCACGGTTCCAGCGGCGCGGTGCATTGTGGGATGTGTCAGAGCAAACCCCCCCCCCCCCAGAAGCACATAGCACATGCTAATACATACCCCGTGCAGCTATGAAATGTGCTAGTTTCAGCTCATCTCAGCTCTTGTTAGAAACATAGAATACCAACTAAAAAAATATATATAATAAATTAAGATATTAATCTTTTATCCAGCATTGCATTTACATCAATATAATCAGGACATCTTATGCCATGTGCATTTAGATTTAGACAAATCTAGGCACTCAGACTAGTATTAGAGCCATAGCCAGAGTCAGTTTTACTTATTTTATTCATGTTTTTATTTATATCCTATGGTTAATGACATATGTAGAAATAGAAAATGAGTAGGGTTAATCAGATATTGGTTATATATTTCTTTGAAACAAGTTTTTGTTAACACATTTGACATTTTAATATTTAGAACAAGAATTACTTCTGGCTAATCAATGGTGATGTAAACATCAGCCTGTAAAGTGACTGAAATTGTATGTTTCTTAGCTCAAAATGCTTAATTATGGAGAGTTGTGTCTTAATCATATTCATTATATTATTATATTGCATCCATCCATCCATTTTTGTGCCAAATTGTTATGTATTTCTATTTATTTTGAATAATATGCCCTACGCGTATCGGCAAACTCAATGACCGTACGCCGTACTCAATGCATTGTCAATGGCAGTGAGCAATCTCCATACAGAAAAAGTAAAATATTGATAAAACCACACCACCTAGCCACAAACCGCTTGGAACACATATAGAAAACAGGTTTAACAAAAAGATTATATTAAAATAATATGGTCAGGGTTTTGGATTTCTATTAATTTTGAATAAAACTGACATTTTTCACTGTGCGTATTGGCAAACTCAAAGGCCGTACGCCTTTGCTTTGCTCCCAACGCCGTTTTCAGCGCATGCGCAGTCGGAACCGTGATGTAGTCTATTCAATCCTAGTGTATAGTATAGGGACCTATAGAAGCCTCGTCTACCCGGTGATGGTGGCGCCGCCTACATGATGAGACGTGTACTATACAGACGACGCTACTGCCAAAGTTGTCCGTTGTGGAGAAGCGCATACTGTCCTGCCATTTACAGGCTGTGGCTCGAGGTAGGAGAATTGCACTCTCCTGTCCTTATCAGTAGCGATGTGAGCTCACGCACCTGCACACTAACACATGCATGGCGACATTTTGGGGTAAGATAATTAAGTCAATAAGGGTATGCCTAAGTGTTACCACCTAACATAAAATCCACTGACGAGATACAGGAAGTGACCAAGAGAGGGTCCTTCATGTGGCGCCACCTACTACTAGACCAACTAAAACAATATTCTCAGCACTGGGTGCTGGCCCCACTGGGAATATTAGAGCACTATTCCAAAATCGTACATGGAGTATGGTTATGGAGTTGGTTACCCACTGTTTCGGAAGGCTTGGTTGGCACAATGGGAGAAATGTGCACACGTTATCTTTTTATTACTATGCATGAATTAATTTGTAATTGCTTTCAAAGTACAGTATATTTGACGGTTATTCTAACTATAAATATGTATGAATATGACTACGTGTATATTTTCTCATTCTAAATACAGTATGTTGCTTGGGACAGTGATTGTCAGGGTCTTCAGCAGTGAGCTTTTGACAGCAGTTGGTTCAAGGCAACATTATTTTCTGTCTTATTTTTTAGATAAATATATCAAATTGATCGTTATGAAATATATCAAATTGATCGTTATGAGCTACTAATCATTAGTCCGGAGTCATTTTGATGAAAAATGACTAGTTTTGAAGCAATTTGAGCTGAAATAACGCAAAATAATTTTGACAAGCTTGACCCAGATGGTCATCTCGCGGTGACCATGTCATGTGAGATGACCTACTAATCCTGGAACCTGACAGGGCTGTATGTAGGTATTTCTGTTTGGGTTGTGAACATTCTGGGAATGGATTGCTGCCATAGGCCTGTGGCACTAGGGTTTTTAACAAAATATTATTTTGTAGAAATATTTTTTTGTAGAAAGGTTAAGTTGCATAGTCCGATGGTTTTGAATTTCTGCCATTTTTCTGAGATAAATATATTTAATTGGTTGTTATAAGCTACCTTACTTTAGGTTGAAGTAACTTTCATTTGAATGGCTAACTTTTGAGATATTTGAAGTGCAAACATCAAACATAAATTGATTTTGGCAAGCACGCCAAAACTCTCACCATCGGCTTATGCAGTAACAGGTTCTGTTAAATTGACTCAGTATGTCCTTTATGTGGCAAGACATGTTTAATAAGTGCACCAATATCTAAGTTAGATATGGAGAATAAAATCTAGGTGAATGTTTTTGTTTTGAAAATGTTATGCTTCATCGGACTATGCAGCTTTAATTTGATTTAGTAGCATCGAATATCCAACATCACATATACATCGGTATATGACTGACATCGTCCCAATGGCAGAAATTTCAAAACATCAAACTATGCAACCACCCACCAAAGTGCACATTCTATGATTCAGCCGGGCCTGAGCATTAATGGTTTGACGGGATTCGCCGCAATTGCACAGGTTTCTGGGTTTAATGCTATGATTGCAGCAGCCGTTCTGGTCATGCCTATGTGTTATTGTTTGGACGGGATCCATCTATCAGTCGGACGAGGCCCAGAAGGCGGACCTTGTGTATATATTGAACAGCCCCCGCCCAACCCCTGCCCATCTAAAAGAAGTTTAGAACAAGCCCTGAAGAAGGGTATTGACTTAAGGTACTCCACACTCAGGGTGGATTTATAGTGCTGTCCCACTGGCAGCATAGCCTAGTATCCTGCTGTCACATTATCGTAAACCAGAGTTGGTTGGTTGTTTGAGTTTTATGTCCTGGCAACATCTAAGGTCATTTCAGGGCGGGTACCGACTTGTGACAGTGCACACTCTGGCGACTATAGTGCTGCCCCACTGGGAAATCAGGCCACTGGCACCATGACCCAATATCCTCTCAGTTACATTATCCTGATACTGAGCTAATCAGTCCTTGCCCTATCTTATTAATGCCGAGTGCTAGGCTAGAAAGCGACAAGTATTGATCTTAAAGTCATTGGTTTGACCCAACTGGGAACCGAACTCCCAACCTTCCGACCTTTCGCACGCGAGGCCCACACTCTACCAATTTGGGCACCGCGCCCGGTTCCTAACCCAGAGACGAGCAGTGCTTGGCCTATCCACTCCCCCCATCCCTTCCACTGGATCATAAAGCTCACTTCATGACGAAAATCACTTGTATCGGTTTCCCCGGTTAATATGATTGATGTCTGCATATTAAACAGCACCTTTCAAGAAATATCAATTATACCAATACAGGTTTACCCTACTGAGCGCTGATTTCCTTTTTCACTCTTTTATCATGGCAAGCACCTCTCTCTGCCCTTTATATGTCAATCAAACCTGGGTTCTTTCAGCACTACAAAGTCACCATGAGTGGACACTGTCACAAGTCCTGATATCACCTTGCATATTGCTAGAATGTAAAGCCCCAACAAGCACAAACAAGCAAACTATTCACACTATGTTATAATGACTACTTATAGTGCTGCTTCACTTAGCGTTGCATTTTTAGGAATGTATCTAGAGCGCTAAGCACGGTCTACCTGTATTGCTATTTCCTGCATGTGGCTGTGTTATACCCCAGTCACACGAGGCCTGCGTTCCCTTACGATCGATTTGCGACGTAAAAACGTCCTCATTACGCCCTCCTTAAGTGCTGGCGCTGAGAGGTCGCCAAACTCCCGGCATCCATTTCGGAAATTTTGGACGCAAGGAGGTTGCAGCTGCTGCACTTGCAACCTCCTTGCGACCAGTACGGTCGGCGCCATTAAAAAATGGTTGGCGACCTGGGACTGACCTGGCACTGCCAGGTCACCGACATCTTGGTTGGCGAGTTGGCGGCGACCTGGCACCGACTCGGCGCCTACCTGGCACTGACCACGTTTTTGAATCAATGTATCGAGTGGGATGCTGGGAGGTTGGCAACCTTTTGGGCATAAGGAGGTTGGCGGCAAACGCTGGCTCTCGTGTGACTGAGGTATAAATCAACAGTGCATGGATTTATTTCAAATCAAGACCAGTTTACCACTACCGTCCGTGCTGCCCTCTTGTGTAACTTCTGTGCACCAGTAATCATATGACAGACACAGCAGTCATGGAAGAAAAGAATGGTGGTTGACTGCTCGTTAGTACGAAATATAGGTTCGGGCAGTATTAGCCAGCTTCAAGCCTTTGAAGACTGTACACTGTGTGCTTCTTAGTTCCTATTATAACCGGTCAATGTCATCAATTAATTGTTATTCCATAGTAAATTCCTGAACTCCATCTAAACGGAAACACCATCCAAAATATGCATGATTTGCAAAGGCATACAATTTACACTTGGTGTAGCTCTGACACAAAGGAATTAGATGCCAACAAAGGCTCTCGGGGAGATTTTTGCATTCCATCACTTTATAAAGACCCCATCCTATACTGATTCTTTATTGTGGGCATAAAGGGTAGGCTACTGTTAGTATTTGACTTGAAAGTGTGTCAGTGTTTCATTTCTTGGAAGGAACCTGTTAAAGGATTGATGAAAAAGAAACTTCTGCCCAGACTACTGTTACTAATATAGTTAAAGAAATGTGTAATTGAGTTGGATAATGGTTATAACTATATGTTGGCAAAAGCGTATAAAAGTAGGTACCCCAATACAGGTAGCCCGAGGCACTGGAATCGAGTCACTGCATCAACAGAAAGGTGTTTTCAAACTTCTCCAATATGCACAATTGTTGTTATATTAAATAAAGAAATAGACAAATTTGAAGCTTAAAATGCGTTCTTTCATTCTGTTCTAATCTAATTGGTGTATATTAATGTAATGTACATGCTACTGAGCATTTAAAAAGTTAGTTTGTTGCAGTGAATCGCGATTCGAGCTTCCATGTTTCGAGTGCTGTTTTCAGAGTTGAAAATCACCTCTGTAGGTTTCAGGTGGCGCTCTCTGGTGGTTATAGGCATGAACTATCTGATACCAGGATGTGATATTAGACATTCTAAGCTTTAATTTAGTATAAAACTTAATGGGTGTTTTACTGAATATCCTGGTCAATATTTTGATTCAAAATTACCAAAAGTTTAAATTATAACCAATAAATAAATGTCTTTTAAAAATATCCAAATAATATTTATACCACTGTCAAGATCATTTTGAGAACTTTAAAATGATATAATTTTCAAATTTGTGGCGATCCCCAGCAAAGTGTGCAGATACTTTTTGCAACCAGTGGATGACTCCCGGTCAGGATACAAATAGCGGCACATGTTGTCAGTGCCACTTCCCAAACAGTGAGCAGCAAAATGGATCATTCTTCATCATTTTGGGATACTATTCATAATGAAATAGGTAGGAAATGTTTTATTACTATGTTTACATATTGTGGTTAATAGAATTGTGCATTTTATTAATACTTTGGTGTTAATTAGACACATAAAATCAGAGAAAATTTTGGGAGAGTGAAAAACGGCCGATTTTCAGATGGGTAGCATAACTTTAGATACTATGTTTGCTATGAACTATCTTTCAAAAACTGATGAAACAAATATGCTTAGTTTGTTATATATTTGTCTTAAATGCTACCTAAAATTCAGGATGTTGAGGTAAATATTTTGTAAGATTAACACAATTTTTGGAGTAAGATCATGTGTAATACAAAATTGCAAATGGTGCCGATTGCTGGGCGATATTGTAAGGATTTCCATACACCCAGTACAATACAAGTTTAGTTTTAAGTTTAAAACATGCTTATAATTTAGTCTTACAATTATTTTACAAACAAATTATGTACATGATCAATACATGTACACATTAAAGCGGCCAGCTATCCGCCGCGTGGAAAACAAACGAACTCGGAAATAGTTCAGATGTGTGCCACAGGGGTGGTGCATGCTTAGTACTGAACCTTTCCACTTGGTGGTGTACAGGAGAGTGACCTAGATGAGGGTAATTGGCATTGAGTTTGCTGGAACGCGCAGTGCGAAACGTTAGTTTTATTCAAAATTAATAGAAATCCAGAACCCTAACCTTGAGGAAATATATTTGTGTAATGTGAAATATATGTTAGTACAATTACATTGCATAATTCAATGAGAAACAGATATAGATGAAAAAGTTTTTTTGTTGTTGAATATAAAAAAAGTCCTGCAGTGGAGGGGGTTTGAACCCACACAACCAAACAACTTCTAATCACAAGTCCTACACTCTAACCACTAGGCCACAGAGACCACACATAATTACTACCCTCAGTTCAGGCTATTTGTGTAGAGGACATCACATATAAAACGTGTGTGTGTATGTGTTTGTTTTGTTTGTTGTTGTTTTACATGCTAGCACCATCTAAGGTCATATCAGGACAGGTACCGACTTGTGACAGTGCGCACTAATGGCAACTTTATCTGCCCCACTGGAATACCAGGCCACCAGCACCATGACCTGATATCCCACTCAGTCACATTGTCCTGACACTGAGCCAACCAGTCCTTGTCCTATCCTAATAATGCCAAGCGCCAGACTAGGAAGCAACAAGTATCAATTTTAAAGTCATTGGTTTGACTCGACCAGGATTCAAACTCACAACCCCACGATCTAACAACACGGGAGACGGATGCTCTAACTCGAATCCTGGTCGAGTCAAACCAATGACTTTAAAATTGATACTTGTTGCTTCCTAGTCTGGCGCTCGGCATTATTAGGATAGGACAAGGACTGGTTGGCTCAGTGTCATGATAATGTGACTGAGTGGGATATCAGGTCATGGTACTGGTGGCATGGTATTCCAGTGGGGCAGCACTATAGAGTTGCCATGCGCGCGCACTGTCACAAGTCGGTACCTGTCCTGATATGACCTTAGATGTTGCTAGGATGTAAAACAACACAAAAAAAACGTACGTACGTATGTACGCACATACATATGTACGTACATACATACATACATACATACGTATGTACGTACATATGTACATACATACATGCATGCATACACATGTACATACATACATACATACATATGTACATACATACATATGTGCATATGTACATACATATGTACGTACATACGTACGTATGTACATATGTATGTATGTACATACATACGTATGTCTGTATACATACATACATGCGTAAATACATGTAAATATATGTGTGCGTACGTACGTACGTACGTACGTAGTACGTACGTACGTACGTACGTACGTATGTGCGTACGTACGTACGTACGTACAAACCTTTTATATGTGATGTCCTATACACAAATACCCTGAAGTGAGACTACTAATTATGTGGGGTCTCTGTGGCCTAGTGGTTAGAGTGTTGAACTTGTAATCTGAAGTTGTTTGGTGGTGTGGGTTCAAACCCCATCCACAGCAGAACACTTTTTACATTCATCAACAAAAAAAACGTTTTTCATTTTTTCTGTTTCTCATTGAATTATGCATTGTAATTGTACTAACATATATTTTACATTACACAAATATATTTCCTGATTGAACTACTCTAAAGAAGATTGAAAATACCCCAGTTTTACTCTCCCTTATCTCCACTCACCCAGCCATTTTTAAAACAACAGCTGCCAGCTATTCCCAGCCTCAGAACTGACCCACTTCTGGTGGTGAAGTGGGTCCCCTACTCTCCCCACACATACTTGGTTCATTTAAACATAAAAACTAAACAAAGTTGTGCTTGGAGAGCATTTGTCGGAGTACGCGCAGTGTCCCAGCGAGCTATAGCTGGTCCCTTTAATGTACATAAATTATTTTATATTACTAATGTACACTGAATTTAGTACCAAATGGAGATTAAAATGTTTTTTTCAGTCACTTAGACTACGTTTTTATTTTTGCAGATGATGAAGTTATGTCTCTCCTGGAATCGATCTTTGTGGCTGTTGGTCATGGCAGGCATCCAAATATTCCAAAGACAATCCAGTGTACCAACAAATTACCTCCAGCTCCACTGTATTCAAATTTGTATGCAGAAAAGCTAGGAGAATGTGTCAGTATGGGTATCAAAACTCTTCCCATATTATTCCACCAATAAGAGTAAGCGTCTGGTGGAAAAAGCTGTGACCGGTGTGGAAGCATGCACCGAAGTACACCGACAGGCTTTTTACAGCCAGGTTATTGACCTGTATTTTATAGGTATGTCATTTCATAGTATTTTATTGGTTTAATCACCTTTTTATAATGACTTAATATAAAATACTGTATCCAGCAATGATTAGTATAAGATTAGTTTTTATTAGGCATGCCTAAATTAAAATATGGGCATCTCTGAGGTTTAAAAACATAAAACATAATTAGTTTGTTTGTGTTAAAGTATTAGTATGGAAATAGTAAAATTTACTATGGACATCCAATCTGAGGTTTAAAAACAGAAAAAATTGAGTTTGTGTTCAGAAGTATTCGTATAAGATTAGTATTTTTTAACCATGTTTATATTTGCTATGGACATCCCCTCTCAGGTTGAAAAAACTAATTTGTGTGTGTGTTTAAGTTCTCTCTATTTTGTTTGTAGGTCAAAGATGCCAGGAAGCTGGATTGACCAGAGAGACGTTGGCGAGGCATTCTTCTCTCCCAAGACCGCCTATCTCATGGACTTCTCAGGCTGGATACTGCATAAAAGGGAGGTACATTTGCAATATTGAATATGTTGGCCCCAAATGCCTTCAGTGAATCAGGTTTCAAGAAACAGCTGAAGACAATACGGGCCACATATGTCAGTCTGAACAAATCAAAGTGGGAAAAAGAAATGTCACAGCAGTATCTAGATAAAAGCATAGAGGTGTCATTAAAAAAGACTGTGCCATTAAAAAAGACTGAAAAGAAATCTAATGTGGGTAGTGCTGATCCGACATGTGCCTCAAGCAGTAGCATTAATGTTAAATCCGAAAATAAACAGGTCGGTGAACAGTCTCAGGATAATGACAATGGTAGTTACACTCTCAAATCTGATAAAGAAATCATGATGAAAAAGATAGAAGGACAGTTAGAACATAAAGAAAAAGAAATGTCAGAGCTGAAGGATATAGAAACGGCCTTACGGGAGGCATGTAGTGAGAACAATGTAGAAATATCCGACCTTAAACAAAACATTGACTCACTGGGGAAAATGATCGATGCACAAAATTCTAAAATCATTCGTCAACAAAAAGAGCTGAATAGTAATGATGTCAAACTTCATGAATATGAAAAAGAACTCCGTATTGTGAAATCTGGTGCCTACTATCAGTCATTGCGATGCAGAAAGCAGAAACTGGAAGCAAAAGAGTCTGCATTAGCACATCAGGGCCGTGTCACGGTAAAAAATAAAATAACAGATTTGAAGAGACGGGTTAAGAGACAATAAACTTTGCTATGTGAACAGAGAAAAATAAAAAAGCATTATGCAGATACAACAGCAAAACTCTGGAAAAAACTAACTATTTCAAAGCAGGATTATGTGGTGCTGGAAGCTGATTACTCCATGGTCCATTCTAAGTGTGTGGTAATGAGAGGTGACACTGTTGGGAGACCATATTCTGATAATGTGCAGAAGTGTGTGACGGAACTTTGCTGTGAGTTTGGTATACCAACTTACAAAGTGAGTCGTGTCATGAACACAGTGTGTAAATGGATGTTTGCTAAAGAAGTTGATCCAGATGACTGCTATTAATTTTGTTCATAGAGCTCATGTTCTATCAAAATACCAAATAGCTGAACAGCTGACAGAGAGTGAACACCGGGACCTCTATGGTGATGGAACTTCCCGTGATGGACGCAAGTTTATCGGGCAACAGGTTACCTTAGACTTTGGACAAACACTATCAACTGGCTTTAATTCTGTGTCTGTAGAAAACAGTTCCACTTTATTAGATAATGTTACTTCTATGATCGAGGAGATCAGTGATGTATATGGGGACGAAGACAGGGACCAAGTATTTGATGCTATTTTTCTAAAACTGTTAGCTGTCATGACTGGTAGGGCGAGTGTGAACAAAGCATTTGATCACAAATTGACCTCATACATACTAGATCATTTCCATGAAGAAAATATTGAACATGACCTTCACTTCCTTAATTGTAATGCACATTTTCTCTTGGGGTTATCAAGTTCATGTCAGGCTACATTAACGTACTAGAAAAAGAAATTGTAACTGATATTGGGCATCATTTGGGGGGAGATTCTAATCCAAAGTTTTCCTGATTTAAGGGATCTGGTGAGTCTTCAGTGGGCCGGTAATTACACACTTCCTGTGATGTTCTTGGGCCTCGGGGTGATACAAAAAATGGCTATAAAGAGTATTGGGATGCATATTGTAAAGAATCTATTCACCAAAAGTCTTAAGTCACAAGTTTCAGGTTTGTTTTATCATCAGCAACATATCAAAACCTTTTTAGGATCATTCATGAGCCATCACTTAAACATGAAACTGGACAGTTTTCATCTGGACTGTGACAGTACAAAATTTCAATCCCTTACCAGAGCTGTTGGAATTGTATATAGTATAGTTATACGAATCTTACCTGGGTACAGATGATGGATAACTCTTGTTTTCCCGAGATACAAGCCTCAGGTAGTCGTGGACTAGGGAGAAGGAAGCAACATCCGGGTTCAGCAATCTTCACCTAATTATTCAGGATAAAAAATGAGCTTAATGATGGAAATCTGATGTTTTCGTTTGGCACAAGCGAACGTAATAGTCGTGGTAGGGTATGGTGGGCGGGCCCTAGTCCACGACTACCCGAGGCTTGTACCTCGGGAAAACAAGAGTTATCCATCATCTGTACCCAGGTAAGATTCGTATAACTATACTATTTTACCTCGGTACAACGCCTCGGCTACTTGAGGCCGAGGGAGACCTTTACGTAGCCTCATTTTTATCCTCAATTATCTGATGAACATAATATTGTATCAGTAGTAATATCAAAAGTTTGTACATCTCACCCGATCTTGTTAGTTGGTGAGTAGGCGGTTTGCCACCCCGCTTGGTTTTTCTAGTCGTTTGTTGTAGTGTTTAGCAAACGACTTGGCCGTCTTCCAGCCGGCGTGTGTCAGAATTCTTCGTACTGAGATTCCCAACTTCCTTGCTTTGGAGACCATAGCCCCTCTTGTAGAGTGCGATGCATAGTGTTCAGTGTCTATGCCGGCTAACTTGAGTATAATAATAGTCCATCTGGCGAGTGTGTCGCGTGAGATGGCTTTATGTGGCTTAATAAAGCTCACTAGAAGCTGCTTGGAATTACATATTCCCTTAGTCTTGGATATATATGTCCTAATGGCGGCAACTACACAAAGTTTTCTATCTTGTGGAAAGCTATTGAGATGGATGGAGGAGAGTGGATCTCCTGTCCCGTGGCCTCCTTCTTATCAATATCGAGGCCTTGTAAGGAGAGGGCTACAATTGTCTGTCCTTTATGTCCTGTTACTAATAATAATAAAACTGCTAATTTATAGCCTAATCATTGGATAGTGAGAAATTTATTTTCAGGCCAAGATTGGAAACGCTTGAATACTGTAGAAACATCCCAAAACCGACTATATTTCGGTTTTGGGGGGTTTCTTTCATAGATTGATCTCATGATCCAATGAATGACTTCGTGTTTGCCAATGGTTTGTCCTTCTATTCTTGGCACAATAACGGAGAGTGCGCAGCGAGCCGCATTTATGGCCCCATAACCAAGTCCGTCATCTTCCATCATGCGCAGGAAACGGCCTACTTGCGCGATGGAAGGTGCCATCGGTTTAACTTTATGTACTAAACAATATACGCCCCGCCCCATCTCTTAAGGTAACTAGTATACAATTTAACAGTTCCTGGCCTCCACGCATGGGAAATCAACCTTTCTTGGGTGATTTTATCAAGCCCGTATTTTCGTAAATACGTTCTTAAAAAAGGAATGCCAGTAATGGGGTTGTGGACACGTCCCCGTGGGTTGTCACTTTTCCTTGATGTTGTAGGTTTATTGGCCCTCTTGGGAATCTTAAAAAGTTTTTGGCTTCCCACTCCACTACTGCTCACCACGGCTGAGTGTTCCAGTCCAGCACTATCAGTAGTGCATGGGTTTTGTCCAGCCTGATTTTTCTGGCTACCCTGCTGATTAGGCTAAATGGTAGAAAAATATAGTAAAAAGCGTTATTCCAAATAAGAGAAAAGGCATCCACTCGCCAAGCGTGTGGTTCTGGATGCCAGGATACATATTAATCAAGTTTTTTGTTCCAACGAGAGGCAAAAAGGTCTATGTCTGGAATTCCCCATTTATGACAGATTGTCTTAAAAATGTCGGGACTGAGTGACCATTCTAAATGATCTTGGAAATGTCGGCTTTTATTGTCGGCCAATGTATTTAGTGTACCTGGGATATGAGCTACTGTTATCCATAGTTGTTGTTTCTCTGCCCAATCCCAGATGAGTTTTGCGATGGTGTTGCAAGCCGAGGACTTTGTCCCTCCCATGTTACGGATATAGGCCATTGCCGTAGTATTATCAGTTAACACTTGGACACTAAGTTTTTGTATTTTTACTAAACTTGTGAGACCTAGATAGATGGCTCTTAATTCTAGGACGTTTATGTGGTCATCTATTTCATTATCTAGCCAGCGGCCCCCTGTAGCTTCATTATCTCTGTGGGCGCCCCAACCCTCTAATGATGCGTCAGTAGTGACTGTTGTGTTAGGTTCATCCATGCGGATGGGATTATGGGAATTAATTAAATGTTTCATCCACCATTGGATGTTTTCATGTCCTGCCTTGGAAATTGTCATTATGCATTCGAAATTTCCCTTAGCTCTGGTTAGGGCGATATTTTTTATCTATTTCGGGGGATTTAATGTGTGCCTTTCCGTATAATACGGCTGGCGCATAAGCCACCATTAATGCAATTAGCACTGCTGCCTGCCTTATTTTTGGTCTTTTTATGTTGAATAGATCCGAGGATGTAGTAGTAAATTTTTCAATTTTGTCTGATGTTAAGGAGATTGTCATTTGTTGTGTATTTATAAAAAAAAAACAAGAATTTCAAAAGGGGTGTAGGTTCTAGAACCGATTTTGTCTCGTGAATGAAAAACCCACAAGTGGGCCAAAGTGTTACATAAATCTGCTATGGCTAAATGGCAATCTTTCTCAGTGCGTGCTACAATAAATGAATCATGAATGTAAGGGAACATGACATGGCCTTTCTTGGCCATTTCAGCAAATACGGGTTTTAGTAACATTGTAAACAAACGTGGGGCACAGGCTAGACCATTTGGTAAACATGTAAATTGGCAAATAAACCTAAGAAATTTCCTATGCGACTCATATATTGGTATAGTATAATAGGCGTTTTTCAGGTCCACACTTGCAAGCCACGCTCCCGGCATTACTAGGTCACGGGCTGTCTCTAAAGAGAACATTTTGAAATGTTTATATTCGACTAAGGTATTTATAATAGTTAAGTCGAGGATCATCCTAATGTCTCCATTAGGTTTTGGCCTAGAGAATATATTTGAAATATATTCTCCCTCTGTATGTTGAACGGTAGTAATAATACCCTTAGTTTTAAATTTGGTTACTTCTAGATCTAAGGCCAGTTTTTCCTCTAGTGTTAATCGGTAGGGGAAAGGTACTTTATTTTGTATCGGGGTTTCTATAAATGGAATGAAGACCCCTCTAACAATGTCTAGGATTGTCTGATCTTGTGTGAGTTGTTCCCACTCTCTAATATGGTTAGCCACATTTCCTGCACAAAAGAGGCTTACACTGGGTTGTGTTGTAGGCTCTACTTGTTCCCCGGCTTGGGAAACTGCTTCTGGGAGGGGTTGTCCCTCCTGAAGGGGCGGTTGCCGTCGTTCCAGCTGTACTGGTTCCGCTGGCCTCTTCCTCTCGGCTGGTATTGGTTCCGGTTCCCGAATCGGTTGGCTGAGAAGCCGGTCCTGCGCCCTCGAAAATCCGATCTGGATTTCTTGAATTTCGAGGCGTTAGTGTCCTTCTTACTGTCGAGGTGCTTGGACTGCTTGGCGGCCGTTTCGACCTGTTTGAACAGGTATTGGAGTTGACCCCCAAACATCTTGCTGTTGTCTAGTGGCTTTCCCTTTATCGGCCTCGGAGACAGGAAGAGTGTGTACTCTTTGCCATCATTGTCAACAACCTTCTTCGAACGTGCAGCCTCTTTCCCTGCGTCGGTTGTGACCGATTTGAATACGTTCTCGAACCTGCGGTACGAGAGAAAGTTGCTAGTAGCAGTCACAGCAGCGATGGCTGCGTTCATGTCAGGGGTAACTGTAGTGAACTTGTTACCCACCATCATGCGGTTAGCAACTGGCATGATGGCTGAGAGGGCTATCAGCACTCCTTTGTGCACTATGTGCAGACAAGATTCAAATTTCTTGCGGTCCTCACTCATTTTCACGTCATCGTCCATTTCTTTGATGGTCGCCTGAGGAATACCTTTTATGCCAGTGTATTGTTCGGCCAGTTTCGTGAGGGTTTCTGCAGGTTTAAAGGCATCAAAATGGCCCCTCAAGTTTTTGCGCATTAGCCAGCAGGTGTTAATTCGCTTTTTCTTGTCCGCTCGGATCTTTTTGGCCACTTTCTCGGTGATATCCGCGAAAGTGCCTGGGTGCGGGTCATCAGACTCTGACTCCGTTGTCGTTGAGTCTTTGGACGAGTCTGAGGAGGAAGATTTAGCTTTCTTTTTCTTTTTGGACTTAGACTTCTTCTTGGTCCTTTTAACCTTCCTTGTTTTGTTGCGGGCTTGGTAGTAGTCATCCCCTTCAGACAAAAACTTTTTATGTCGCCGCTTCTTCCCGATGATGATCTCTGAATCCGTTGTTTGGGGTTCAGATAAGTCCTCCCAGTCCGATTGGTCGGATGGTGAGCCCCGCTTAGTGGGCGTTTTAGGCGGAGGTGTTGGGAGCAGCTGCTGCAGCTGGTCACGAATGAGCCGCACCATCTGCTCGTTGGGGTCTGGTTGGGAAGGCCCTGCCTCCGGGGAGCGGTCACGTGACGCGCCCGATAAGCGACCTGGGGTCGCGTCTCCCTCGCTTAGCGTGTGTGGAGCACCCTTGTTACCCCGCTTCGCGGCCATCTCGAGTCATCTGAAAACAACCAAAAGGGGTGTTTAGCACAAACTCAAGGAATAACTGAACCAGTGGAACAGTGTCAGAGGGGAATATAGCCCTTGTAGGGTAATAAAACTGTATTTACATCAGTTTTATACCAGGCGTGAGTAAGCTAAGGTATAACGAAAGCATAACGGTCGGAGAACCGAACCGAAACCAATCGAGGGGTAGGGACCAGTGTACTGTCCCACCCACACTCTCTGTATCATAGACTTCTCCCTCCTGTGGCTTCAATGCCAACAAGTTGGAGAAAATATTATGACACTCGGAGGTACGCCTCAGAAAAAACTATCGTGACGACGAAATGGCTCCAGCCAACATGTCTGTCCGTTGGGCAACGGGCGGCATAAATGCTATCTAAGCGACGAAATGACTCCAGCCAACATGTCTCTCCATTCGGCAACGGGCGGCAAAAACAAAATGGATGCCTCAAACTACGGCACCGGATAAACACAATGCTTGTAATAATTACTTATTGCAAGTAAGCTTTGTCTTAAAAATCTCGTAAGCGTGTGCTAAAAACATTCATAAACAAGTATGACAGTTTATGATCCGGTACTTACAGTAGAACTTAGTAAATCCGTGGTAAAAATGCTGAGCTGCTCGTAACGTTCCTCCAGTTATGAGCGGAATATGCTAATTGCTGAACCCGGATGTTGCTTCCTTCTCCCTCGGCCTCGAGTAGCCGAGGCGTTGTACCGAGGTAAAATAAAACTATTACCGGTCCATTTTGGAATATGCTAACAAAAGGAAATGTATAATATGTTGATCAGTACATATATGTGCAAACTATGTTTGACAAATTCCATGAATCGTCTGTAGATAGCAGTGAACTCTTCAATGGTAATACCACAATTTTTCAAGAATATCCAGTAATAAATAGTCCAGTCATAGAATCACTAGTAGACAGTCCGATTTCTGAGATTACAAAATTGGCACTGCAAAAAATAATAGCTGGTTTTATCTTGGTTACAAAAAAGCAATGAGTAGACTTTCTTCCCAATGGCAAATTTAGATCTGCTGTTTCGGATGCACTACGAGATCACATGAAACACTGCAAACTTACCAACCTAGTTTCACAATATGAATTTGGTAATTTAGACTTCAGTCAGTATAGACGTAGGCATGCTTCATTATTGTACCATAGTAGTGTTCAGATTGCAAAGCAAAACAAACCAATTTAGAGTTGGTTGCAGTCCAAATCTAAAACGGAACAATCTTCCTTTCTGGCGTTGGCACGGAAGAAATCTAACGGGCTCCGTGAAAAGCACTGTCAGGCTGAAAAGGAAGTTGTCAAACAGACTAAGGCTGGGTTAGATGAAAATAACCGGGAAAAAAGGGAAAAGGAAAGCATTCATACTATGAGTATGAACACACTGACTGAACCTGTACAAAAACATGGAGGTCCATACAGACTTCCAAGTGATGTTGATGTGGTTGTTGCTCGATGTACTGGTGCAAGTACAAAGAAATTAGATATTGTAAAGAATGAAATCCGGTATTTGAAAATTGTTTTAGGAATCAAAAACAAATCTTTGGTAGTGTGAGTCCAACAAAATAACCATCAACACAAGCAAATCAAAAACAGTACTCTTCTCGCATAAACAAATGCCAGAAAGAAAACTACACTGTAAGTTAGGAAACCAAACATTAGAAAATACCTAGGCCTTGAGTTGGACAGCCAACTAAACTACAACCTATGTATAAATAAAATTATCCGGAAAGTAAACCACAAACTGTGGCTATTTGCAAAGCTAAGAGACTACATGACACAACAAATGTCAATAAAAATATTCAAGGGCATGGTGCTCCCCTATTTTGACTGAAAATGGTTGCAAACTGAGTGCCTCCAACTATATGCAGATGACACAGTCATATACGCAAATGGCACCACAGAAGA
Organism: Branchipolynoe longqiensis; assembly: GCA_030323885.1. Lineage (NCBI taxonomy): Eukaryota > Metazoa > Annelida > Polychaeta > Phyllodocida > Polynoidae > Branchipolynoe > Branchipolynoe longqiensis. The sequence continues at coordinate 8,647,080 of CM059190.1, forward strand.
GGAGGTAATAATTCAACTAAATAAACTCCGACTAAAACTAGACGAGTAGTGTGAGTCCAACAAAATAACCATCAACACAAGCAAATCAAAAACAGTACTCTTCTCGCATAAACAAATGCCAGAAAGAAAACTACACTGTAAGTTAGGAAACCAAGCATTAGAAAATGTAGACCATTACAAATACCTAGGCCTTGAGTTGGACAGCCAACTAAACTACAACCTATGTATAAATAAAATTATCCAGAAAGTAAACCACAAACTGTGGCTATTTGCAAAGCTAAGAGACTACATGACACAACAAATGTCAATAAAAATATTCAAGGGCATGGTACTCCCCTATTTTGACTATGGAGATGTAAACTACATGGGTGCGAGAAAATAAGTACAAAAAAACCTGCAAATACTGCAGAACAGAGCCCTAAAAATCTGTCTAAGAGTAGACAAGCTGCACCCCACCTATGACATGCAGAAAAGAACCAAAGTGAAATTTCTAGAAAATAGGAGAATAATTCATTTGAAAACATTAGCATATTGCTATAGTCAAAACAATAAACTCCTAACAAAACCGCAAAGGGCTACTATAGCAAATAATGCGCCACTACTGAAGCAGACCAGAAGCCAAATAAAAGCTCAAAGGTTTGTCGCCTAATTTTGCCACCATACAGTTTCTATACTGTGGTCTTGAGGATACTTTTAAATAGCCTAAAGTCGATGACATAGCTAATGTTCAGGCTAACTTTGTCTTTGTAAATGATTTAGATTTGTGTCCTGTGGTTTCCTCTAGAGGAAAAGCATGGACTGTGCCAGAAATAGATTACATTGATACATTGTATAGCCATTATGATGAGATGTATCTTTCAAACTTTGACAAATAATTATTTTAATTGAAGAGGGTTAATATATTTGCCTTAACAATAGTGCTGGTACATTTACATCTAGAAACTTGAGATATGACCTTTATACAGGTATCAAGTTCAAATGTATTTGGTTACACGTAATGCAATTTTCAATTGATCATTGAATGATGTTGTTAAGTTTGTTGTTTTATGTATATTGCAGCTACAGTTTTGTATTTAATTAATTGTCACTTGAATTACTAAAAATAAGTGTCATTTATATTATATTTGAAGGTACTAAGTTGTAAAGCATGTTATCATAAAGAGTTGGTTGTAATATTGGGAAAATCGGATGTATACTTTTCAAACTACAGCCGAAAGTGTAAATCCTACCCCTTAATTGGTATGCAAAATTGAAATTTATGTGCCAGAGTTGAAAAAAATGAATTTCACTTTTTGAATTAGATCTTATAAAAATTGAGCAATACATTAATATCACCTGTGTGACATGAAAATCAAAGACACATCCAGAACCTCATTTTAACATATAGAACATAGTAAAACAAGATTTTATTGATTACTGTTAAGCAGACATGGTTATGACTTACAAGAAAAAAGTTGAAAAATAAGTTGAAAAAAGTTTGGCTGCATGTATTGACCAATTTCATATGACGTCAGCATGGCTATTTAGGTCAGTGCACGCGCTGCTTGGCTGCAGGACAACATCCGGTCACACTGCAAACTCAATGGCTATGGGAAATCTTCATACAGAAAAAGTTAAATATCTTTAAAACCACAACACCTAGAAACAATTCCTTGTGGAATACCACTTAACACCAATGCTGCCAGCGACTTTACACCATTGATGACCACATGCTGGATTCTTGCCTGGAGGAAATACTCGATCCAGGTCCATAGTTTCCCTCTAATGCCGACGCTCTTCATCTTCATGAGTAGGCGTTTGTGGGGCACACTGTCAAACATTTGGCAAAGTCTAGGTACACTGAGTCTATGTTGCTGCCATTATCTGGTGCTACTGTCCACTTGTCTAAAACTGCCAGTATCGCCTTGACAAAACCATGCTGGTATTTTGTCAATAGTTGGTTCTGGATGCGATGGTGCATGATTTTATCAAGTATTATAGATTCCAGTGTCTTGCATACGACTGAGGTTAAACTGACGGGTTGATAATTTTTAGCATGATGACGGTCGCCTTTCTTGAAGATTGGGGACACATAGCCGATCTTCCAGCCTCTTGGTAGTTTCCCTTGGTCGATTGATATATTGTACAGGGGTTCAGCTATTACAGTGTGTAGTTCTTTCAAGATCCTCGGGGAAGCTCCATCCGGGTCTGCAGATTTGTTTGGGTTCAACCTGGATAACTTCTTAGCTACCTCGTTTATGGTCAAATCTGTATCTTCTAGGATCACATCTGTTTTGGTATCTGGGGTATTCGGCATGTTGGCTATGCCTTCTCTCATAAAAACTGAAGAGAAGAACTTATTCTACACTTCTGCTTTGACCTTATCTGTGCCGGTGAGACTACCATCTTCTCTGGTAAGGTGTGCAATTCTGGATCTTGTCTTCATCTTGGATTTTGCATATCGGTAGAATGCCTTTGAGGGTTTTCTTACATTCCATGGCAAGTTTTTTTCTCAAAATCCCTCTCTGCTTTCCAGCATTCCCACTTGGCCTGGTTTCTAGCCTTGGCGTACACTCACTCGGTAGTCGTTACCGTCTCTGGTTCTGCGCCACGTGCGAAACGTCTTATGCTTTGTCTTGACCTTTTCTCTGGCCTTGGCTGTCATATAGATAGGTCTGTTTATCTGGTGAGGTTTCAAGTTAGTTTTGATTGTTTGTTGTTGTTTTATGTCCTAGCAACATCTATGTCCATATCAGGATGGGGACCGACTTGTGACAATGCGCACTCATGGCGACGTTATAGTGTTACCCCACTGGAAGACAGGCCACCAGCACCATGACCTGATATCCCACTCAGTCACATTATCCTGACACTGAGCCAACCAGTCCTTGCCCTATCCTAATAATGCCGAGCGTTTTGGCTAGGAAGCGACAAGTATCAATTTTTAAGTCACGATCTACCAAAAACACGGGAGACGGACGCTCTCATTTGGCCAACCCCTCTGGTCCCCTTCTTGGAGGCCATGCGGTCATTCGATGAGATGCGCAATGCTGCCCAACCCTCGGCATTATGCTCGCCCCCGATAAGTGCTTCCCCCCCCATTGTCTGCCTCATTTTGCTCGCCATAGAGGTATGCTCAGAGTCCATGGTGATGCGCTTCCCGGACTCCAAGCTTGCCAAAACCTAAGCCTTCATCCTCTAGCATCCGCAAAAATCTAACTACTTGTGCTATCGTAGGCTTTTAAGGGCTTGACCTTTTTAACTAAACAGTGCAGTTCCCCACTTCTTCGAATAACTAGAATATAATTTTATCGTTCCTTTCCTCCACGCATGTGATAGCAGCCTCTGTTGCGTAATTTTATCTAAACCAAACTGCTTCAATAATTACTTAGAAAAGGAATGCCAGAAGGGGTGTTGTTGACACGTCTCCGTGAACCGTGAGCGGTCCTTGATGTTTCCGCGTGCTCGTGGGAATTTGAGTGTGGCTTTTGCTCCCAATGCCATTGCTGCCAACCATGGCTGTGTGTCCCACTCGGGCACGATCAGAATTGCATGTGTCCAATCCATTCGGATCTTCCTGGCCACTCTGCTGATAATGCTGAATGGTGGGAAAATATAATAAAATTTATTTTCCCAAATTAATGCAAAATACATCCACTCGCCAAGCATTAGGCTCTGGATGCCAAGAGACATATTTATCTATCTTATTGTTGTTTCTTGACGCAAACAAGTCTACATCTGGCTGTCCTCATTTTTGACAAATTTGTTCAAAAATAGTGTCATTTAATGACCACTCCAAATGATCATGGAAATGTTGACTCTTTCTGTCTGCTAACGTGTTCTGACTACCTGGAATATGTGCTACTGTAAGCCACACATCATGCTCCTGCGCCCAATTCCAAATTAACTTTGCTATTTTATTACACGGTTTGGACTTAGTCCCTCCCATGTTCCGAATGTAAGCCATTGCGGTAGTATTGTCCATAAAAATTCTGACATGGAATTTCGGTATGCGGATTAAGCTACATAACCCCAAATAAACCGCTGTTAACTCCAGAACATTAATAGGGTCTGAAATTTCTTCCTGTAACCATCGGCCTCCAGTTGCTAAACTGTCCCGATGGGCCCCCCATCCTTCTAATGACGCATCCATCGTAACTACAGTGTTAGGTTCACCCATGCGTATCGGATTTGGAGAGGAGTTAATATGTTTAAACCACCACTCAATATCCTCTAAACCTTCTGCGGAAATAGACATGTATCGTTCAAAATTGCCCTTTGTATGGGCTAATGCTAAATTCTTATCTATCTCTAGCGACTTAATGTGTGCTTTCCCATATAAAATAGCAGCGCCATAGGCTATCATAATACCGATAAGCACGGAGACCTGCCTAATCTTTGCCCTCGTTAATGTCAGCAACTGAGTCACTGTATCTACAAACTTGTCTATTTTCTGTTCAGTCAGTGACACAGTCATCTGTTCTGTGTTTAACAAGAAACCCAAACATTTTAATTCAGTAGTTGGATTAAATACCTACTTTTCCTGATGGATATAAAATCCTAACCTAGTAAAGGTTTCACAAAGATCATTCACTGCCTTCTTACAGTCTATCTTTGATTGTGATACAATAAAAGAATCATCAATATATGGGAACATTATATGACCTTTTCTCGGTATGAGTGAAAAAATTGGTTTAAGCACCTTACTAAAGAAGCGAGGGGCACACGCTAAACCATTTGGCATACACGTCAATTCATACAGCTGTTGGTCCCAAATAAAACGCAGAAATTTCCTATCTGCTTCATAAATAGGAATCATGAAATAGGCATCTCGTAAATCCACACTACCCAGCCAAGAACCTTGTGTTACCAAATCTTGTGCTGTCTTAAAATGTTTATATTCGACCATGTTTAGTCTTGTTAAATCTAAAATCATCCGAACATCCCCATTGGGTTTCGGGCAGGAACAAATATTTGAAATAAATTCCCCTCTGACATGGTCCACCGTTTGTATTATGCCCTTCTCACAAAATTTGCACACCTGTTTAGCTAGTGCCTCTCTCTTGTTGATATCAAAACGATAGGGGAAAGGAACTGTGTCCTGCACCAGTAACTGGGTAAAGGGAATACGTACCCTCTCTACAATACTTAAAACAGTTAAGTTGTCAGTAATAAAATGCCACTCGTCTAAACAATTTTTAACATTTCCAGCCTGAAAAGTGCTTACAGGTGTTTCTGTGGCCTCAGAGGTCTGCGTTGCTACTTCTACTTGTTCCCTGGCTGTATGGCTGGCGCTGCTCTCGGCTGAAAGCCGTAGGTCGGGCCGGACCGTCTGCCTCTGTCGGTCCACCTGCTGCGAAAATCTGCCTGGCCTCGTCGGAAATGTGTATTGGCATCGATTGTCTTCTTCTTCGCATCCATATGCTTCCCACATTTGGTTCCAGTTTCCACCTCTTTAAAGAGGTACTGGAGCTGCCCTCCAAACATCTTGGATTTATCCAGTAGCTTTCCCTTCCCTGGCTTAGGCAGAAGGAAAAGAGTATACTCTTTCCCGTCATTGTCCACAACCTTCTTCGAACGTGCCACCTCCTTACCCGCGTCCGTACAGACAGTTTTAAAGACATCTTCAAAACGTCTGTATGACAAGAAATTACTTGTCGCGGTCAACATGGCTATCCCCAGGTCCATGGTCCCTGTCAGTTTCTCACCCAGCTTAGTGATAACCTCAGCGGGCTTAAAGGTATTAAAGTGCCCTTTAATGGTCTCCCGCATCATAGTTGTTGTTAAGACTTTCTTTGCCTTCTCGACCGCACACTTCTTCCTGACTTTGCCTCCTATCTTCGCTTATATACCAGTACGCTCAGTCTCGGAGTCTGACTCTGTTGATGAAGAGTCAGAAGAAGAATCCGAAGAAGAATCTTTCTTCTTCTTTGTGTGGTGCTTCTTTCTCTTGACCACCTTTTTCCTTGCCCTGGTGTATTCATCTCCTGATGAACTCACCGCCTTCTTTGGCTTCTCTTCCTTTTCAAAGGAGGTGGATCTGGAGATGAGTCCACTGCAGGAAACTCATCCTCTGACACGTCCTCCCAATCCGAGTCATCCGGTTGTGGAAGAGGCCTCCTCCTGACCTGAGGTCTTGAAGGGCGAAACTCCTCCAGCCTGGCCTCAGCCAAGCTGCGCGCGCATACACGATGTGTTAGTAAACATTGAAATAGGTATACTGTAGTCTGTTTACTGGTTTTAAATGTACCCAGCTAGTATCTCTAGATTTATTAAGATATAAGCTACAAAGGCATTCGGGTATTTCATACGACGTGGAACACTAATAGCCCTGTCACACTATGACGTATCTTGCCGGTGTGCTGCCAACGCGCAAAATCACTTTTAATCGTCGAGAGACATCAAACTTTTCGGCGTTTTGTTAGCGTGCGGCAAACATTGTGAGAAAAAGAAAACAAAAGTTTGGCGTGCCATCCTGATATGACCTTAGATGTTGGTAGGACGTAAAACAAACAGACAAAAAAAGCAACAGTATGGCGCAACGTGTGGGAACGAGCCTCACACACGCGTGGCGTCAGTGGAAAAAAAGTATTCGTACATCCAATGCGCTTCTAACGTATATCGACAAGCCCCTAACGTCGCCATAACATTGGCACCCGCGCGTTGATGCACGTTGAAAGTTTTGTGCAAGCACAAAACTTCGCCGATTCCCTGATGCGCGCTGCTGACCATCGCCATAGATGAACGAATACCAACGCGCGCCTAACGCGCGTGATGCCTCCAGACGTTTCGCCAAAAAAGGACACACGTCGACGCGTGTTGGCGAGACATGTCGTAATGTGACAGCACCATAAATGAGCTTTAACCACATACTTGTTTGTATCGGGTGCAATTGCATGGTAATTGAAAACATGTGCCCAAGTCAACATTCCCGAGTGGTTCGGCCAGTACGAATAAGAAAGCATGTAAATCATTTAATACGGTGTGCATAATCAGCATGGCGTGATGCACCGGCTAAAACACATCCAATGCATATCACCAATGTTGTACACGCCAAGGTCGGGGGCCAAATGTATGAAGCCGGGTTATGGTTCCAAACCTGTGGTTAGCACGGATTTCCGGGGTTAGCGGCGAAGTCGCAATGTATGTGCCCGGGTTAGGCAAACACCTCGAGAGTTAACGTCGCCTACACTAACACCAAGAAATATCAAGTTTAACGTCGGGGTTAGGGACCGATTGGGCTCAAATCTATTCAATGGGATCATATTTAACAGAATTAGATACTCAAAACGTGAAATTTCATTAAATTAACTCTAAAATCGAACCGATATTAATGCTGCTGCTAAATCGGCGGCGATATTAATATTGTCGAATCGACGAATGTAAACTAAACAAATCGCCGCCGCTCGCCAGGAACAGGCTCACCAGTGACAAGGCTCGCTGGTGCCCAGCAGTGTTAGGGACCTATTAGGCCCAAATCTATTCAACGCGATCATATTTAACAGAATTACATACTCAAATCGTGAAATTTAATTAAATTAACCCTAAAATCGAACCGATATTAACGCTGCCGCCGCCCCCACCGCCGTTGGATCGGTGGCGATATTGTGAAATAGCGGTACGCGCCGGGAACAGGCTCAGCAATAACAAGTGTGCTGGTGCCTGGCGTTGTTGGGTACCGATTAGGCCCAAATCTATTCAGATATTGTCAAATCGGCGGCGCTATTCATATAAAACGGTGTCGACGGCAAAGCAAAGGAGTAAACTATTCTCACAAATAACATTATTTTGGTCAAATTAAACCAAAAATCAAAGCGATATTAATGCCGGTGCCGGCGCCGCCTCGGCTCACCGGCAACAGTGTCAGAGGGATTCCCCAAATCTATAAATAACGCATCGGTTAGCTAACCAAGCCGCGCTTTGGCCACATACATTTCCCATGACACATATCCCAACACCGACGTTAGCTAACCCCCTGCCCGCCCTTAACACCAGGGCCTGTATTCATGGGCTGGTGCCAGGCGTAGCCGGTGCTATACGCTAGCTCTGGGGTAGCTATCCGTGGGTTGGAGAAATAGGTCAAGTTGTATTCACCAATGTCCAAGCCGCCGCGGATAGCTAACCGTGAAGTTATTTATAGATTTGGGAATTCCCTCGAGTCGATAATATGAATAATGCCGCCAATGCGGCGGGAGCATTAATAACGGTTCGATTTTAGGGTTAATTTGATTAAATTTCACTTATTGCGTATGTAAATCTGTCAAAGATGATCGCATTGAATAGATTTGGCTCTAATATATTGCCGCCGATACGGCGGCAGCGGCCATGTTTAGTTGACGTTCGACAGTATGGATATCGACGTCGAAACGGCGATTTGTTTACTTTACATCCGTCGATTCGACAATATGCATAACGCCACCAACGCGGCATGATGCGTTAATAACGGTTCGATTTTAGGGTTAATTTGATTAAATTTCACTTATTGCGTATGTAAATCTGTTATGATAGCATTGAATAGATTTGCCTCTAATTTGGCGTTCTCTGTGGCGGAGTGGTTAGAGTGTTTGACTTTTTTTCTAGGTCAGACTCTTAATCTGAGGGTCGGCGGTTCGATTCCCTGTGCCCCCAGCTCTGCCAATTTGGATTTCCACCGCTGTGTATAACTTACAGCGTCATCAAAGGCCGGTTGCTCTCATACCATGTCTATGTGGTGTGGGAGGTTAAAAATCCCTTGGGTCGGTAAAAGTGTAGGCTCGGGCTTTCTATCGACCAGCAGTGGAATGAGGAAGACCATATATATATATCGGCAGCCGGCACACTAACCAACGCGGGTAGCAGTTAAACTAGATTTGAAACCAGGGTAGCTTAGCCTAGGATACGGTCGGCGGCTAGCGCTGGCATCGGCTCATGAATACGAATTTTCCACCGTTAGCCGGGTGGAGCTACCCTAGCCGCGGTTAAGGCCCTAGCACCAGCCCATGAATACGGCCCCAGCCGATAAAAAGTTGTTCATACATTTGGCCCCTGCTCGTCACATCTACCACGAGACATGATAGAAATCACTGGTCCACATTTCTAACGTAAGGCTTATTCACGTGTCTAAAGTAAACACGCCAAGAACCATTAGGTACAAGCGTACAGGCCCCCTCTCGGACGCGAAACGAATGTCATATAATCCGTGTGTATGTGTGTGTGTGTGAATGCATTACATGCATACATACATACATACATACATACATACATACATACATACATACATACATACATACATACATACATACATACACACATGCATGTGTATGTAGGCCCCTATGTATGCATACAAGCATGCATATATATTTTCTCTATATATGTAGGCCTATATATGTGTAAAAGTCTATATATTATATCTATATGTGTGTATTGGCAACGTCAATAAATCCAACAAGAAGGAAGTCTCTTTTCATCGCGGTGAACTCCTTTGTTTCCTGTGTAAGTGCTAGTGAGTCATACAATAGCAGTTTTGCCCTCCTCACTTTGGGGAGCTAGCTAACACACGTCCATCTAACCGGAGAAAGGGAACGCGGCACACGGGTCCCTCTGCATTATTATGAGTGTAGTAACACGGTGGGGTAACACAGCTGCACCATAAGCTGAGACCATAAATCCAAGATGGCGCTCAGTTGCCGTGACCTCTAGTGGGAAGGGGCGGAACCATCATGATGAAAATGATCCCTAGCAATCATTACTCATGTCAGCAGCTGTTTCCGATTATTGAATTAATGCATTACTACTCACTCAGATAAAGTATGTGTGTAATCATTATTAAGATAACAATAAAAGTCATAGATATAATTACGTTAAAATGCTCGACATAAATGCATTCATGTTTTGACACAATGTAACGGTTCGCATATGTGTACGCGTGCATGGTGTAGGTCTAAGGAATGGTGTGTGTATGTGTATGTGTATATATATATATATATATATATATATATATATATATACAATAATACCAATAAGTGTGTGTATTATAATATTACATATATATATATATATATATATATATATAATATATAGTATAGTTATACGAATCTTACCTGGGTACAGATGATGGATAACTGTTGTTTTCCCGAGGTACAACCTCGGCTAGTCATGAGCTAGGGAGAGAAGGAAGCATATCCGGGTCCAGCAATCTTTACCTCCTTATTCAGGATAAAAATGACTTTAAACTTCAAATTCAATGGATACTTCAATGTTTTCGTCTTGGCACAAGCAAACATGCTAGTCATCGAGAGTTGGGTGGGAGGGCCCTAGCCCATGACTAGCCGAGGCTTGTACCTCGGGAAAACAAGTTATCCATCATCTGTACCCAGTGAAGATTCGTATAACTATACTATTTTACCTCGCTACTAAGCCTCAGGCTACTCGTAGCCAAGGGAGACTTTATGTAACTCATTTTTATCCTTAATCCATTCAGTATACCTTCGTATTAACCAGTATTTATTTGAACAGATATACTGTCCAAAAAATCTCACCTGTCATGTGAACTTGACTTCGCTAGTCGTTTGTTGTAATATTTTGCAAACGATCTAGCTGTCTTCCAGCCTGCGCGCACTAGGATTCTCTTAACTGAAATCACTAGCTGCCGCTCCTTCGAGACCATAGCTCCTCTTGTCGAATGGGAAGCGTATCATCCAGTATCGACACCTGCCTCCTTAATCACTTTAAAGGTCCATCTAGCGAGCGTGTCTCTCGAGATCGCCTTGTGTGGTCTAATAAAGCTCACCAAAAGCTGTCTAGAATTTCGTAATCCTTTTGTCTTGGATATATAAGCCAGTATGGCTGACACTACACAAAGACATCGGTCCTTCAGGAAGCTATTCACATGTACCGTGGACAGTGGGTCCCCTGTGTGGTTTGATTTTAATAACTGATCAAAATCAAACGTCGCCTCCTTTCGATCAATCTCCAGTCCGTCTAGGGATAACACTACAATTGTTTGCCCCTTATGTCCTGTGACTAGCAGTAATAAAACTGCTATCTTAAATCCCATCTTAATATCTAAGTAATAATTACTCGGCCAAGACTTGACAAAATTAAAGACTATCGATACATCCCAAAATCTATTATACATTTTGGCCTCGGTGTATTTCTTTTGTAAACCGACCTTAAGAACCAGTGGATCACCAGGGCGCGTATGCATGAAGAATTATTTATCGGCTCTGGTGTTAAGGGGCGGGTCCGAGTTAGCTAACGCTGGCGTTGGAAATTCGGTCATGGGGTATGTATGGAGCCAAAGCACGGAGGCGTTAGCTAACCTAGCAGTTATTTATAGATATGGGAAATCCCTCTGTCACTAGTCTGTGCCTGTGTACAGTCGTCGATTTGACAATATTAATATCGCCGCCCTTGTAGCGGAGGCGTTAATATCAGTTCAAATTTAGGGTTAATTTAATGAAATTTCACGATTTGAGTATGTAATTCTGTTACATATGATCGCATTGAATAGATTTGCGCCTAATATATTGCCGCCGATGCAGCGGCGATGTTTTGTTGATGTTCGACAGAATGGATAGCGACGTCGATGCGGCGGCGGCGATTTGTTTTGTGTACATTCGTCGATTTGACAATATTAACATCGCCGCGTTAATATCGGTTCAAATTTAGGGTTAATTTAATGAAATTTCACGATTTGAGTATGTAATTCTGTTAAATATGATCGCATTGAATAGATTTGCGCCTAATCGGTCCCTAACCCCGACGGTAAACTTGATATGGGTAGGGGTTAGCGTAGACGCCTTTAAACTCGCAGAGTTTCCCTAACACTGCCCCATGCATACCGACTTTTCGCCGCTAACCCGGAGATCGCCGCTAACCACAGGTTTGGAGCGCTAACACCGACCCATGCATACAGGCCTGGTGTTTACCAATCATTTGTCCATCTACTCTTGGTAGGATACTAGACAATGCACATCTGGCTGCATTATTTGCACCAAAACATAACCCTTCATCCTCTAGCATTCATAAAAAATACTACTTGAGCTATTGTAGACTTTAAGGGCTTAACTTTCATAAGCAAGCAATGAAGTTCCCACTTCCTTAAATAACTAGTATATAATTTTACTGTTCCTTTCCTCCAGGCATGCGAGACGAGCCTTCGCTGGGTAATTTCGTCTAGACCAAATTGTTCTAAACTTATTCAAAAAAGGAATACCAGGAAGGGCGTTGTTGACCCGTCTCCGTGGGTTGTTAGCAGCCCTTGATGTCGTAGGTTTCTCTGTGATCTTGGAAATCTGAGACTGTCTCTCGGTCAATGTCACTGCCACGTGCCATGGCTGTGTGTCCCACTCGGGCACGATCAGGATTGCATGTGTGCGACCCATTATCTTCCAATCCAAGGAAAACTCATCCACTTGCCAACCATTTAGCTTTCGTGATGCAAACAAATCTACCTGTGGTGTGCCCCACTTAATGCAAATTTGTTTTAAAATGTTGTCATTCAACGACCATTCCAAGTGATCATGAAAATGCCAGCTTTTCTTGTCTGCTAAGGCGTTCTGACTACCTGGGATATGCACCACTATTAGCAATATATCATGCTTCCCAATTCCAGATCAATTTCGCTACTTTGTTCCAAGGTTTGGACCTAGTCCTTCCCATGTTACGAATGTAAGGCAGCGCTGTAGTGTTATCTGTCAACACTCTAACATGAAACTTGGGGATACGCACTAAGCTACATAACCCTAAATAAACTGTACTAAGTTCTAACACATTAATATGATCTGAAAATTCCATCATCTAACCAATGTCCTCCAGTTGCCTGACGATCTGTATGAGCACCCCATCCTTCTAATTACCCATCTGTCGTAACAATAGTGTTGGGTTCACCCATTCTAATGGGATTGGGAGAAGAATCAATGTTGGCCTACCACCATTGAAAATCGTCTAAACCTCCTGTTGAAATAGTCATCTTTCTCTCAAAATCTCATTTTGTACTTGCTAATGCCCAATTCTTGTATATTTCTAGCGACTTAATATGAGCTTTCCCATACAGGATAGCTGGGGCATAGGCTAGCATTACTCCTATTAATACTGCGACCTGCCTAATCTTAGGCCTCGTGAAATGCAGCAAATGGTCTGCTTTGGTGAAAAAACTTCTCCAGTCTTTGTTGTGTTATTGAAACGGTCATATCTTCTGTGTTTAACAGAAAACCCAACATTTTTTTAAAACTTTGGTTGGGGCAAAAACTGATTTCTTGTCCTGAATGTAAAATCCCAATTTAGTGAACGTTTCACACAAATCATCAACTGCTCTTTGACAGTTTGCCTTTGATTTTGCCATTATGAACAAATCGTCAATATATGGGAACATAATATGTCCCTTTCTAGCCATTAATGAAATTTTTTTTCAACCGCTTAGTAAATAAGCGAGGGGCACAAGCTAAGCCATTAGGCCCACAGGTGAACTCATAGAGTTGATCATTCCCAAACCAAACGGAGGAATTTCCTATCTGATTTTTGTGAATAGGTAGCGTATAATACGCATCTTTCAGATCCACACTGGCAAGCCAGGACCCTTTCGTGACCAAATTCCTATCCGTTTCGAGGGAAAACATCATAAAATATTTATATGTAACCAATTTGTTGAGCCTTGTCAAATCCAGAATCATGCAGATATCCCCCATTTGGCTTGGGTCGAGAAAATATATCCAAAATAAATTTGCCTTTCTCATGAACAGCAGTCTCTCTTATTCCACTCGGACAAAATTCCCACATGTTTATCTAACGCCCCTCTCCCGTTTACATCAAAACGATATGGAAAAGGAATTGTTTCCTGTAAAGGGTGTTCCGTAAAGGGAATGCATATTCCCTGCACTATACTCAGAATAGTCAAATTATCCATAATTTGCCACTCATCTAAACAATTAGTAATATTTTCCTGACTGGAAAATGCTTACAGGTGTTTCCGTGGCTACCAGCGTTTGCGTTGCAACCTCTACTTGTTCCCTGGGGGGGGGAACTGCTTCTGGGGAGTAAACTCCCTCCTGAAGGGACGAGTCCCTTCGTTCCAGCCGAAGGACTGGCGCTGTCCTCTGCGCTGTCCTCTGCCCCTGGGCTGGACGGCATAGCCCGAGCCCGACATCCGCCTCTGCGGGTGTGACGGTTGCGAAAATCCTGGGGCCTTCTCCTGAACCCTGCCACTTGCCACCTCTTTACCGGCATCAGTACATACTGCCTTAAAGACGTATTCGAAACGTCCGTACGAGAGGAAGTTGCTGGCGGCTGTCAGCATGGCAATGCCCCCGTCGATACGCCGGGCCAACGACGAGAAATTGTTCTCGCCCTGTATACGGTTTGCAACAGGAGCAATCGCCGTCAAGGCTCCCATTCCGAGTCGTTTGACTCAGGGACACCCTTCTTGTTCTCTTCTGAGATCTAGCCGGGAGCATCTGCTCCAGCTTCATGAGCGGCTCCTCCAGCCCAGGAGGGCCGGCGTCTGGCCCGCTTTCCTCCCCCGACACCGGGTGTACTGGGGAGGCTTGAACCTTCACCACCGGTGACGAGTCCTCATCATCAGATATGGGAGCTTTAGGCTTACTGAGCTTCATAGCCATACTAAGCCTCAGGTCAGAAACCTGCAACGATCAAATGAAAGTTAGAATGTCCTCAACCAAATGTCACAACAGGTTAAGAAAACCGCAGTTTGTGCATTCACTGGTGTTGGAGAACGTATTTACACCGTTCCAACACAGGCGTGAGAAATTTTTTCTCATGTGAGTGTCGTAGGGTTATAGTTCAAAACCAAAACCAAACGAGGGGTAGGGACCAGTCTATCGGTAGCCTCCCACACTCTCCATCCCGTACACTTCTCCCACCTGTGGCTAAAAATGCCAACAAGTTGGAGAAAATGCTACGAAATTCGGAGGTACGCCTTAGTAACGGAACGTGGGGAATCTTAATAGAAACCCAAGAACAAGTCCCAATGAGGTGTGGCTCCCAACTACACCTCTCTCCGGTCGGCAATTTACTGGTATTTACACCGTTCCAACACAGGCGTGAGCAAGTGTGTAATGTCGTAGGTGAATGGTATCGAAACCAAAACCAAACGAGGGGTAGGGAACAGTGTATCGGTAACCTCCCACGCTCTCTGTTCTGTACATTTCTCCCTCCTGTGGCTACAACGCCAACAAGTTGGAGAAAATGCTACGAAACTCGGAGGTACACCTTAAAACCAGTGGGGAATCCTTAAAGGAAACCCAGGAACAAGTCCCAACGAGGTGTGGCTCCAACCACACCGCTCTCCGTTCAGCAACGGGCGGCATTTTAACACATGTAAACAATGAACTCGAAACCGAAAATCCCTTACGACCCTTGTACTATCAACACTACGATCGTGTTTCCGCGCGAGCATCAAAACGTTAACAATGGCCGAAATACGGTCAAAAAACCAAGAATAATATTTAAATACTAACAAGGCTGATCATTTTACTGCGTGCAAACAAGGAAACTCGAAACCGAAAATCCCTTACGGGCCTCGTAATGTATTAACTTTGATAAATCAACGAGAAACGGTTTCCGAAAATCCCTTACGGGCCTCGCTCTGAAAGCCACTGCGGGAGCCTATTATCACTCAGTCGAGACACAACGACCGTTAAAAACGACCGAAAAACGGTAACTACCCAAGAATAAATATCCTCCTGTATTCTTGGTTCCTAAAAGCTCATTAATATGAAACCAAAAGTGTCATTAGCCTAGTAATAACACAAAATTTAAGCAAAAACTAACCTGGAACCACACAGCGTGTGTCGCTGTGCTTGGAGTTATGCTAAAATGCTGGACCCGGATGTGCTTCCTTCTCTCCCTCGGCTATGAGTAGCCTGAGGCTTAGCACTGAGTCAGGATCACGAAAAGAGGCCAATTGGGGAAAGTTGTCGGCGTCGAGCATGGATGTCGGCGTCGATCGGCATAATTATAATTTAGCATTGACAGGTGTTGGAAAGTCCTTAAATTTATCCTGAATGTAAAGGTTGAGAAAATACAACAACCTTATTTGTTTCTAGGATAATTTAATATAAAACAAAGAAATGCACTACACTTTAAGAATTGTGACGCCGACATCTGTTAAAGTTGTCAGCGTCGATCATTGGATGTCGGTGTCGATTGGTATAATTATAGTTTAGCATTGACAGGTGTTGGAAGGTCCTTAAATTTATCCTGAATGTAAAGGTCCATGGGTTATTTAATTTAATTCACATATAATATTTGGAGATGGGGAGGATATTTATGTCATGCGGTCTTTTCCTAAATTTTGCGCGCTAGTGGGTGTGTATGTGTGAGGCTGGGATACCGGGGAGGGGGGGGGGGGTCACATAAAGACACATTCACGAACCGTTCGCCACCAGTCAGGTAAAAAGGCTAGTGCCATGGCATTTCTTTGAATAATAAAACGTGTGTTTACGTCCCGCATCTAAATTAAAAGGGACGCGTGGGCATGCGCACTGGTCGTCAGAGGCAGCATGCAGTCCGTTCCGCCGCCATTTCCGCAGTGCCGTGGGTTATTGGCTTGCTTCACGTGTACGTTTGGCGGGCATTGTTCAACCCCCAAAACAACGCTCTGCAAAAATAAAGTTGGACTCGGATGTGGCCCTGATGAGCCTGGTGCTGGTAGGATTGTAGCCAAGGTTACACGTATCGTAATCGCCAGGCCGATTGCAATACTCGCTGGTTCTGCTTTAATAGCCCCGAGAACACATTTAAAGACACTGATTTACATATTTATATACTCTATAAATACGACGATTAAAATAAATGTACTAAAATAGTACCTATATTTGTGACTTAAATATCACTTTGTAATGCAAGTAGGAATATCCTAGGATACCAACAATATATTTGTATTCCAGTTGTCAATATTACTGTAATGCAGAGCAGCGTTGGACACCGAGGAGTAAACCGGCTATAAATTAGGTCATCCATATGCGAACTGACAATAGTGAATAGACACCACGCAAATACGTGCACCATTATGACCAATGTCAACCACTGGGCAATCACTAATTCTCATACTTTAACAACTCCAGACAATGTTGGATGGTGTGCTTACATGAATACGCACATGGATTAAATTTCAAATCATGGATAATATGGGACATGGAGGTCCCAGATATAACATGGCGGCGCCTGTGAATGACGTCGGGCCAGGCTCGGTTACATAGCTGCCCACCCCACTACCCGCACACCCAATGCGCAGTGAGCCACCGTCACTCACAACTAACATCCCCACTTAACAAATACCAAACCCCAGTCGCTGCCCACCTACTCACTGTCACCATGTCCTTGTGGTTAGGTATTACCACGTTACATTCATTGAGACCTATTGTGTAAGTATTCGTTATACACACCTATACATTTTTAGATACACATCCAATTAGTGTGCACTGGCCACTGCGTAGAGGTAAGTGTTAACATGGATGTCTTTCTGAACCGATGTCGGGACATAGGCAGCACACATAATATTGACTACACTGTATCAGTGTATGGTTGAGGGGGGAGGGGGGCAGGAGGAAATCCTCAGTAACGATATGTCGATTATATTTATTTGGACTGCTGCATAATGCCAATAGGGAATTGGAATCCGAGTCAGTTTGGAAGGATGCACTTCAAAGTGGCCGGGCTCCTTGGCGTGATGGCTACGCTCGGATTGGCGTTATTATTATTATTATTATTATTATTATTATTATTATTATTTATTTTAGGCATCCCTTCTCCGGGTACTAAGCACGCCTGCCATAACCGACCGCCCGTCCTGTCGGACCTGCCTACTAACATGTCGCCGTGTGCGCCACCCGCCGCCAGTCGTGCATTCATGTATGATGTACACACTTCCATATTGAATAGAACACGTCTCCAAAGCGAGCCAATGATTCAGAAAGATGAGCGCGGCTGATTTGGTACCCAAAGGGGAGGTGACCTGTTAGTGCGGCGGCCCCAACACCCGCCCCCGGCGTGGCCTGCCTGCTAAACCTATGGCGTTCGCGGATTTTCTCGCCGTCGTTACTGAGTGTGCCTACAACTAAAGCCTCTTCCACCAAAAGAAACTTACTACAGGCCAGATAAAACATGTCTCAAAACGACAAGTTAGAACCGATGTATGTCACGCCAGGCCAATTTGCTCATAATATAATCGGCACCAAAATAATATTAAAAATATGTATGTATGTATGTATGTATGTATGTATGTATGTATGTATGTATGTATGTATGTATGTATGTATGTATGTATGTATATGTTTAATATTATTTTGTATGTATGTATTATGATTGTATTATGTATGTGTTGTGTATGTGTTATGTATATATTATGTATATATTATGTATGTATTGTGTATGTAGTATGTATGTATTGTGTATGTAGTATGTATGCATTATGTATGTATTGTGTATGTAGTATTATTATGTATGTAGTATGCATGTAGTATGTATGTATTATGTATGTATTGTGTATGTATTGTGTATGTATTATGTATGTATTATGTATGTATATAACAGCCATTTCACACACCATACAAGTTTACATGAACAACACCATACATAAACAGCTTTTTTATCCAGATAATAAATAACAGCAATAATAGCTACTGGAAAATCGATAGCACATTATGTTAGCCTTCTCATTCAGGAACAGATGCTTGCCTCAAAACAAACTATAGATGTGCACATAAAGTATACTTGGATACATACATGCATGCATACATAGATACATACATACATACATAGATACATACATACATACATATACACATACATGCATACACACAGGTCCTGAATATTAAAACTACAGCGCTTAACACCTCCAACGTGCAAGATTCTGGTGTTTATAACAGCGCTATACAAATGCGCAGTGGTTGCAAAGACTATTTGCTTTGTTATATATTAATTATGCACAGATATACTAGTGTTGATGCCACTCCAACCTGGCCACGGGCGATGTAGTGCATACACGACACAACCCACCCCGCTTCAATATCCCATTGAATATTAAAAACACTCATAGTTCTACAAGCATCATTTCTCGATCCAGCTCAATTAATATAATTATTCTCTTCTATCCAAATGCCGGTAATTTAAAAGCTTTCTCGTAGCAGCACCGACAAACGCACCATTGTAAAACCATTACGCTCTAAAGGCTGGCCCCGTATCTTATTAGAGCATTTTTCTAGCCTATTTTCTCTCCATTCCAGCCACACTATCGGGTCAAAGGGGAGGCAGATGGCCTCGTTTAAAACTAAAACTAATTTTTACGATCTAGTTGGAGCAGCAATCTAAAACGAGTCGCATGATTTTGTATTTTACTAGTCGATATTATCAGTCCCAATCACGAGGAACATATTTAGTGCATCTGTATGATATTTGTCAAAATGTAGAAGTGTTTTGGCGAAATTTAATACATACGAAAATTGTCTACGCGAGACATGCGCGTGAATATAAACCAGCGTCTGTTCCCATGGCGGGAACGCCGGAGTTTAGTCGAGATGGAATTGGAAAATGTCGTCTGTTCACCATCGACGTGCGTTGGTCACAGAAACTATTTCATAATTAATTAAAAATCAACTGCCGCTATTAGACGGATGTAATAATTGCGGGAATTGTCTGTAACCAAAAAAAGGCATTATATATACGGCAATGAGAAGGAAGGGAACTTTCACTATCAATATAGGGTATTCACGTGACGACACGAACCGGATGCGCGGCCATTGTGGCGATATCAACCAGTAAACATCCCATAGAGTTTGCCTGTACGCGCAGTGGAAAACGTGTATTTCATTCAAAATTAATAGAATTCCGGAACCCTAACCTTATAAATTTAATATAATCTATTCGTTGAATATGTTTTCTATATGTGTACCAAGCAGTTTGTTTCTAAGTGGTGTAGTTTTAGAGATATTTCACTTTTTCTGTATGAAGATTGCTCACGGCCATTGACAATGCACTGGCACTGACACTCAGAATATCCCAACTTTCACTATTATCTCTGTTTTTAATACTTTCAGCGTAAATTGCTCTTAGGTTACATTAAATACTTCAGATCTTCCTCTTCAATCGCGCATTAAGATATTTTTAATCGATCCAATGAAAGCTTTAAAATTTATTTTACAAAAATAAATGCTCCACATAGACATAGCATTGCCGTATTTTACCCTTCGCGGGCAGTTTGCCGGTACGCGCAGTGCAAAACGTCAGTTTTATTCAAAATTAAAAGAAATCCAGAACCCTAACCGTATCAATTTAATATAATCTATTTGGTAAACATGTTTTCTATATGTATTCCAATCAGTTTGTTTCTAGGTGTTGTAATTTTATAGATATTTAACTTTTTCTGTCTGAAGATTGCTCATAGCCATTGAGTTTGCAGTGTGATAGTGTGTTATTATTGTGGTTACTATCGCCACAATGGCCGCACTTCCGGTTTGCGTGACGTCGGTGCATACCCTATATAGATGGTTATTTGTTTTTCAACCAGATATGTTAGGAGTGCCAATGATTGCCAAAATGTGTGCATGTCATCTGATAAATTGAAATAAAATGGGGATAAGAGAAAATGATATACACACATAAATACAGACACATAGGTACTTAATATAAATATACATCCATATATATATACACCCATCCATCCATACATGGATACGTACGTATAATGTAGACACGTAGGTAGAAAATACAACCCCACACGTAAGAAAATAAAGCGTGTACCGGACAACACACTGAATACTTAGCGGCCTAGTTACAAGTCTACTGAAAGAAAGCGGCGGACCTGACTCTCCATTGATCCATTGTATTTCACTGAGCCTCCGTTATCAGCCTCCCCTTTACGGAAATATCGGGTCTACCCACATCCTCAATACTAAGTAGGAATTTTTTTATCGATATAACAGCGTAATACATTTATAATTAACATATATATTAACAAAAACAAAAAAAAATAATATATTATTATAAAAAATAATATATATATAACATATATATATATATATATACGTGTGTGTACTATATATTTTATATATAAATATTTTTATTATATATATAACATATATATATATATATATACGTGTGTGTATGTAATAGGTAGAGAAGGAAGATGAGTGTTGGGTCGGACACTTTATTGAGCGTCTAGGACATGCAAAATAAAAGGGCATATCGGTAAAGTTTGAAATGTAGCGGCAGAGTGACTGCCCGGGGCAGATATCGCCCGGTGGTGGCGCTCGGGCCCGGCTAGCCGGGGCAAATCCCGGGCAGGTCACCGATTGGACAATAATATATGTAACAAAGTATACGAAATAATAAATAATAATGAAACTCCGCCTGTATTTATACCTGCATAATTGATTATACATCCTATAAAGTTAGGCTATGTAATAGGTAGAGAAGGAAGACGAGTGTTGGGTCGGACACTTTATTGAGCGTCTAGGACATGCACAATAAAAGGGCCAAAGGAGACCGCCTAAGCGTCTCCCCCCAACCCAACACCCGCATCCTCCGAGCATAGTGCCGCGGCCACCCTCAAGTCCTTCACTATCCTAACCCCCAGGGGAGTCTTAAGGTAGCTGTAGACAGTCTCAGAGGCCCAGTCCCCCCTGGCCTTCAATTCCTCGATTGTGGCTCTGCACATGGATAGGAAGGTGCAGCCTCCCCTCCTCAAGGAGTGAGACGAGAGGGTGGACGCGTCAAGGCCAGCCCTGGTGGCGAATATCTTGAGGGTCTCCTGGTAACAGGCATATGGAAAAGGAGAGGAGACCCCCCCCCAGAACATGGTATGCGGAATGCCGGGTCAGACGGGCCCGCCCTGATCTGGTGAAAATGCCTTTCGGTCCAGTGGACCGCACAGAGAGTGGTGTCGCAACACCTGGCGATCGGAATCTCAAGCACACGTTCCGTAAATTGAATTGTTTTCGAATGGCGCACAGTCAGCAGCATCCCCCATTCATAGAATGAGAAGTCCGATCTGAGGAGGGTGGAGTCTGACATGGTAACCTGAGACTTGCGTAATAATCCCCTAAAGGAGCAGAGGACCGCCACCCTCCATGCTACGTGGCCAGGGTTGTCAGAAAGGAGGGAGAAGATTTTCCGCAACATGTGTGGGAGCAGCGGCATTGCCTGGCGGGGAGTGTCGCCCTTGGCCCTACGGATTCCCTTAAGGGTAGCAGCCAGGACATAACCCCTATAGTCTATTGGCGGCTCATCGTTCATCCTTAAAAAGTGGTTCAGGCCACTTAGGTAGTTAAGGATTGAACGGTATTTCAATGAGCGGGCCAGCCAGGTAGCATAGAGGGCCACCTGCTCAACGGAACAAGGGATTGGAGCCCTGGAGGAGTGAAAAAGATTAACATATTCTAAATATTTGCGGATCTGCACCCCCCTTGTGATGGCCGAGTTTTTCGCGTACGACTGGCGCTGGTATTCCTGCTGCTCGCCCTTCAGCGGCAATATCACTGCATCAAACACGTGGCTACAGCAGAGTGCGCCGTTGACATCCACAGCCCTGATCCTATCAACGCTATCAGCTTTGTTTAGCCTACTTAGGGAGTCACAAATCACGTTTACGCTGCTGGGGATATAGATCGAGCTGAACGAGAAGTTGTTCTCGACCGACAGCCAGAATAGTTTACGGAGGAAGAACATGATCCCCTTACATCTGGACCTGCCAGTGTTCAGCGCTGCCCGAACAACCTCACTGTCGGTCACGATCATGACCGTGCTGTTTGACCAGCTTGTCCCCCAACGAAGGCAGGCTGCGTAGACCGCCCACATTTCTTGGATGTTGATGTGGGACGAGCCTACGTCAGGTGGAGGGAGAAGGTGGTGGTGGCCGGCATAGGAAATGAGGGGTTTGTTGGCTCCGTCGATAAAGGAGCCAACCACCCAGTCGTGACCATGGAGAGCTCCAAATCCCCACTTGGAAGCATCGCTGTAGGTTGCTACTCCCGGGGCAAACTTCCCGAGGATCCTAGCCTTGCCGTTGAATCGCCTCGCAAAGCGTAGCCACCAGTCCAAGTCCTCCCTTATCCCCTTGCCCAGTCAGGCTCTATGGTGAGGTTGTTTAAGGCTGGCCATTAGGTCGTATATGCGCCTAGAAAACGTCCTCCCACCCCTAATGACCTTGGAGCAGTGGGCCAGCAGGCCCCCAACCTGCTCGAGTTCCTTCTTAGATGCCTTCCTACGTCCCTGAAGACTGTGAAGCACTCCTATTGTCTTAGACAGTTTGTCCTGGGGGAGACTGAGCTCAAGGCTCAAGGAGTCTACGTCGATCCCGAGGAACCGGACCTTGGTGTCGGCCTTACTTACTTTCTTGAAGCTTACAAAGAAACCGATCCGTCTAAGGATCGCGATCAGCTTCCTCTGAGCCCTCTCGACCTCGGGCCTAGTTCCGCCCACGAGACAGAAGTCGTCCAGGTAGTTAACTATCCGGTCAACTCCCTCCCGAACACAGCATCTCACGATAAAGTCTGAGATCTTCGAGAATATGTAAGGGCTCGAAGAGAGGCCCATGCAGAGGCGGTTGTCAAGAAAGTAAGAAAAGGCCTGGTCACCGGGTCTCTTGTAACGGAGGCCTTGGAGGTGGCGGTCCTCGGGATGGATTGAGACAGACCTGTAGGCATCCTTGATATCGACAGTGCCGAGAGCGTCACCCCATTCAAGCATGTCTGTCACGTCGTCGAGACCTTTGTAGGAGAACTTAAGGCATACCTGGTCCGTGAAACCATTGACAGAACAGTCAGGCGGAACACTGCAATCGATGACCACGCGCCCACCCCCGTCGTCCTTGGGGACGACGAATGCATCGTGAGTGCAGGGCGCGGGGGCAGTGACGGCGGAGATGAGACCATCTCGTTCCTCATCCCTGAACTTCCCGTCAATGATCCCTCCCTCCCAGGCTGACTTCCTGCGAGTCTTAGCAGGGGCGTAGTTAGCAGAACAACCGGGATTGATGACCCGGAAACCGAACGTAACTCCGGTCATGATGTATAACCAGTCGGGGTCGGTGTCGCCACGCAGAAATAACTCAGTGAAGACTCTACATGGTCTGAGCTGAGTGGAGACACCGGCAATCTTTTGAGTACAATCACAGTAGCCCCGAACACACTCTCTGGTGACCTTAATTGTCACCGGCGTGCCCCCTTCAAGTTCCCTAATGTGAACTCGGAGGCTGCCCCCCTCAACTTGCTCGACGAACAAGCGGTCATAGCGACTGGAACCTGCCGGACTTAACCAGCGCAATCCAACACCCGGAGATTCATCATGAATCCGGCTTTCCCTAGTCCCCCCCAGACTAAATGTATTGACCCCGGCAGTAGAAGAACTAACAACAGTATAATGAACATTGTCATCGGGGCAAGGATCGACAGTATCAGTCTCAGCGGGGTCAGGCGTACTCGCGTAACTAACAGCGGGGAAAATAGTCCCAAGGTCTTTCCCAGCGTGACCATGGTTGGCGCCCAAAGGGGCACGATCAGTGGCGCCGGGCATATCAGCACCAGAGTCATAAGCATAAGCGTGCTCCGCTCCTGGGTCTGGCGATTATCGGTTCTAAGAATCCGCGGCTTCCTAGGTCATTCTTTGCACTTCTGTCGTGTGTGTGACTTCGATTCACACACGGAGCAGGTGTGTGAGAAACGACAGCCCGAGCGTGTGCAACCCGTGTCGCCGTTCCAGGCATAGCACGACCCATGTACCCCACGGCCAGGAGAGTGCTTCCCGACACTGCGTTGCCAGGATCCGCCCTTTTTCTGCTTCATGTTGTGAGGGCCGTAGTGCTCTATGCTCTCGTCCTGATGCGCCTTACCGAACGCGGAGAAGCTGATGGTCTCCCCGAGCTTGCGTATTGCCAGGACGTGGTCCACGTGCGCAATGTCCTTATAGTGGTCCTCCGTCGATCTTGCTGACACAAAGCTTACGCGTTCGATGAACGCCCTATAGTCCGATACGGTCAAGCCTGGGATGTCCAAGCACCATTTACAGGATGCTTTTATCAGCTCGTGGGCGTTCATCTTCCTAACGTCTTTTCCTTGCCCGTACTTACGCAGCGACCACTTACTTCTTCTCCTACGCGAAGAGCTCCCGCTGCTCGACCTGGACGACCGCCTCCTCCTCCTACTCGACCCTCGTGAATGTCGACGAGAACGACCGTAGGAAGAGTGTCCGTCATCCCGGTCGAATCCCTTAGTCCAGGATGGCGGAGGGAGGGCTGCTTCAGTCGTCCTTCTACGGTCGTCCGTAGTCGCGTCGTCCTGGCAGGTCGAATGCGCATGGGAAGTGCGGTCGCCTCCCCGTCGTCCCTCATCAGTTGTCGTCGTCCCGCGTCGACTCCGTCGTCTGTCACGCTCTTCCATCAGCGCAGCTAGCTCGTCTTCCAAGTCGGCGACGCGCATCTCAGACTTTATCTTGTCGATTGCCTCCCGCGAGTTTCTCTCCCGGTCGTCCAGCGAGAGAGTCGACATCGCTGAAGTTGTCGCTGAAGTTGTCGCCGAATCCATCTCGACATTCTCGTAGTGGTCGGCTGTTGTCTTACTGTTCTTTGCCGATGCTTTTCCACTGCGTGTCGACATGGTAGGTTCGGCAAGTGTGTCGATGCTTCTCCGGGTGCAGTCAACTCGATCCTGTTTGTCGTGTGGGTGTCCGCAGTCAGAGCAAAAACCTGTGCCTGGCATCCTATCCAGTGATAGCCTGCCGATCACACATCCGACGCTTTACTGCTGCACGTAGCAGCCCCTGACTTTTGCTCATATATATATATATATATATATATACTCAGGCAGTTACTTCAGATTAATCTGCTTAGTGCGGCCTGATTATGGCTAAACCGCTTAAGGAAAACAATTAAGCCGCTATTGTTCTGAGTGCGTTGAAACCATGACTGTTGATCAAGTTACTAAAGACTAATCCGCTTAATCCGCTTAGCGCGGGCCGCTTGCAGCTAACCCGCTTAAGGAAAACAATTAAGCAGCTATTGTTTGAGTGCAAGGCTACTACCGGGGACAGTGTTCAGCAATGATTATCGAATAACTTCAGCAAATTCATAGCAAAAGATTTCGTATTTTTACGATATATGTACTATCGACAGACATATTCAGCACACATTCGAACCATGTGTCAGACAAATTCGACACACATGTCCGAGTATAGTATGAGGTTAAGGATGTACGATTAGGTCGAATATAAGTTATTTCAACGATACCGTCATCCTGTGATCCGGTCCCCTACACTCTACCGACACGCTTGTCATCGACAAAGTGATGGTCGACACTCAGGTAGCATGGTGGTCGAATCCGTGCGATCCTCCCTCGCTTAAAGTCGTCCTAGCAGCCCGGTAACACACACAGGTAGCAGGTAGACTGTGTTGTTGCTGTAAGGAGGCCTATAGCAGGTGCGCCTGAGAGTGGGTGCGACTGCTCAGTTTGAAATGTAGCGGCAGAGTGACTGCCCAGGGCAGATATCGCCCGGTGGTGGCGCTCGGGCCCGGCTAGCCGGGGCAAATCCCGGGCAGGTCACCGATTGGACAATAATATAAGTAACAAAGTATACAAAATAATAAATAATAATGAAACTCCGCCTGTATTTATACCTGCATAATTCATTATACATCCTATATATGTATATATATATATATATACCCATGTAAGATTCGTCTAACTAATCTATTTTACCTCGGTATACAGCCTCTGGCTAGCCACAGGCTAGGGAGACTTTACGTAATAGCATTTTTATCCTGATATTCTATTATTTATCGCTTATCTCTTCAAACAAGCATGTAATATCAATTGTATATAATAAAGTGAGATTGAAAGTTTTTGTGTGTCTCACCTTCATCATCTAGTCTTGGAGCAATCGTTTTGCAATCCCACTTTTCCAGTCTCTTATTGTAATGTTTTGCAAACGATCTGGCTGTTTTCCATCCCGCATGTGCCAGGATTCGTTTCACCGAAATGCCTAGCAATCAAGCTTTTGAGACCATTGCTCCCCTTGTTGAATGCGATGCGTATCGTTCCATATTAACTCCAGCTAGTGTTAACACCTTAATTGTCCATCGCGCCAGAGTGTCCCGCGAGATGCCCTTAGGTGGCTTAATAAAGCTTATCAACAATTGTCTTGAGTTTCTAATACTTTTAGTCTTGGATAAATATGCCCATATGGCTGAAACGACACATAGCTTCTGATCCTCGGCGAATCTTGTGACACTCACTGTTGACAGGGGATGTCTCAACCTATTTGATTTTAATAAAGTTGTTAAATCAAACGTTGCTTCGGTCTTGTCTATTTCAAGACCAGTTAGTGAAAGGGCGACTATTGTCTGACCTCTGTGGCCTGTTACTAACAGAAGGAGCATCGCTACTTTAAAACCTAATTGTTTTATGTCCAGATGTTTGTTGTGTGGCCACTGTTTAAATAATTTAAACACTAGCGACACATCCCAGAAACGATTGTATTTCGGTTTCGGGGTGTTCCCTTCATATATAGAACGTAACACCCAGTGAATGATGTGGTGTTTCCCTATCGTCCGACCATCTATTCGTGGGATAATTATAGATAAGGCACATCTCGCCACATTAATGGCTCCATAGCCTAACCCTTCATCTTCTAGCATCCTGAGAAACCTTGCTACCTGGGATATAGACGGGTTCATAGGTTTCACTTTCTTGATTAAGCAATGCACGCCCCACTTCTTTAAGTATGTGGTATCCATCTTGACTGTTCCTTTCCTCCACGCATATGACACCAACCGTTGTTGAGTGACCTTATCTAAACCGAATTGTTCTAGATATTTATTTAGAAAAGGAATGCTAGCAGCGGTGTCGTTGATACGTTTCCGTGTCGTGCCAGTGGGCCTTGGTGCGTCAGGTTTCCTCGGGATCTTTTGAATCGGAGGCAGCCTTTGGCTGTCGACATTAACACCGCTAGCCACGGTTGCGTGTCCCATTTTTGTTGTTGTAAATATAGTTTATTCATTGAATAAATTCTTTTGTCAGCGCCGTGGCACTGGTCTTCCAGCCATGTGACAATACAGTTATTTACAATATATGCAGCTAGCCCAAATCAGCTGAAATAACAATATCAAACATTCAAAGACTTACATATGGTATAGTTTGACAATTCACATACAAAAATAGCAGTTATATGTTGTATTCCTACACACTTGATACATACATGTGTATTGATTAGACCTTTACATTACGGAGTGGTTAGGTACATAGTTTTCCTTCATAGGTTTGTATGCCTACTGTCGTGGGGTGATGAAAATGGGAAATATTGTGCCTAGAGCGGGACTCGAACCCACATCTCTTTGCATTCCGGGCCAGTGTGCTAACCATTACACCACCTAGGCTCCCTGATATCAACACACTCCCCACGCCTACCTGTCTATGTGGTTACTTGCCTGAGAGGTCAGTGCAGACCACTACACTCGTCCCCCTGGAATTGTAAGTCTTGTAATGCTTACAATTACATACATACAGGCAATGCACTAACACATACATACACAGGGTAGGTTCAACAACCATACAGCGCAAAGCTTGTACAGGATCCTGATCACGGCAACCAGTGTCGTGGGGGTGATGAAAATGGGAAATATTGTGCCTAGAGCGGGACTCGAACCCACATCTCTTTGCATTCCGGGCCAGTGTGCTAACCATTACACCACCTAGGCTCCCTGATATCAACACACTCCCCACGCCTACCTGTCTATGCGGCTCCTTGCCTGAGAGGTCAGTGCAGACCACTACACTACTATGTTATGAATTGCAAAACTATCATGTTGTTGGAGTTAACATTTTGAGATGGAGTGAGTGTTAGTAGAATGGTTTGTTTATTCTGTTAGATAGAGTGTAGTTAGCTTATAGGGTTATGCTTAAAAGGTTAATACCTCAGGTGTTTTTTTTTTACTACATGACGTAGTTTGAGTAAGTAGGTTGTTAGTAATGATGGGATAAACAATGCTTGGAGGATTGTATGTTTCAGTCATTTAGTAGTCTAGTACAGACTTTATTTATTAGTGTCTATGTTCGGGGACGATGAGGATCATGTGCGTTTCCTCCAGTCGTATCTTCCTTGCTACTCTGCTTATGATGTTGAATGGGGGGAAAATGTAAAAGAATTCATTTCGCCAGATCATTGCGAATGCATCTATGTGCCATGCATTCGGTTCTGGATGCCATGACACATACCGTTCTCATTTACAATTATTTTTGGAAGCAAATAAATCTATTGTGAGCTTACCCCATTTTTGACAAATTTTGTTGAAAATGGTTTTATTTAGTGACCATTCAAGATGGTCATGGAAAATCCTACTCTTTTTATCTGCCAGAGTGTTTTGTATGCCTGGACTGTGTGCCACCGTTAACCATACTTTGTTTTTTTGCGCCCAGTTCCAAATGAGTCCTGCTATCTCATTACAGTGTTTCGATTTCGTGCCTCCCATGTTTCTGACATAAGCCATAGCTGTTGTGTTATCAGTTAGAATGTGAACATTGTTTTTGGGTACTTTTACGAGGCTTGCTAACCCGAGGTAAATAGCTCTTAATTCTAGAACATTTATATGATCTGAACTCTCACTTTCTAACCATCTCCCTCCTGTCGCTACATCGTTGCGATGTGCTCCCCAACCTTGTAACGAAGCGTCAGTCGTCACGACTGTGTTGGGTTCTCCCATTCTAATGGGATTGGGAGACTCAGTAATATTTTCCAACCACCAGAAGATATCTGTTAATCCTTCGTCTGAAATAGTCATTTTCTTTTCGAAATTACCTTTAGCTCGTGCTAATGCTAGATTTTTGTCTATTTCCAATGACTTTATGTGTGCTCCTCCATATAGAATAGCTGGGGCATACGATATCATAATGCCAATAAGGACGGCGACCTGTCTTATGTTTGGCCTATATATGTCTATCAACTGGTTGGCCGTAACCCGAAACTTATCTAGTTTCTGTTGTCTAAGCGACACCGTCATAGTCTTGCTATTTAAGATAAAACCTAAGCATTTTAATTTCGTTGTCGGTAGAAAAACAGACTTATTTTTATGTATGTAAAAACCTAGCAATGTTAACAGATGGCATAATTCTGTGACTGCTTTTTGGCACTGATCGAAAGTTTCACCAATAATAAAGGAATCATCAATATATGGAAACATAGTGTGTCCTTTCCTTGCCATTATTGAAAAAATTGGTTTTTAGCAATTTGGTAAACAGACGGGGTGCACAAGCCAACCCGTTGGGTAAACACGTAAATTCGAAAAGTGTTTCATGCCAAATGAATCTTGGAAGAACTTTCTGTCATTCTTACAGATTGGTACCGTATAATAGGCGTCCCTTAAGTCGACACTGGCTAGCCATGAATCGGGAGTAATCAAATCTCGAGCTGTTTCCAGTGAAAACATTTTGAAATGCTGATATGCCACCATCTCATTTAACTTGGTTAAGTCTAAAATCATTCTTATTTCGCCATTCGGTTTCGGTCTAGAAAATACATTTGAAATGAATTCACCTTTCGTATGCGGTACCTGCTCTATAATGCCTTTTGCTTCAAAAAGATTCACTTGGATATTTATTTGGTCTTTTTCTTCTGCATTAAAGTTATATGGAAATGGGATTCTCTTTTGTTTAGGCATTTCAGTAAATGGGATTTTAACTCCTTTTATGATGTTCAGAATTTCCTTATCTGTTGTAATGTTCTGCCACTGCTCTAAACAATTTAAGATGTTTCCTGCTTTAAACATGCTTACGTAAGTCTGTGTCTCCTCCGTAACCATGTCCGTGGCTGATGGCTGGAGTGTTTGTGTGGAACATGTTATTTGTTCCCTGGCCTGGGGAACTGGGGTTTGGGTGTGAACTCCCTTTTGTATCCCCGGTTCTCGCTCCAGTTGGATGGCTGACGGTCTCCTCGGCCTCTCCCTCGTGGGCTGAATCCGAAGGATGGGCCTCCTCTTGTCGGTCTGGCTCCTCGTCGGAACCGAAAATCCGAACGTGGTCTCCGGAACCTGGCGGAGTTGTCAAACTTCCGGCCTTTTGTGTCAGTGTTCTTAGCACTCTTGTTGCACTTCCACTTCTTTGTAGAGATGAGCCAACTGTCCCCCGAACATCTTGCTCTTGTCTAAGGGTTTCCCCTTGACTGGTGTGGGGGCTAAGTACAGAGTGTACTCTTTGCCATCGCTGTCGGTGACTTTCTTAGATCTGGCTACTTCCTTGCCAGCGTCGGTGGTAACTGACTTGAAAACGTTTTCAAATCTGCGATTAGTCATGTAGTTGCATGCCGCTGGAAGTAACGCAATGTTACGGTCCAGGCCCCGTGCCAACGAGAACTTATTCTCCGTTTGCATGCGGTTAGCGCTCCCAATACCACTTTGTGGATAGTGCAAAGGACGGTTTCAAACCTACGGCGTTCGTCCGAGAGGTGGATACCAGCGTCCATCTCTTTGCTGAGAGTTTCTGGGATCCCTTTGATACCCGAAATCTGTTCGGTCAATTTATTGATCACTTCTACTGGTTTAAAAGTATTGAAGTGACCTTTAATGGTCTCCCTCATCATCGTAGTTGTGTGGACTTTCTTCGCCTTTGGTTTTGCGCACATTTTGCCTACTTTCACTCCTATCTTTGCATACACACCCGCGCGTTCTATGTCCGAATCGGACTCAGTTGAGGAGGAATTCTTCTTCTTTTTTGTCTTCTTTGACTTTTTCGCTTTCTTGGCCTTGGAAGCCTTTGTGAACTCGTCCCCAGAGCTGCTGACTGTTTACCGCTTCCTTTTAGCGACTTTCGGTTTCGGAACCTTGTAAGCCGACTCCGTGTCATCGGATATGCTTCATCTTTTGGTCCATGATTTTCGAAATCGTGGCCTCCAAATCCCCTGGTCGGATTTGATCGTCGCTGTCCCTACCAGATGGTAAGTCTGCTCCGGGCTGCGGTGACGGCGGAGCCGTGTGTGCCGGTGACGAGTCATATGCTGTAGGTGCGTGACCCTTGGTTGCCGCTGGCAGTGCTTTGTTGCGCTTAGTGGCCATCGGTTTCTGTAACAAAGGAAAGTGTTACTAATCACCGGAATCCTCTCAACTGAACACAATAATTGTGACGCCAGGTAAACCTGGGTTGAGGTATGAGTGGTACAGTTTTACGTGTTTTACAACGTTCTCAGTACAGGCGTGTAAGCTAAGTTTATGCCGTAGGTGTGTGGTATCGAAACCAACAATACGGGGGTCAGTCGTAGACCGCCCACACTCTCTGTTCCGTACACTTCTCCCACCCACGGCTCCTGCACCAGCAAGTTGGAGAAAATATTACGAAACTCGGAAGCTCGCCTAAAAAAAACGGTCTGGGGAGTCTATAAAAGAAACCCAGGATCATGCCCAACAAAACCCTCTTTATGGGTCGGAGGAATTTCCTTAGGAGATGTGACTCGGGTCAACATCTCTCCCTGTCTGTATACAGGTGTCGATAGAACAAAGGAGTATCGGTTTCGATCGTGACACAAGCAAACATTGTTCTATCCTTGTGTTAAAAAACATGTTTAAAGTCCAAAAGGGACCTGAGAAAGTTGTGAACTTCCATAATGTTATGCTATAGTGCATCCGTTATAAGTTAAACTAAGTTTGAAATACTTACAGTTAGATTTAGTCGGTTAGTAGATAAATCCTGCTGGAGCAACTGAGCGAACGTCCTCCCGTTGTGAGTTGCTTATGCTAATTGCTGGACCGGAAGTGCTTCCTTCTCCCTAGCCTGCGGCTAGCCAGAGGCTGTATACTGAGGTAAAATATATATATATATATATATATATATATATATATATATATATAAAATGGCATTATATATATAACGCTAAATGGATTATGCTGTTATATCGCTAAGAAAATGCCTACTATATATACACTGATGTTAATGGTAAACACAATTAATATTGGTTGAATGGGTGAAGGCTAACATGGCCGCCGCTGTGCTTTCCGGCATGAAGCTGCACAGGTATCGCAGTAAACATTCAACGTAATCATAAATTGTTGCAGACGACAACCGAAAGCTGTCAATGCAAGGAGAACACTTGCCAGTTCAATAGAAACACAGGGGAAAATTTCACCAACCACTCTTAATAATTGTGGGCACAAAAATATAATGATTGCAGAATTAAAAATGATAAGCAATTAGTGTCCAGGGGCCGTATGCATGGAGCGGTGTTAGCGACCCAAAACGCGTTTATGGCGGGATTTCTGGTTTAGCGCAGAAAAGTTGGTATGCATGGAGCAGTGTTAGGCCAAACACCGCACGTTTAAAGTCGAAGAATGTAAACCTGCCCCCTAGCAGGTTTACAGCGGTGTTAGTGTTAGGTTAGTGTCAGGATGGACACCAAACTATTTAATGCTATCATATTTAACAGAATTACATACGCAATAAGTGAAATTTAAGCAAATTAACCCTAAAAACGAAGCGATATTAACGTAGCAGCCGCATTGGCGGTGATATTACTAGTTATATTTTCGAATCGACGAACGTAAAGTAAACAAATCGCCACCGCATGGACGTCGCTTTCCATACTGGCGGCGGTTTGTTTACTGTACGTTCGTCGATTAGAAAATATAACTAGTAATATCACCACCAATGCAGCTGCTGCGTTAATATCGCTTCGTTTTTAGGGTTAATTTGCTTAAATTTCACTTATTGCGTATATAATTCTGTTAAATATGATAGCATTTAATAGATTTGAGCCTAATATATGGCTACAAACGCAGAAGGATTTCCCAAATCTATAAATACATTCACGTTTAGCTAACACTCACCGTTTAAGCGCCCATGCATACGGCTTGACATAGTTCTCGACGACGCCGATAACCGGAGATAGGTACCCGGAGTTGAGGGATAACACCACACGCCGCTAACACCGCTTCATGCATATGGGCCCAGGTATTGGGCAATAACTTATATACCACACACAACATTCGTAATAATGGTCTAGAAATATAAACACCTCTATTATTAAGTATAGTATGCCTCAGTTTCTCAAATTAAAAATGATATATTTATAAATAGTTTTATCGAATAAATAATAGTAGCACTGCTAAATAAAAATTCAGTCACATACATAATAAAAGAACGATGGCGAGGAATTGAGCTCGTCATCTGTGCGTCTGCTAACATCACGTGGTGCCCGCCATATTGGATTTGGGGATCACGTCACCCGTAGTATAGCGGGCGCCCTCCAAGCCGACTCAAATAACATACTCATACCGTCCCTGCATTCCAGTACAGCGAGACAGTGGGCAATATTACTGTCATAACAAAATACCAGTCTCATTCCATTACAAATACAAAACACGTTAATGAATTTATTATTGAACTCATTAAAAGATCATCAATTTAAGTAATCAAGTCTTCAATATTTCAGATACAACACAATCTGACTATATTATTAGCAATGTGAACAAAGTAGCTTGCAACAATACAAGCGAAGACAGGATTGCATTTATCAAGTCATTTATCAAATAAGTCCAAGATGGGTGGGTGATGAAGCTACGAATGAGTCATTGTGGTTGGTCTGATTCGGGGCCTGATAATATCTGAGCCGCTTGTTTGGACTTTCTAAGCACAACGAATATTCGTACATCCAGCTTGGAAGCATCCGATGTGCTCTCCAAGCATTTTGCACGCTTTATTGCAGCAGTGCTGCAAGAGTGGCTGACGCGAGTAGTTCCCGTGCAAGGCTGAAGATGTCGCTAGTGGTGGTTGCGCCGGTATTAGTGTTTCCGGGCTCATTTTGTGTGCTTGTCTTGAATAGTGAATAGGAGAGACAGAAACAATTGCCACTCTAACACCGGAACCTAATTTAGAAAACACCCGTGTGTATAAACACATACATCTAATCGACCGACCTTGGTACAGACTTTAAGTGGTCCATTTAGGGAAGTGGTCGGTTTAGGGTGTTACTGTTAGAATATGGTTACAATGATATTGTTGGGACCCAAATAAAGCGATCGATATAGGGGAGTGGTCGATCTGCGGAGGTGGTCGGTTAGAGGTGTTAATATATATAAAAGGAAAACAAGTTAAAGATTCAATTTACCACAAACGAAAATATGGAAAAATGTACTAAATGAATTAACCACACCAATTTTATGACAATTTCTCAACACAGATATCGACTCGCATGTAGGATTTGAGCGGGTACGGCACCGTAGAGCTGTCTGTGTAAAGCGTTCAGATTCCATCCCCAAATGCAAATTCCATACGCTATATGACATATAGGTCATGTACTGATAATGGCTCCACTCACACACACCTGTATGCAGATAGTGCCTTGGGTGTACACGTGTCTAAGTCTGTCCGTATGTGCGTGTGGGCAACATTTCTTTGATACAATGACTGTATGTATATATGTTCTACTCATTTACGTGGCTGAGAAGAACTGCATAATTTATTCACATGAATGAAACCGGTCGATAAATTGTTTGCAGGTGCTACCATCAACATATGTCACGTGACCGCGGATGACCGGAATAATAAGCTCCCCATTGCCATTTCGCATATACTGCACTAATCATCCACAGATTTGAATTATCTCAATAAAATAATCAAATATATATCATTTGGTTATCCCCACAAATGTATAGTTCATGAGGGTAATAATGGACATTAGAGAAGTATGTCGAGAACATAAAATATCACACTGGCTATTATTCGCAGAGCTGCTCTGCGAATAATAGCCACCAATACTCTTATTCGTAGAGCTGTGCATGCGCTGAAAACGCCGTCGACAGCAAAACAAATGCGTACGGCCATTGAGTTTGCCGATATGCACAGTGCAATATGCTTTCTGATTTCTAGCATTGCATTTACACCAATCTAATCAGCACATCTTATACCATCTGCATTTAGATTTAGACAAATCTAGTCATTCAGACTAGTGTTAGAAGTAGAACTATAGCCAGAGTCGTATTTTAATCATGTTTTTATTCATATCCTATGGTTAATAACATCTGTAGCACTAGGAAATTGGAAGTGTTAATCAGACATTGGTTATATATTTCTTTGAAACATGTTTCTGTTAACAGATTTGACATTTTAATATTTAGAACAAGAATTACAAATGGTGATTTGAACATCAGTCTGTAAAGTGAATGAAATTGTATGTTTCTTAGTTCAAAATGCTTAATCATGGATAGTTGTGTCTTAAATATATTCATTATATTGCATGCATGCATCTATGTTTACGCCAAATTGTTCTGTATTTCAATTAATTTTGAATGAAATCAAAGTTTTGCATGGCGCGTATCGCCAAACTCAATGGCCGGGCGCCTTTGTTTTGCTGTCGATGCCATTTCCAACTCATGCGCAGTTGGAATTACGAACATGTCTATCATGAGCGAGACTATTCATTGCCCCGATCAAATTCTGCTATTCATGAGGGTTATTTTTAAACTGCTAAGATCAAATTCTGTTATTTATGAGCATGACTTAATAACAATAGTGCTAAAATTGAAAAAACGGCGAATGGATGGCAGCCAATGTCACCTCAAATAATAGTCATTCTTCCACTAGTTTGCAGGACAGCTCTGCAAATAATAATCATTCTTCTGCTAATTCACAGAACAGTTCT
Source organism: Branchipolynoe longqiensis (assembly GCA_030323885.1). NCBI lineage: Eukaryota > Metazoa > Annelida > Polychaeta > Phyllodocida > Polynoidae > Branchipolynoe > Branchipolynoe longqiensis. The sequence continues at coordinate 8,683,659 of CM059190.1, forward strand.
GTGGATAAAAAACATGCACACTTAAGCTCTGTGTCAGGGTGGATAGCTGTCACTATTTTGGAAATGAACAGAGCAGCTCTGCAAATAATAACCAACTGATAACCGTAAGCTTTGTGGTCAGTGTATATATACCGATTACCATTTTGGGAACGAGAAACTCTGCAAGTAATAGCATATCTTCAGTAATTCACATAGCCGTATTTGAATAATAGCTCTACCACACTTTTACTTGTAGGGTTTGAACAATAGACGACGAGATCGCCATTCCGACTGCGCATGCGCTGAAAACGGCGTCGAGAGCAAAGCAAAGGTGTATCACTGTATGGGCATTGAGTTTGCCGATACGTGTAGGGAAAAACTTAGATTTTATTCAAAATTAATAGAAATACATAACAATTTGGGTTAACTATGTATGCACATATGCAATATATTGATCTGGTGAACATATCTAAGACAAAACTAGCCATTAAACATTTTGAGCTAAGCAACATACAATTCCACACAAAACAATCAGTCACTTTAAGGCTGATATCCACATCACCATTATTAATTCTTGTTCTAAATATTAAAATGCCAAATGTGTCAACAGACACTTGTTTCAGAGAAATATATAACTAATATTTGAAATTGGCAGAGCTGGGGGCACGGGGAATCGAACCGCCGACCCTCAGATTAGGAGTCTGACCTAGAAAAAAGTCAGACACTCTAACCACTCCGCCACAGAGAACACCACATCTATTTCCAACACTTTCTGGCGTGGTACACATGCAATGGCCAATGCTGCATCTTCCCCAATCCCCGTCATAATATGCTCATGGTGTCTGTCTAAAACCCCTGTCCCATCATGTTATTATGCTATCGAATGAAAGCAGCATATAGCGTTTGTTGCGACAAGACAGCACATTATTGATCTAGATGCGGACCGAAATAATGCATGGCCCGGCGCCGAGTGACCGGAGTACTAACAGTTCTCGGGACGGCGTGGCGAGTAGTGCTCCGGGAATGCCGCCACTGCACGTCTACAGGCGGTGTGCAGCCAAGTGCGCTTGTTACCCAAGGGCCGTGACGTTAGTAAGCCGGCACCCGACCTGCACACAGGCATGCCCATTCCATTCCAAAGTAATGATTCATATACAACTAGGCGTAGAAAGGAACTAGTGATCTCCACAGCACACACGGTTAACTAAATCAATTACACGAATGAACTATGGTTGACATTTAACGTTAAAGTTGCATAGTCCGATGGTTTTGAGTTTCTATCATTTTCTGAGTTAAATATATTAAATTGATTGTCATAGCCTCCCTTACTTTAGTTTGAAGTAACTTTTATTTTAAATGTCTAACTTTTGAGATATTTGAAGTGCAACCATCCACAAATAATTTTGGCAAGCATTCCAAAACTCTGATACCGTAGGCTTCTGCAGTAACAGGTTCTATTACATTGGCTCTGTATGCCCTTTTGTGTGGTGACAAGTGCTTAATATGCGCACCAGTATCTAAGTTTGATATGTAGAATCAAATCTGGATAATTGTTTTTGTTTTGAAAATTTGATGTTTTCATCGGACTATGCAGCTTTAAACTCGGGCTCCAGTTGATTCTATACAGTATACACACATAACTAACACCAATATTAAATGAGGACGTGTGCAAAACTGAACGCACCTTCATCCATTCATCAGCCTTTCATATTACGGAGGAACCATCCAAGCATAATGCACATTCAATAATAATGCAAATATAATATGGACATGAGTCACATGTAATAAAATCCACCCAATCAGCAACACTACACTAGTGTTAACAAGATATAATTCACAAAGTAAATAGTGTATAACCCCGTTAAACCAAACTTGAAGGGACCTGAGAAATGTGTTTGGATTAACTGATCATTTGTTTAACCAAGCTTTGGCTTCGACTTTGACTTGGCTTTGGCAAAAATGCAGGTACATTATGAATGTAATATATAATGTATGTGGACATTTTGATTATTGTTTTTTATGTATATACAGTATAACCCCGTTAATCCAAGCTCAGTTTAACCAAACAATCGGTTAATCCAAACTTTTTTCAGCGGCCCAGCAAAATACTACCATTTATCATATAAAAAAGTTGGTGGGGTCTCAGATGACCTTATAACCACATGAAAGTTTGGTTTAACTGTACCGGAAGTGGCCTGGGGCCCAACAATTTTGTTTGGATCAACCGATAATTTGGATTAACCGACTTTGGTTTAACCAACTTTTTTATATGATAAATGGTAGCATTTTGCCGGGCCGCCAACAAAAGTTTGGATAACCGATCGTTTGGTTTAACCGAGCTTGGTTTAACGGGGTGGTACTTACTGTATACTATATACTTGCGATGCCTCTATCAGGTGTTAATACAGCAGTGACTTTTTTCTTTATATTACAGATGCAATTTATTATACCTAATACATATATGTATTATAGATATACACAGACACGGATGCATAAATAAATAATCAAGTAGATATAAAAATGACCCACCCACATATATAGTAGGTTCCGGCAGCAACATTTTAAAATATGCATAGTGTGAGGTCTTTTGATTCTTTCTAGTAGATATTATAATTACAAACCCAAATTCAAAAACACGAAGTCTATATATATTATCGTTTTGGAGATAATCAAGTTTTAAGATTTAATATATAAAAATGTGTTAATATTGAATTAAAGATTGAATATAATAATATAATAAAATATGGAAGCATGTGAGGGGGAGTTCTGCGAACCAATTTCCACCGTACACATATAAAGGAATTTAAAATTGTTAAATCAATTAATCAAGCAGATTTTTAACAACCGAATTTTAAAGAATGCAATTTATAACAACAACAAATTCTGATTTAGCCAAAGAACCATTTCCAAGCATGGTAGTTTCTTCAAAAACTGAAACAAGACTGACTAGACTCATAACAGGGTAATAGCCTAATTATTTTCAGACATATATTTATAGAAAATCAACCGATATATGCATCCTAAAATGTGAAAAAGTGTAATTCTGTGCATGTAAAAAGTTTCTGTAAATTAAATATTTTCCTTTTTTCAATCTTTGAAAGCTCATTGCAGCTAAACAACCTTTTGAATCTTCCTCAAATTTGACACAGTATTAGTACACCCATTCTCTGAGACTAATGCATATTATTTATACCGGACGTGTGGAAGGTCGGGAGTTCGATTCCCGGTCGAGTGAAGCCAATGACGTAACACATTGGTACTTGTCACTACCTAGATAAAAGCTTCACCTCGTATTACAGCAGTAACCTGAGTAGGGGTGAAGAACAACCCTATATATACAAAGTGAAGAAAATGTGGATAAATGAAATGAGCACATATATATATTCTTAATCTAAAAAGCAAAATATATTTTCCACATATCTTGATATATCTACCTCCAACTTTTAAACTGATTAGTAGATTAAGTCCAGTAGATAAATTAACTTTAAAGTTTGAATTAACAGAGCCCACATATCCACATGGCAGCCATTGGCATGAAGTTGAGAGGTTCTTGGTTAATAATCCAATCTAGGTCAGGAAGTAATCATTTTCATTCGCTGAGGTAGTAAGGAGTTACAGCTAGTTCATCAGACATGGAAGATTTACTTCAAACTGATTTTGTGTCATTATGCCTCAATATTATGTGATTTGAACACCCTGGAGTTAGACGGGTCATTATGATTAATAATGGCCTTACCCCCAAACAATTGCAACAAATTGTTTTATTGTTTTAAATGCATTGGGGGTCATACTGTACCCCAGAAAAAAAGTCTTATAAAATCCGACCACGGATGGCCACGCTCTAAAATGTAACAATAGGAATGGGCTGGGAAATGTTGGTGTTGGTGTGTATATATATGTGTGTGTGTGTATATATAAATATATATATATATATATAAATATATATATATATATATATATATATATATATGGCCTCACGAAAATTGGCCAATTGGTGGTTTTAATAACAAAATGCACAACAGAGTGGGAATGCATCTCCAAAATAGTCTGGATTAAAGTTTCTTGCATGGGATGATAGGTTGTAAGGAACAACCCTGTGAAAACCATGGTCAAAAATATTTTAAAATGTTAAAAATAGGAAATCTTATCTGTTACCCAAAAAGAAGAAAAAATAAGCTAACATTTCCATTTTGGTCATGTAGTGTTAAAAAAAAAAGGGGCTGCATTTATGGAGTTTTCGTTATAAAATCCTATGGACTGTACACATTGAGGGAAACCCGTAAAAAAAAAAAATGGGTTCATCAATATATTTGTCTAAATGATCTCTATTTTCAAAGAGTGATTTTGGTCAATTTAACAGATGTCGGCATCGCAATTGTTAAAGTGTAGTGCATTTCTTTGTTTCATATTAAATTATATTCTAGAAACAAATAGCGTTGTTGTATTTTACATTCAGTATAAATCTAAGAACTTTCCAGCACCTCTGTCAATGCTAAACTATAATTATGCCGTTCGACGCCGACATCCAATGGTCGATGCCGACCTCCAAAGGTCGATGCTGACATCTGTCGTCTTAAATCGGTATTATTTAAGGCTGTTCTTATCGCTGAACCATCCCCAAGGGAGAGGTTTTCAGACAACAACACAACAAAGTACTCCCGATTGTTATCACACATTTCTGACATTATTAAGTAGTTTCATGACTGCTAAGATGCGATGACATGTGTAGCATGCCAAGTTCTGCCTCAAGATGAGTTAAATAGCAACAATTAACGTTTCTTCATGTATGAGCGATAATATGGGCTTTGATCATTACTTTGGTCATTTGTTGCATCTTGCAGTGATTTCTGAAACTTTCTGCGACGCCGACAACCTACATCGATACCGCCATCCAAGTGTTTAGTTATCGGCGTTGGTCATTAAGATAGTGGCATATGCCCACCACAAAATATACTACAGAGCAAAATTTTGGTAAACAACTGATACTAGTGTTAGTGAACTATATTAAATCAATATTGAAATACATATATCTAATGTAGGGCCTATGCCAGACACTTCATCAATGCTGAGATCCAAGTGTTTGGTTGCCAGTGTCGATCATTAAGATATTGGCATATGCCCACCACAAAATAAACTACATAGCCATATTTTGGTAAACAACTACTATTAGTATGAGTGAACTATATTCAATAAATATTGAAATACATAGATCTAATGTATGCCAGACACACTGCATCGATGCCAACATCCAAGTGTTTGGTTGTTGGTGTCGATCATTAAGATATTGACATCAATGCCCATTGGGACATCTTTTTATATCTTATTGCAGAAATGGGAAAGATAGCAGCACAGAAGGAGGCAGACAAGATAGGTGCAAGGGAATGCCGCAAGCTTCTGCAGCAGGACCCTGAATGGGCAGAGAGGGAGAGAGCGCGAAAGAGAGAGCAGTACCAGCAGGTCATGAGCGCGAATAAGAAGAGGGTGAAATACAACCGAAGCAGAAAGCTGCAGAAATGGGCTCGGGTGGAGAAAGAAAAGCTTGGTATGTGTTCATATTTATTCATAATTTTTATAGTATTGCCTACAGAATGAATATATGGGTCATTCTCTAAAACTGGCCACAAAAGTGTGACATGGAAACCAAAAGTGAAAACCTTCAAAACAATAGCAAAAATCCTTCCAAATAATAGCCTAATCCAATGTCCTATGAAGGTGTGCATGTTGTGCATATGTCAGAGTTGAAAAAAATGAGTTTCACTTTTTGAATTAGATCTTATACCAATTGAGCAATACATTAATATCACTCTTGTAACATGAAAATCAAAGACAGATCCAGAACCTCATTTAAAAATAAATCGACAACAGTGAAACACAATTTTATTGATTACTGTTAAGCAGACAAGGTTATGACTTACAAGAAAAAAGTTGAAAAATAAGTTGAAAAAAAGTTTGGCTACATGTATGGTGTCAATGTGAACATTTTCACATTTTCACTCTAGCGCAAAATCATACAATTATAATTTTGATATCTTTTGTGGATTAAATTCAATATATGTAGAACTGCTAACCTACCTAATAGACAGAGGCTACAATAAATATTTGACTTGATATCAACAAAACAAAGACTTAATTATCAGCATTGTAACATGGCAACCAAATATGTGGTGCCCAGTTTTGGAGAATAACCCACATACTGGAAGATATAGCATTAAATAAAAACACAAAATTTGTATACACGTATTTGATAAACTCGTAGCCCAGGAGCGTGTAAAAATGTAGGGAGTTGGAGAGAGCACTTAGGCATCAGCCAGAGAAGCCTGTTAAAAGGCCACAAAATGGTAAGAATCACTTCTCATCACGATTTTAATAAGATAAGCTGATACAAAAATGTAGGTACTAATTTCACAATGGGATATAGGAATTTTTAATTGTTAAAGAAGCTTTTGTACATAATTGTACATGCATTTTCAAGAAAAGATGAAAATGATATACATAGCAATGTGATTTGCTTAAGCCTTTTCCGCTACAGATGAAGCAGAGTGAGTCACCAGACTCCAGCTCAAGGGAGGAGGAGCAGGAGCGATGGAGGGACAGAGGGATGAGAGATCATGCCTTAGCAAGACCAGTCAGACGAAGGTGCGTATTTGAATAATTTAATTAACTGAATACACTACAACAATCTAATGATTGATTAAGCAGTTCTCCTAATACAAAGTCATGTTTGTGTGGCCTTTAAAACTAATCAATTTAAATGTTATTTTATTTATTATCATGTTTAGTAAAAATTTTTCTTTACTCGTTTCCTTCACTGTTACCTTTAGCTAGGTCTCAAAGCCTGAAGATGAAAGAAACTCTCAAGAAACGTCGCTGGTTCCTCTTAACAGGGAGCCAATATGACAAGGCCTTTTCAGATTAAAGTTTATTTTATTGTAATTCTTAAAAGTAATATTTATTGTATATAACCTGATTAGAAAAGTGTTAAAAGATTAAACAGGAATTTTCAGTAATAATTTGTTTTAAACTACTTATCCAAACATTGCTGAGTAACAAATTATTCTGATTAGCAATTTTTTTATATTTTAGGATCCAAGACAATATATTAGAGAAAAGAAAGGCAAATAAAGAAAAAGATCACATTCAGCAAGGAACAACACAGACATATGGAACATGTGCAATTGAGGGAAGTGGTACACACATTTCTGTTGAAACCAGGAAACAGCTGTGAGCTTCCAAGTAAATGCAATGCTGGGAAGCGATGTTTGGAGGATACAATCAGAAACCTTCATAGCAATTCACGAAGAGCACTGGCAAGAAGCGGAGTCAAGCTTCTTTTGGACGGAAGGTGCCAAAAGAATTTAAGAGGGTGCAGTTTGGAAAGAGGAGGGATTGTTTATGCATAAAGCATGAGAATGGCAGACTCCTGACTGCCCCAATCCGCCAAGCAAATGATGGTTCCCTAGAGGAATATCTGAAACAATCTGATGATACCATCAATGCCCATATAGCAGGTCTTACAGAGCCGGTTGTAAAGTATGAACGGTGGGAACCGCGCACCATATCAACTCCAAAGGGGCAAATTGTGAGGATCCGAAAAATTACACAAACTTCTACCAAGGAAGTCAATCGCCAGAAAGTTGAAATAGAGTTGCTTAATCTGAGAGAGCATGTGAAGCGCATGCGTACACAATTCAATCAGATCACCTAAGCAAAAGAGCATCTCAGCATTGGTGAAGTTACTTTTCAAATGGACTATGCAAAAAATTACACATGTGTCTATTAAGATGAACTGAGTGCCCTCTATTACAATAAACAGCAAATCACTCTTCATCCGATGGTGGTGCACTTTGTCAATGTCAACGGTGAACTAAAGTGCAAATCAATTGTGGGCATATCGGATGTCTTAAAGCATTCTGCTCCCACCACGGTGGCCTTCTTGAGGAAGACACTTCAGTTAATCCAAGATATGGTGTATGAGAAGGGGATATCAAAAGTCCATTACATCTCAGACTCACCAGTGAGTCAGTACAGGAAAATTCCTGCATGACCATGAGGAGTTTGGCTTCCAGGCTGACTGGACTTTTCTTGAAACATGCCATGGCCAAGGCCCCTGTGATGGAGTGGGTGGGAGCATCAAGTGCACAGCAGATTGTGCTGTGCGAACAGGTGCAGCTATTGGTGATGCACAAGAGATGTTTGTGTGGGCCCAGAAAATAGAGTCAGAAAGTCTTTCTCTTTGTCAACAAGGATAAAGTCTCCGTAAGACTGAGGAGGTGAGGGGAATTGGCAGTGCTCATGCAGTGAAGGTATTCCAAGGACGGATTTTCATCAGGGAGATAACTTATGATATGCGACGCCGACAACTTATGATATGCGACCCCGACAACTTCTGAGGAGGGGCACAGACATTGGGGGATCAGCAGACGGATAAAGAATGAATTTTTATCTATTTCTAGCGACTTAATATGAGCCTTCCCATATAGAACAGCTGGGGCATAGGCTATCATGACTCCTATCAGAACCGCAACCTGCCTAATCTTAGACCTCCAACAATTGGTCTGCTGTAGTGATAAACTTATCTAGTTTCTGTTGCGTTAGTGAAACGGTCATATCTTCGGTGTCTAACAAAAACCCAAAGCATTTAAAACTTGTTCTTGGAGTAAACACTGACTTTGTGTTATGTATGTAAAACCCCAACTTAGTGAATGTTGCACATAAATCATCGTCAATATACGAGAACATTATGTGTCCTTTTCTAGCCATAAGCGAAAATATTGGTTTCAACAATTTCGTAAACAACCATGGAGCACAAGGTAAACCATTTGGCATACAGGTGAACTCATAGAGTTGATCATTGCAAACAAACCGCAGAACTTTCCTATCTGGTTTGCAAATAGGAAGCATATAATACGCATCTCTGAGATCCACACTGGCAGGCCAGGAATCTTTTGTTGCTAAATCCATAGCCGTTTCGAGAGAAAACATCTTGAAGTGCTTATATTGAACCAATTTGTTTAACATTGTTAAGTCCAAAATCATTCTTACATCCCCATTTGGCTTGGGTCACGAAAATATGTTGGAAACAAATTCGCCTGCTACATGAAGGACTGGCTCAATAATCCCTTTATCACAAAACTCCAAAACTTGTTCATTTAAGGCTTCTCTCTCTCTTATATGAAAGCGATACGGAAAAGGAATTCTTTCCTGTACTGGGTCTTCCATAAACGGAATCCGTACCCCCTCCACAATACTAAGATTGGTTAAATTATCAGTAATTTCTCGCCATTCATTAAATAAAAAAAATATATTCCCTGCCTGGAATTCGCTTACAGGTGTATGTGTGGCGACGGGAGTTTGTGTGGAAACTTCTACTTGCTCCCTGGGCGAGGGAACGGCTTTTGGGGGGTGAACTCCCTCTTGAACGTCGATTTCCGTTGTTCCAGCCGAAGGACTGACGTTGTCCTCTGGCCTGGTAGGCATAGCCCGTCCCTGACCGACCTCCTCGGCCGATGCGATGGTTCCGAAATTCCTGTCGTCCCTTCTTGAAGCGTGCAGGGTTTGTGTCACCAGCCTGCTTTTTGTCGTCCATATGCTTGCCACACTTTGTACCCGTCTCCACTTGTTTGAACAGGTACTGTAGCTGTCCACCGAACATTTTGGATTTATCCAACGGCTTTCCTTTGACGGGTTTTGGAGGAAGAAACAAGGTATATTCCTTGCCATTTGCTTCTTTGTATCGCGCAACCTCCTCGTGGAGCATGCCCTCAAACTTCTTTTGTTTGTCGCTGAGCTTCACATTACTGTCCACCTCTTTTATCCCTGAGTCTGGGATTCCTTTAATCCCAGTGAACTTTTCACCTAGCTTGATGATGACCTCCGCAGGTTTAAAGGTGTTAAAATGCCCTTTAATTGTCTCCCTCATCATCGTAGTGGTGAGCACCTTCTTGGCCTTCTCAACCTGGCATTTCTTTCGAACTTTGGCACCGATCTTAGCGTACTTTCCAGCACGCTGACTGTCCGAGTCGGACTCTGAGGAGGACGAGTCCGAAAAAGTGTCGGAAGAAGAGTCCTTCTTCTTCTTACTCTTCCTTTTCTTTCTCTTTGGTACTGGCTTCTTACGAGCTCGCGTGTATTCATCACCATCTGACGAACTGACAACTTTCTAATAGCCCTGTCACACTACGACGTATCTGGCCGGCGTGCCACCAAAGTGCAAAATCACTTTTAATCATCGAGAGACGTAAAACTTTTCGGCGTGAGTGCAACGTATTGGTAGCGTGCGGCCGACGTTGTGAGAAAAAAAAAAGCAACAGTTTGGCGCAGCGTCTTGATATGACCGTAGATGTTGCTAGGATGTAAAACAAAAAACAAAAAAAGCAACAGTTTGGCGCAACGTGTGGTTCCGACCCTCACATGCGTGCGGCGTCTGCCTAGCGTTCGCATAACGTTATTCCAGCGATGTCGACGTGCTTCTGAGGTCACCATAATATTGGCACCCGCGCGCTGTTGCGCGCCGAAAGTTTTGTGCAAGCACAAAACTTCGCCGATACCCTGTTGCGCGTCGCCATCCATCAACGGGTGTCTAACGCGCGCCTAACGCTTCCAGACGTCTCCTGACGTTTCGCCAAAAGATTACACACATCAACGCGCGTTGGCGAGAAACGTCGTAATGTGACAGCACCACTAGTCTTCCTCCTCTTCAGAAACCCAGCAATAAATCCTGACGAAGTGTGGCTCCAACCACACCTCTCTCCATTCGGAAACAGGCGGCAAAAACTAACAAAGAACAATGGCGGCCTTGTTCTATCAATGTTTTACAAATCGTAAAACACCTATAAAACTAATAAAACTGTACAAAAAGTTTCAAAACATTGTAATAAGCGGCCGTAAGATATTAAAAACCAATTTTACTGTTTAAAAAAAATCATACTTACTAGTTAGTATGTCGTTGTATGTAGAAAGCTGCCGGAGCAACTCAACAAACGTCCTCCCATTGTGAGTGATTATGCTAATTGCTGGACCTGGATGTGCTTCCTTCTCCCTCGGCTATGAGTAGCCCGAGACTTAGTACCGAGGTAAAATATATATATATGGGTATTGGTATGGGCATATAATTTAAGTTACGGGCAGAAAATCACTATAAAGAGCATAAACATCAGAATTGGTACAAATAAATTTAAGGACTGGTTGGCTCAATATCAGGTCATTGTGCTGGTGGCCTGGTCTGGGCAGCATAAAGTCGCCATGAGTGTGTGCTGTCACAAGTCGGTACCCATCCTGATATGACCCTAGATGTTGATAGGAAGTAAAACAACAACAAACAAACAAACAAACATGCAAACATCCTACTTCATAGTGTTGGCAGTGCCAATTCAATGACACGCCGCTAGTTTGGTCACGCACCGACTCGATCGCGCTTTGTTTAAGGGCTTGTCACACTATGTATGACCTATGGCGGTAGCGTATGCCGGCGATACGCCGTCATAGGTTCGGCATAGGTCGTATACGCTCTTCATAGGTCGGCGTAGGTCGAGCTGCCGAAAATTGTTTGTGCATGTTAAAAATTTCAAACCTATGCCGCATATGGCTCATAAGTTGCTCATACGCCTGACGTACGCTAGGCATACTCCGGCAGAGGTTACGCGTAGGTTAGGGGTATGTCGGCATAGGTTAGGTGTACATTGCACCGGTGTCCTTGGCGTATCTCTAGTGTACCCCTGGCTTACGTGTAACGTGTTCGAGCGTACTCTCGTCGTATGCCCAGCATAGCCCAACCTATGGTCTCGGTATATAAAGGCGCCATAAGGCTTCTTCTGTCATTCCTGCTCTGCTGCTCAGACAGGATGGATGTCCAGGCACTGCATCGACAGTTCCAGCATCAGTACACAATAGCCCTTTATCAGCATGAGCTAAGTCTCTACCTCATGGTTCTACTGGCTGCCCGTCTAAAGAGGAGAAGGAGGAGGCAGCAGTGGACAATGTGGGTCAGACCCTGGATTGGGAGGCGGCCACAGTTTGGCTTGTACGACAACCTTATGGTCGAGCTCCGCAGCGAGGACACTGCATCATTTGTGAACTTCATGCGAATGCCTCCCCAGTTAAACGTTTAACGAGATTGTGACGTGAGTTGGACCGAGGATAAAAAAAAACCGCACCACATTACGGGTGCCGCTCGAGCCTGCACTGAAGATCGCCCTTACTCTGCAGCACATGGCGTCTGGGAACAAAAACTCATCCATGAAGTTTGGGTGGAGGGCCCCCCTCAACACAGTTGCTCATAGTGCGTGAAGTCTGTCAGGCCATCGTCGACGAGTACCTGGACAAGGTGATGACATGTCTTATGACTCCACAAGGATGGCGTTCCATCGTGGACCAATTCCTACAGAAGTGGAACTTCTCCCATACCTGTGGTGCTCTGGATGGGAAGCACATTGCCTGCCGGTGCCCTCCAAAGAGTGGGTCACTCTACTACAACTACAAGGGCTTTTACTCCGTGGTCCTGTTGGCGCTTGTAGACGCAGACTACAAGTTTATCTGGACAGATCTTGGGGGTTTGGGCTCCGGGTCTGATGCCCAGATCTACAACGACTCCGAGCTGAAGGCGGACACTGAAGGTGGCACCATCGGCTTTCCGCACCCTGAACCGATCGTGGACGGCCAGAAGGATGTGCCCTATTTTCTCATCGGTGACGATGCCTGCGGCCGACCATGATGAAGCCGTACAGCAGGAGGGGGTTGACCAATGAGGAGCGACTGTTCAACTACAGGCTCTCCCGAGCCAGGAGAGTGGTGGAGGATGCCTTTGGCATTCTAGCCAAACGCTTCCAAGTGCTGCTGACCACTATGCACCACCACCCCTCAACCGTGAAGGTCATTGTCAAAGCATGCATGGTTGTGCACAACCTCATGAGGATGTGCTACCCAGCGCTGCAGAACCTGGAGCTGGATCGTCCCGAGACTGGGACCAACAACTTTGTCCCCGGAGCGTGGCAAGAGGGGCAAATCCTGCCAGACGGAGACATTCTACATAGCCCCAACACCGCCTCCAAGCTAGGAAAGGAGCAGCGCGATCTAATTAAAGACTAGGTCATCTCGCCCGCCAGAGCACTATCATGGCAAGACAGCATGATCTGATGTACCAAAACATTGTATCTGTCTGTATGCACAGTGTACGTTTACTGTTATGAAAACTTACGTGCTTTTCTTTTACACTGTACAGTTATTTTATGTCTAATCATTCAAATAAACGATATCCGTTTCTAGATATCAAAACACAATTACATGTCTGTTCTATTCTTTCTATCCCTAATTAAAGTAATCTAGTTAACACTTCTTGTAATGAGTTTGTTCTCTTTTTATAAGAATTAAACTTTTGAAAGCATAACCACTGTTTTACGTACATACTAAGAACACAGGGAAAGAGAGGGTGAGAGAAAGTTTGTTTGAGACAGGGACAGAAAGGGGGAGCGAGAGGGGGAAGGGAGAGAGGGGGAGAGAGAGAGAGACTGGGAGAGAGGAAGAGAGAGGGGAAAAGAGGGGAAGAGAGGGAGTGGAAAAGAGGGGAAGAGGAAAAGAGGGGAAGAGAGGGGGAGAAAGGGGAAGAGAGTGGGAGAAAGGGTAAGAGAGGGTAGGGACTTGTGTACTTAAAATTAATATTAATAATAATTATTCTTTATTAGCAATTTTACTTCAATTGTACTTTAATTTATAACAATTACACTATGGCTGCCATTATTGAATGCGGACACAAAAATTCTAGTTTAAATATTTTTTTATTTACACATCTTGACACATATATACATATATACATACAAACATACAAAGATAAACAATATAACATAACATTTAAGAATACAATCTATGACTACATATCTACACATATATAGTATAGTTAGATGAATCTTACCTTGGTACAGATGATGGATAACTCTTGTTTTCCCGAGGTACAAGCCTCGGGTAGTCGTGGACTAGGGAGAAGGTAGCAACATCCGGTACAGCAATCTTCACCTAATTATTCAGGATAAAAATGAGCTTAATGATTGGAATTCCTCATGTTTTTCTTTTTGGCACAAGCAAAACGTAATAGTCGTGGCAGGGTGTGGTGGGCGGGCCCTAGTCCACAACTACCCGAGGCTTGTACCTCGGGAAAACAAGAGTTATCCATCATCTGTACCAAGGTAAGATTCGTCTTATACTATTTTACCTCGGTACTAAGCCTCGGCTACTCGAGGCCGAGGGAGAGATTTACGTAGCCTCATTTTTATCCTCAACCATCTAACAACATAATAATGTATCAGTTAGAAAACATAACTTAAACTGTTCACACTAACGCGACCTTCTTAGTTGGTGAGTAGTCGGGTGGCAACCCCGCTTGTCTTCTCTAGTCATTTGTTGTAATGTTTTGCAAACGACTTCGCTGTCTTCCAGCCGGCGTGTGATAGGATCCTCTTTACTGAGATCCCCAAATGTCTTGCCTTCGAGGCCATAGCCCCTCGCGTAGAGTGCGAAGCATAGCGTTGAGTATCGACGCCAGCTGCCTTGAGCACATTAATCGTCCATCTGGCGAGCGTGTCTCTGGAGATAGCCTTATGCGCTTTATGAAACTTACCATAAACTGTCTGGAATTACGTATTCCTTTTATCTTGGATATATAAGCCCTAATGGCTGACACTACCCACATTTTCCTGTCATGTGGAAAACTATTTAAATGAATCGAGGAGAGGGGATCTCCTGTACTGTTTGATTTTAATAAGTTGTCCAAATCAAACGTGGCCTCCTTGTCATCAATGTCTAGGCCAGTAAGGAAAAAGGGGCAACACCTGCTTGGGCCCTATGACCGGTTACTAAAAGTAACAATACAGCTAATTTTTAGCCCAGCTGTTTAATTGATAAAAGTCTATAACTAGACCATTTTTGGAAATAACTTAAATACCCCTGAGACCTCCCAAAACCTATTAAACTATAGTTTCGGAGGGTTTCTTTCATATACTGATCTCATGAAACACTGACAAACTTCGTGTTTCCCAATTATTTCTCCGTCAATTCTTGGTAAGATGACCGATAGAGCTCATCGAGCTGCATTAATGACTCCATAACCTAATCCATCATCCTGCATCATTCGTAAGAGGCAGAGTACCTCGGAAATGGAAGGTTCCATTGGCTTAACTTTATGTATTAGACAAAAATGCCCCATTTGTGGATGGAATAAAAATTATTTATGTAACTTGTTATTCTTTCTTGATTCAAACAAATCAATTTGTTGAACCAATATCGTCATTTAATGATCAGTACAAATGATCGTGCTGAGTAACTTTATCTAATCCAAACTGTCGTAAATATAAGTTTCGAAAAGAAATGCCAGAAGGAGTGTTTTTAAAACACATCTCCGCGAATCATCAATGCTTTAACATTATCCGCCTGCGTGTAGGAAAAGTATAAAATCCTTGGCTCCTAAGCCTAATACTTCCAACCATGGCTGCGTGTCCCCATCAGGGACTATCAAAGCCCTTCTTGCTACTCTGCCGATTAGGCTGAATATTTAGGAAAATGTAATAAAAATTAAATTTCGCCAATCAAAGAGAAAACATAGGCTTTGGATGCCATGAAAACAATTTTATAATATGTTAATAAATCATGATGCCAACAAAATTATATCTGGCTTTCCCAATTACAAATTAATTTCACTCACTTATTATATGGGTTGGACAATGTCCCTCCCATGTTGCGAATGTAAGCCATTGGTGTAGTACTATCTGTCAACATTTTGACATAGCCATTGGGCATGCAGACTAAACTACATAACCCTAACTACACCGCTCTCAACTCTAGAAATTAATATGATCTAAACTTCTTCATCAAGCCATCGGCCTTCAAAATTTTTCCTTTAGTTCCATCTTATGCTAAACCATTTGGTAAACAGGTAAATTCATATAGTTGTTCATTCCAACAAACCTTACAAATGTTTGGTTTGTCTCATAAATTGGTCGGTAACTGCCTGTGAGCAGCTCGACTGTGACTGGGCCATAATGAATGAATTATCAATGTATGGAAACAATACAGTTATTTTTACCTCCTGGGAAAAACTGTTTCCGTGGCCATCTGAGTTTGCCTTGCAACCTCTATTTGTTCTCTTCTGAGATTTAGCTGAGGGCATTTGCTCCAGCTTCATGAGCCACTTTTCTAGCCCAGCAGAGCCGGAATCTGGCCTGCTTTCCTCCCCTAACACTGTGTACCAGGGAGGCTTAAACCCTCACCCGGTGATGAGTAATTATCATCAGAAATGCGAGCCTCGGTCTTACTGCCCTTCATAGGCAACTAACCCTTAAATCCAAGATCTGTAACGATCAATGAAATTTACAATGCTCAACCAACTATTTGTTTGTTGTTTTCGTACTAGAAAATCTATAATCATATCCAGACAGGTACCGTTTGTAACAGTACATACCCATTGTTAATAATGGCCAAAGTACCTCTCAAGCCAGACACCCTGTAACCATCAATTGAAAGTTTGAGTGTGGCCAACTAACTAATTGTTTTTATTTACATCCTAGAACATTTAAGCTCATATCAGGACGGACATGATGTGGCTTCAGGCAACATCTGTCTCCGCTCGGCCACGGGCGGGTTAAACGTAATGTGGCTTCAGCCAACAATGCTCTCCGTTTGTCAACGAGCGGCATAACGTGATGTGGCTTCAGCCAACATCGCTCTCCGCTCGGCTTAAACGTGATGTGGCTTCAGCCAACATCACCCTCCGTTTGGTCACGGACAGCCTAAACGGGAAGTGGCTCTTAAAAAATTATGTGACTTCAGACAACCTCAACCTCCGTTTGATAACGGACAGCCTAAACGTGATGTAGCTTCAGCCAACATCATTCACCGTTTGATAACAAACAGCCTAACCAGGATGCGGCTTCAGCCAACATCGCCCTCCATTTGGTAACGGGCGGCCTAAACGGGATGTAACTTCAACCCACACCACTCCCCATTTTAACGGGCTACAAACATGATGTATTCACAAACATCATCACTCTCCGCTCGATCATAGGCGGGCTACCGTGATGAGGCATCAGCCAACATCACCCTCCAAATAGTAAGGGACAGCCTAAACAGGATGTGGCTTCAGCCAACATCGCTCTCCGTTTGGTAGCAGGTGGCCAAAATGGGATGTGGCTTCAGCCAACATCACTCTCCGTTTGGTAACAGGTGACATAACCTGATGGGGTCACAACCCTCATCGCACTAGGCAACGGGAGGCATAAGCATAATGTTGCTTCAGCCAACATCGCTCTCCGTTCTGGAACGGGTGACAAAACGGGATGTGGCTACAGCCATCATCGCTTACCGCTCAGCCACAGGCGAGTAAAATATTGATGAGGCTTCCCCAACATGGCTCTCCATTAGCCAATGGCGGCATAACTGTGATGCCATCATCGCTCTCCGTTGTACAACGGCGGATTAAACGTGATGTGGCCTCCGCCAACATCGCTCTCCATTCGGCCACGGGCGGCAACACCACGGGTGGCAACTACTGGTGTTGGAGAACGTATTCACACCGTTCCAACACAGGCGTGTAAGCTAATGTGTCATGTCGTAAGGTAACGGTATGGAAGCCGAAACCAAACGAGGGGTAGGGACCAGTATATCGGTACCCTCCCACACTCTCTGTTCCGTACACTTCTCCCTCCTGCGGCTACTGCGCCAGCAAGTTGGAGAAAATGCTATGAAACTTGGAGGTACGCCTTAAAAAAAAAGAAGGAAAAGAAAAAGAAAAAGAAAAGTGGGGAATCCATAAAAGAAACCCAGGATTAATTTCCAACGTGAATCCATATAAGAAACCGACGAAAAATCCAAACGAGATGAGGCTCCAGCCAACATCGCTCTCCGTTCGGCAACGGGTGGCTTGTTGAACCAAAAACTTTACCTGTGATGTGGCAACCACAAACATCTACATACATAATTTTAATTATAAATTAATTCCATGAAAATCGAAAAAAGCCACTAAATGCACCATTAATTCGATTAATATTCCTATAACAAACATATCTTCACAAGAAATACATATCCTCCTGTATTCTTGGGTTTAAACTCAACAGAATAACCGCTAACTCAATAGCGAAAATCAGGTCGAGCAGCCGACCAGAAGTAAACAACACGGCGATGTCAACTCTACCGTACCGTCTCCCGAATCGGTTTAAAGCCAATAAATTGTTTAATATATTCGCCAATATTCTAATATTCATAGAGAATATTGTTCTCCACAAGAAATACCTATCCTCCTGTATTCTTGGGTTTAAACTGATAAGAATTACTGCTAAGACAATAGCGATAATCAGGTCGAGCAACCGACCAGTAATACCCAACACGGCGATGTCAACTCTACCGTACCGGCTCCCGAATCGGTTTAACTCCAATAAATTCTTTAATATATGCGTCAATATTCTAATATTCATAGAATATTGTTCTCCACAAGCAATACGTATTCTCCTGTATTCTTGGTTTTAAACTCATAAGAATAACCGCTAAAAAACAAATAGCGATAATCAGGTCGAGCAACCGACCAGAAGTAAACAACACGGCGATATCAACTCTACCGTACCGGCATCCGTTTTTCGCCAATAACTTCTTTAAAATATTCACCAATATTCTAATAATCGTAGAGAATATTGTTGCACACGTTTCCTCCAGTATTGTTGCGTTTAAAGTCATAAAAACGCTACGAAAAAATAGCGAATATCGAGTCGGAAATCCGACCAGAAGTAACCAACATGGCGCTGTCACTCATAGTAGCGTACCGGCACACAAGTCGGTTCTACGTTTATATTTCTTTAAATACAGTCGCCATAATCAACAATTTCGTACAAACTATTTCATATGTTCACAATGAAATGTGGAAAAAATATCCATAAAGTTACTGCGAATTCCGCACTTATTGCATAAAAAAGACTGCTGCTTACTCGCAAACGTCCACCGTTCACGAGTGGAATATGCTAATTGCTGTACCGGATGTTGCTACCTTCTCCTTCGGCCTCGAGTAGCCGAGGCTTAGTACCGAGGTAAAACATATATTTAGAACTATTTACAATCACTTTTCTGTCGTCCCATTGGAGCCCGCCCCACCTGGTGACATCGGGGCTGACAGGGGGAAGAGGTCCAAGTTGGAGACCCCCAACACTCCCGAGATCTCTGACAAGTTCAATAGTCCGTCGGACGCCGGGCTGGCCGATTCTGACAAAGTTCCTGTGGCGGGGGCGACTTGTGTCGGAGTTGAACTCGCCACGGCACCGGAGGTCGACGGCCAGCCCACACCGACAGTGGCCGCACCACCTGGACAGGCAACGAGTCCTGGAGGGGCCCTGGTGTGGCCCGCCATGCCAAGTGTCCGTAGTGCAGCAGGCAGCTGCGCCCTTGCCAGACGGCCGTGGCACCAACTGAGGCTGAGGCGGGAACGGCTCATGACGCATGTGGAACAGCTGTGCGGGCAGAGGTTGAGGCAGAAACTGAGGCTGATGCTGAGGCTGAAGATGTGGCTGCGCCATGTACTGCTGCACATACTCCTGTCTGCGACGCCCAGGGTGATGCTGGTGGTGGCTGGTGAGTCCACTGGTGGGATTGTGGCTGGTACAAGTGACTTGTTGATGGCGTGCAAACCACAGGAGCCAGTGCTCCTCCGGCATCGTCATGAGCATGTTGCGGACATAGTTGGCAAAGGCGGTGCGCTGCGTCATCGCCGGTGTAGGAGGCGGCTGCATGACCTTGAGCATGTCTCCAGACTCGTCGAACCTCTTCTCGATGGCAGCGAGGAGGTGCGCGTCGTCTGGGGCTGAGCGTTTCCCCTTCCCCTTTTCCCGTTCTCGGACTGCAGTGGGAGGGGTGGCGGTAAGGTCCTCCTCCATCCCCAGGTCCAGATCCGTGCCGACATTCTCCTCGATGCTACGCAGCCTCTATGGCAGCGGCCACCTGCAAGACACAATAATAAAATAACATAAGTAACATGAATGCCAATCAATGTATCAACAAAAGACGTAAACAACAACACAAGTCAACAATAAAGCACAATTATTTAACGATAAATGATTTATCAAGATTCATTACGTAAATACCATATATCGATTGTCGACTTCTCGAAATAACGATAACAACACAAAAAGTCAACAATAAATATAACAATTAACGTGATTTAGCAAGATTAATTATGGAAATAACATATCGGTTTTTCGACTTCTCCAGAATATTTGGGGTTTTACGAGGATCCTAACACCCACATGTACTTACAGTTCTGCAGGGCTCCGGGTGGTGATGGACGACGGACCGCAGGTAATCAAACTTCTGCATGATCCACTGCTCCCTCTCAGTCAGTTCCGCGATCCATCCCCGCTCTTTTTTTTGTGGAGGCAGGTGTTGGTGTCCCGGAGTGACTTGAACCACTTCTGGAGATGGACGGATGTCCAGCATCGCCTGGTCCTCCCACATCTTCCCATTCCTGTCTGAGCGGTGGTAGTCTGTCATCTTGACATTCCAGATGACTGGATTCTCCTGCAGGAAGTTGAGCATCTGGTCCTCCTCGAACAGTGTCAGAGAACAGTCGCTCTTGGCAGAGGAGAGGCCGGAGGTGCTGGTGGAGGCTGAGACTCTCCATCTATTCCAATGCAGAGTGGTGTTGTGGAGAGTGGTGTTGTGGAGAGTGGTGTTGTGGAGAGTGGTGAGGTGAGGAGGCAGGTGAGGAGACTGGTGATGGTGTAGATGGTGAAGTAGGCATAGTCTGCCTCTTCCTGCCTCTCCCACGGCCTAGTCCTCATCCAGTGAGAGCAGCTCTGGAGGCTGGTGTAGCAGCAGCAGCAGCAGTGGTGTTCTTCTTTGGTGGCAGATTGTGGAGAAAGCAAATTCTCCTGGGTATTTATACCATGGCGGCGACCACGCGACCCAACAGCGATAACATACGCCATTCCACGCTTTGCATAGGTTTCGCGTAGGTTGTGCATACACTACTCATAAGTTGATACGCTAGGCATAGGTTGGCCATAGGTCGCCATAGGTTACGCATATGCTGGACCTGTCAATCACAACCGTCAACCCACATCACAGTATGCCGCACATAGGTCTATTATGCTTTGAATACGCCGCCATAGACCGGGGGGTAGGTTACGTATAGGTTACGCATACACTTCAAAGGCCGCCGCGACCGCCCGCAGTGCAAAATGTTGGCTTATCTCGACCTATAATGTTTTTCAAATTATTGCGCCACGTTACGTATACGCCGCCGCCATACGTAGTAATGTGACAGGCCCTTTACTTTTGGTAAACGTGTCATAACTTCATACAAAATTTACTATAAATTAAATAATTTCTTCTCCTATACTCAACAGGTACTGAGGTACATCTACCATGCAGCCTCATAAGTCGTGCATGCATTATTTTCCTCAGTGGTCAGTGGAGAATTCCAATTTCCAACAGTTGCCAACTGAGTTGGTTCTAAATCGCCGAGGCATTTTAAAAACCAGTAAACTACTCAGTAAATATTGCACACTATAATCCTACTAAGTGCCCAGGTCAGTAATCTAGTGAACACACCTGAGTAGGTACTAATTGACTTGTAATGGATAGGGATGCGCCTCACTGTACACAGCCTCACTGTACACAGCACTCTGGCTATTCATACGGTCCCGTACGAATAGCCACTTCCAAACTTGGCATGCTTGTACTGGTAAATATTATTGCATTCTGTACTGGCGTATGTATTTGTATACATAAATAGTGGTACTCTGAGCCATGAACATGTCTATTTATTGTAGTGGATCTGTTAAAAAAATTTATTTAATTATGTTAAAAAGGGAAGAAAAAGTAGTTTTCTACTAGACGGATGAAAGTGGTCTCCGGCATTAAATGCGGAAAACAAGCCGAGATTATTACACCGACGACGAATTTCCGTGAAAACGCGGGTTTTCAACCATGGGATCAGCACTGTCAGGGAGTTGTGAAAAAAATACCGGAAGTCCTGGCAACATCTAAGGTCATATCAAGACAGGGACCCACTTGTGACAGTGCGCACTCATAGCGACTTCATATTGCTGCCCCACTGGGAGACCAGGGCACCAGTACCATGGCCTGATACCCCACTCAGTCACATTATCCTGACACTGAGCCAACCAGTCCTTGATCTATCCTAATAATGCCGAACGCCTGGCTAGGAAGTGACAAGTATCAATTGGTTTGACTCGACCAGGGTTCGAATCCCACGATCTACCAAAACGGGAGACAGACATTCACATCATTCGGCCATCCCGCCTGGTCCAGGTTTCAACTATCTTTGTTGTGCCTATTTTCTTAACCAGACATAACTCGTTCTTATTTGGGTTTTTTGTTCTAGCAACATTTAAGGTCATATAAGAACGGGTTTGGAAGTACCCAATTGCTGTCCGTTGATTCCTTGGCATTTTGCTTATTCAGTAAATATAAAAAATCACCGAAATTCGAGAAATCGCGGAAATCGTTCATCCATGCTACTAAGTATTTATTTACGTGTGTAAAAAAAAAAATCATTAAAAAAAAGGCACTTTCTATTTATTGGTTCCGGTTCTAGCTGATATACCTCAGCATGGGCACCGACTTGTGACAGTCACAACATAGTGCTGCCCCACTAGGATACCGTCCCACCGACACTCTGACCTAATATTCCAAACAGTCACATCATGTTTACACTGAATCAACCAAACCCATGTAGCATTTATATTTTATCTAGTCGGAGACTACTCGGGGTTCCAGTAGAAAGCTAGTCGAGGGTTATGTAACACCTACTGCAGTCCCCAGGTGTAAGATATACACTCCCAATCCCTGCTCACCCAACCCCCTAGCAAATTAAAAGCAATTATTTTTCAGCGAAATTAGACTTTCTTTCATCTGCTGCAGCCATCTATGTATTACGCACAGTGCATGTAAAATGATCTGCAGACAGGCGGCGGCAGGCTCTCCTCGCCAAGCGGGGAAGGCGGGGCCGGCCGGCTGCAGCAGCAGTCACCGGGAGTACAATTGATTCCCAATAGCGTGATGCCATAAATTAACAGGCTCATTGCCAGCCTCGCAGCCGTCTTTGAATATAGTGGTACCAATGAATAGATCTGCGTGCAATAAGTATATGAGACTGTCCTAAAAGGTGCTAAGCAATATGGGACAAAACTTTGTCCATAGTAACAATCAACACGCTATCTACTTATGCATTTGCTCAGGATAAACTGATTTGTTTTTTACATGGTGTTTCATAATCCCAATAGAATAGATATTGATTTGAAGCAAATGTCCTTGTGTTTTCAGTGTAACTGTTTCTGTGCTTTTTTGTGTCAATCGTTACTATGGACAATAAAATGAAGAGTTAGCACCTTTTGAGACAGGCTCATATGCATGCCGTGTTCACGGTAGGGGCTCATCTAAGGCATAACACACAACATTCAGTTACAAATGCTAGCAATCCTCAAAATATCGCAGGTGAAGATTCTTCAGCAGTCATACACAGCGACTAGTATCGGGCAAACAACTGGACCCTGAGGGTGTTATGTTGTTTACAGTTTGCAAATATAACAGTCACTATTCAACACTCCTGATAAGAAGCCAAAATCAAAGAGAAAATTGCAATTTGCATCACTGAAGACCAACTGTACTCTATTTGCTTGGCTGTACATTGCTTGTCAAGCTAGGCAAGGCAACCTTGATACATTCTTTGAGATGGAAGGGAGCCATCACCTCATTCCATATCCAACATGAGTTAACTTCGACAAGGATCAACATCTGACATGCTGGACTGCGTAACAAAGGATTCCCCCACCTGTCCAGCATGAACACAACATTGGTGCCAAGATCTTGGATGGTTCTGCCATTAGTCACATGCTGAAACCAAGAGGCAGCAGAATATTTCAGGACTATGCCCAGCAAATATTCATCCCATACCTTCTCTCACAGTTGGAGTCTGTCAATAGGGTTCAGATAGTGTTGGACAGATATTTGCAAGACAGCCTCAAGTAGTCGACGAATGAACACAGGATGAATAGTGGCACATTGCAACAACAATGAATGCTTGACAATGCTCCCATCCCACCGAATTGGGAAAGCTTCCTCCAGATCATGCAAAACAAAGATGAGATGTTCCGTTACCTGGCTGAGTGAATACAATCATGTGACGCCAATGGAAAGGTTTTTCTTAGTACCCAGAATGAGCATGTCATCACAGTGGGAGACTACAAGTTAGCTGACATTGAAATCCTTCAGCTATGTACTCACGAGGAAGCAGATACCAGGATACTCCTACACGTTGCTCATTGCGCAAAGCGTGGGATTGCGCAAAGCATAGGATAATGAAAGTAGCAATCCGCAGTTGACTCTGATGTGGGCATCATATCTGTCGGCCACTTCGATGATTTGCACATTGAAGAGCTTTGGATAAGCTTTGGCCTAGGCAACCACTTCCACAACACACATGTCCATATGAATGCAAACAGCCTGCAAGCTGAGAAGCCAAAGGCACTGATGATGTTTCATGCGATAAGCGGGTGTGAGTGTCCAGCCTTCTCGGCAAAGGAAGGAAGTTTGCTTGGTCTGCATTGACTGCTTGTTGTGCTGTCATTAGTGCCTTCACCACCATCTCCTAGCAGCCAGAAGAGGTTGATCCATAGAGCATAACGGAACTAGAGAGATTCATCATCATGTACAGTAGAACATGTAACCTGTGCAGAGTTGATGAGGCGAGGATGCAGTGCTTCACTCAGGGGTCTGCGACTATTGAGAACATTCCTCCAACCAAAGCTGCTCCCAGTCCTAGGCCATGGGAATGGACTGCAAATGACTTGGGGTGGAAGCCATTTTGGACTGCCCAACCAGAAGCTTCAAAGTCCTGCTATAAGCTGGTGCACTGTGGCTGCAAGAAAGGATGCAAACACCAGTGCAAATGTCACAAGTCAGTTCTTCAATGCAGTGCTATGTAGCTGCAGGGGGACATGTGGCAATACCTGACTTTAAGTGAGGTATTCTGAGGTTATAGTATTATTTCATTACAATTAAGGAATTATCAATTGTATATGTGGGGCTGTTATTGTGGTATGTTAAATATGGTCTAAATAGTATACTTAATTAGTTGTATTATGTCATATACATGATAATAAAAAGATCATACAATATTCCTCATAGCAATCAAAGGTTGCTGATACTGTATTTCATTATGGTTGGTAGAAACCAACCAAAATATAAAGATTATTGCTTCAAATTGTCAGCCATCTTGAAAATCAATATAATACTAATCTGAGCATTTTGATTATTGCATGAATGAATTTCTTGACTATGAAAATGTTATGTTAGACATTAACATCATGTTTCTACGTTGCTTAGGAGCAAAGATGTGATGAATATCATATTTTGAGGGTGACCATTTTGAAATTCAAGATGGTGGCCAGATACCATGGTGATTGCAATTAGCTGCTTTCATAGTCACGTGACATTTTCATTCTCCCCAGCTTTCAGTGATGGCCACACAAAACGTAGGGAAAAAGTGTAGAACCAACATGTTTTGTTAAAAAGACTAACTTAGCCTTTTATAATAAATACACAATTGCTATGAAATATGAAGTAAGTCATATGCGTTCTAATAATAAACGTTTTTAGTTGAATAACTTCATAATTACTAGTATGGGAGAGTCATTGCAGGGGTATCACTTAATATCACTCATGTAAACAAACCACGAGGGCATCATTCGGCGCAGCCTTAATGTTACTGCACGGTGCCATTAGATTTTGTTTGTTTGTTTTTGTTTTATGTCTTAGCAACATCTAAGGTCATATCAGGCTGGGTACCGACTTGTGACAGTGCGCACTCATGGCGACTTTATACTGCTGTCCCACTAGGAAACCAGGCCACTGGCACCATGACCTGGTATCCCACTCAGCCACATTATCCTGACACTGAGCACCCCAGTCCTTGCCATGTCCTAATAATGCCGAGCGCCTGGCTAGGAAGCGACAAGCATCAATTTTTAAGTCATTGGTTTGACTCGACCAGGGTTCGAACCCACGCCCCCACATTCTACCAGCATGGGAGACGGACGCTCTAACTCATTCGGCCATCCCGTCTGGTCTCCGCCATTAGATAAAGGCAGTGGCTATTTGTACGGGACCATATCAATAACCAGAGCGCATATTAGTACGGCGGTAGTCACATGACTAGCTTTGATCCAATCATAAGATGAAACAACCCTAACCCTAACCTAACCCTAACCGTTATCCTAACCCCCCCTCCTGATATGACCTTAAATGTTACTAGGACGTAAAACAAGAACAAAGTTATCCTAACCCAAACCTAGGCTAACGCGACGGGGATACAACGCGATAAAGGAGTGCCGTACTAATAAGTACTCTGGCTATTATTATACGGTCCCATACGAATAGCCACTTCCTTAGATAAAAGATTCACCCCATACTTCCACTGTGGCTGTCTGGTGACTGCAGGTCACCTCATGGTATTTACCCGGTCTGGTTTGCATAGATAAGTAACCTAAAATGTTCAACGGGGTCCAAATATTCAAATTATAAATTCACTGGAAGCTCCAATGAATCAGAAGCAATATGCTTTTTGAATTGTTATTATATTCAAAATCTGATTGAGATATGTGCATTTGAAAGATTTTGACTTTCATATCTTTTGTATTAGCTAATGCAGCAGCCGTTCCATGCTGGCCACATAGGCCGGGCCTGAGCATTAATGGTTTGAAGGGATCCACCAGAAATACACAGGTTTCCGGTTTTAATGGTATGATGATAGCAGCCATCCTGGTGATGCCCATACATTATCATTTGGACAGGATCCATCGCAAATATGCTGGGTTCCGAGCGTAACGCTATGACGGCAGCAGCCATTCCGCAGCATATGCACCAGAGGACGGCCCGGGATCGTAGAGCCATATCAGTTTGTACACTCATCTATGACAAACTGCATATTCTACGATCAAGCCGGGCCTGAGCATTAATGGTTTGATGGGATCCGCCGCAAATGCGCCGGGTTCTGGGCTTAACGTTATGATGTTCCACAGTATATGCCATGGCTGACAGCTCGGGATCGCCCAGAGCCCGGCGCATTTGTGATGGATCCCGTCAAACCATTAATGCGCAGGCCCTGCTGATGTGCCCAACATGTAACGGCTGCTGCATTAGCTAATACAAAAGATCTGAAAGTCACACATCTCACTCAGATTTTGAAATATAATAATGATTCAAAAAATATATTGCTTCTGATTCATTGGAGCTTCCAGTGAATTTATAATGTGAATGTTTGGACCCCTTTGAACATTTTAGAAGGTTACCTATCTATGCACACCAGACCGGGTAAATACCATGAGGTAACCCTAAGTCTCCGTACAGCAACCGTGGCCGTTTTTGATTAACATGACACAGGCGACCCGAGTTGCTAGAATTTCAAATCACACACAGCGAGTGGAATTGACACAAAAAAAAAAAAAACATGCTGTGTGCAAAAAGTCCCGACCCCAGGTCTTGGTTGGGGGTGCTAGGAACGATGACCTCACATTTGCGCTGGTACTGCCCTGTAGGATAACAGGTATCAGTCCTACATGTTTTTTTGGGGTAATAACCCAGATTAATGAAATAGAAATATAACTAAAATGTGCAATCATAGAATACTTTAAATCCTATTTTGCTGTAGTTATATCGGTTATTTAAAAAAAGAAAAAGTTTTGGGTTATGCCACAATTTTTTCCACTCCACTCCGAGCATAATAATAATAATTATAATAATAATAATAATATATTTATTTCCACACGATCTATGTACACACAAGTTGATATTTATATCAGTAATTTTTTTCACATGACCTGAGTTGATTAATCGAATATGGACCCTTCCACTTTTGGGTGATAATAGAGTAGTTATAGACACAACTAAGTAAAATTGCTCCGTACTATGACTTATGACTGAAAAACATAGTAAACCATAGCATAAAATATTAGGAATTGTATTAGTTTGATTTATACTTAAGCAACTTATATTAAGGGCAAGAAATTGAAAGAAAACATGATTAATTCCGTTTCACTGCATTTTGACATTACGACTCTCCGGGATTCGCCGCCTCCAACCCATGAAAGCAGCTAATGGGTACTACCTAGGTACACATGTTAAGCTATCTGTATAACAATTTTCATGCTTTTGTCAAATTTGTCACAATTTTTTCCTTTGTCGTTTGTCACTGTACTAGACGATCCCTTATAACCATCACAATATTGGCATCTATCTGACGAGGACAGTCAGCATCCCATTCAGATTTGCATTTGGGAAACACTTCCAGTGCATAGTATCGACAGGACTGCCGTACCTTAACTTCACCATATTTATGTTGCCAGAGACTAGAAGGGAAATCAACCCATTTAACACTACTCACCATCAATTTTGCTGTCTTAAATCAGTAATGCTTAATGATCACTATTAAAAACGCTATAAAGAATGGCGATCGGGAAACCTGTATCCCCCCTTCGGCCATGATATTTCTCACTCTTTACAATTTTATGTAATACTATTAGGGCGATCCCCCTACTCTATTGTGTC
Source organism: Branchipolynoe longqiensis (assembly GCA_030323885.1). NCBI lineage: Eukaryota > Metazoa > Annelida > Polychaeta > Phyllodocida > Polynoidae > Branchipolynoe > Branchipolynoe longqiensis. The sequence continues at coordinate 8,712,222 of CM059190.1, forward strand.
TGTCAAACACTCTCTCTCATGGAGTATGTCATGGAGATACTAACCGCAAAGTGTTTGTTACAAACATACTGCCACAACACTGTATGACACAGACATACTGCTACCATACACAAAAATAGACAAATGTAGACAAATATAGACTGTGCATGTCTCAGGTATACCATCATCATGCTGTCAGTCGCATTAGTTAACTGCTTTCATTAGTTAACCGCCGCTCTCCAATTAGATCTCTGCTGTGAGAGTGATGTTATTTCATGCGGTTGGACATTTCATAAAAGCTGCTTGCAAAGTGTTGAAGTGCTGCTGGCTTTTGCAAGTTACTAGGTACAGTATAACCCCATTAAACCAAACTTGAAGGGACCCTAGAAATTTGTTTGGATTAACCGATCATTGATTTAACCGAGCTTTGGCTTTGACTTTGACTTTGAGTAAGCGTGTATTGCACACATGTAATATACAATGTATGTGGACACTTTGATCATTGTTTTTTTAATCTATATATAGTATATTGGTGTCAATGGCAAAGACATTAAACTAATTGTGAACTTATACTGGACACAACGTGCATTTATAAAAATGGAGCAGGGCCTATCGGATGAAGGTATGATTAAACGAGGAGTTCGACAGGGGTGTGTATTGTCACCATGTCTATTTAACCTGTACACAGAGATGATTTTCAGACACATTGAAGATTGCAAGGGAGTGACAATAGGTGGCATGAACGTCAACAATCTTAGATATGCCGATGACAGTGTAATACTAGCAGACAGTGAGAAAAACCTACAAGATATAGTGAATAGAATCAATAAAGCTGGAATACTATTCAACATGAAGATGAATGCCAGGAAGACCAAAACAATGGTTATAAGTAAAAAGACAGATAAACCAAATGTCAATATAACCATAGATGGCACAAACATAGAACAAGTATCCGAATTCATATATCTCGGACAAAAGATTACAAATGATGGGAGATGTGAGGAAGAAATTAAAAGAAGGATAACAATAGCCCGAACAACATTCTCCAAAATGTATAGAGTGTTAACATCAAGTAAGATATTAATACAAACAAGGAAGCGTATTCTTCAGTGTTATGTGTGGTCTACTCTAATGTATGGGGCAGAGACATGGACAATCTCTAAGAAAATGTACAAACGTTTAGCAGCATTTGAGATGTGGACTTATCGAAGGATGATGAAAATATCATGGACAAAGAAGATCACCAACAAAGAAGTTCTCAGAAAAATTAAAAATAAGAAAAGCTTGTTTGCCACTATACAGACAAAGAAACTTATTTATTTTGGCCACATCATTCGTCAGAGTTCAATATACCGTACATTGTTGGAAGGGAAGGTGAATGGCAGCAGAGGGAGAGGGAGACCAAGAACATCATGGTTTACAAATATTTCACAGTGGACAGGCTTGAATTATTCACAGTCTATCAGAACAGCACAACATCGGGACAAGTGGAGAACCATTGCATCCAACCCTCGACTAGAGGATGGAACTATTGATTGATTGATGATATAGTATAACCCCATTAAACCAAGCTTGGTTAAACCAAACGATCGGTTAATTCAAACTTTTTTCAGCGGCCCGGCAAAATACTACCATTTATCATATAAAAAAGTTGGTGGGGGTCTCAGATGACTGTATAACCACATGAAAGTTTGGTTTAACTGTACCGGAATTGACCTGGGGTCCGACAATTTTGTTTGGATTAACCGATAATCTGGATTAACTGACTTTGGTTTAACCAACTTTTTTTATATGATAAATGGTAGTATTTTGCCGGGCCGCCGAAAAAGTTTGGATTAACTGATCATTTGGTTTAACCGAGCTTGGTTTAATGGGGTTATACTGTATACTGCTCCCAAAATGTTGTATACACATGTCACAGACATACTGCCATCATATTGCATCTGTCATGGACACACTTCCACAACAGTGTGTCTATCACAAGCATAATACAGGAAACATATATGCCTGTTCCTCACAGATATGTGAACTCTGCCAGTCAAAAACTGAAATGCTGAAGCCTAATCATGAATATTTTATAAGTCTGTATCTCTCTTTCACTGCAGTGTTCGGGGCGGAGGGACCTGTGCCCAGTGATTGTGTACTTCAGAGGTTTGCATGAATGGCCAACGCTTCAACTCCACTCTAACATATATCAGATCTAGTGTTTTATTTTAAGAATTTTTGTTTTGAAACCCGTGGTTTCATTATATTTTGATCAATCAATATATGCGATCAGTTAATTCTTCCAGGCCAGACTTTTATACAACAGCAGTCATAAATATGTCCAAAAAGTGTTTCGGACACAATTAGGAGCGTCGACAACTTAATATTCAAAACAACTAAGAGTGATTGCCCTCATGAAATGATTTAAAATACTAGAACCATTGAAAACTTGCATCCTTGGCGCTCTCCGATATTCCCCTGATGTGCGTGTGGCCCATAATACACCTCAAAGCACATAATATAAACAACATGGACAAAAAAAAACACATAAGAACACCAACATTACTCATGACCAGCAACCACAAAATTAGTTTGTAACACTAAATAACTAATCTGACAGTAAAAGTTGGAATGAGGTTTTTGTTTTACATACGTATAGCATAACATACTGTCCTGATACCGTAAAGAATATATTATATGCATACGCCCAATTTCAGATGAAACACTGTACTGCAACCATTAACCAAAGTCAATTCGGAACTAATGCAGGGGGGGGGGGGGGGTAGCCAGGGGGTGGAGGGTGGTGATAGACGTAACGCGACGCGAATGGACCGACATTACGCTAACGTAAACAGACACGGGGTTGGGGGGTTGGGGGTTGGGGGTGGGGGGGCCGGATCATCTCAAAAAGTTCAAACCCTTTCCCTAGAAAATCGTGGCTACGCCCCTGTAATGTAAATATATAATTGAGCACATTAGGTTCCGAAAGACGAAATTATCATGGGTGTCAAGGATCACACAATGTCATTATCGACAGCATGAAAGCAGCCAATATTCTTAAGCTTGTGTTAACCAAACATCCCCCCCCCCCGACACACACACCGACTGTTAAATCGTTGTTCTAAACTTAAGTGTAATAAAAAAGACATTCACAAGCACCATAGAAAATCCTGGCTGCGCCCCTTTTGGCCGTAATCGATTAACACGACCCGGGTGACTCTGGTCATCCGAGTCGTCAGAATTTCAAATTGAACACCGCGAGTGGAGTCGAAAAATACACTTGCCGTGTGCAAAATGATCCGACCCCAGTAACCCACCTCTTGGCTGGAGTTTGTTGGAGCGATGACGTCACATCTGTGCTGGTACCTGTAGTATAACAGCTACCAGTACAACTCCTACGTGTTGTTTTAATACTTTTTTTTTAATAACCCAGATTTTCAGCTTCTACAATCATCAAATACTTTAAAATCCTATTTTTCTGTATTTCTATCGGTTATTGAAAAAAAATATTAAGTTTCAGATTAAGCCACCATTTTGTCTACCCCGAGCGTATTCGTTTATTCAACCTGAGTCTGTAGGATGTGCGCATGCGCCAAAAAGTGGCTCGGGTGACCCAAGTTGATTAATCGATTACGCCCCCAATGTACAATTGAGCACAGTGCGCACATTAGGTTCCGAAAGACGAAATTATCATCGGTGTCAAGGATCACACAATGTAATTATCGACAGCATGAAAGCAGCCAATGCTCTTAAGCTTGTGTTAACCAAAACATGCTCCCCCCACACACACATACACCGACTGTTAAATCGTTGTTCTAAACTTAAGTATATTAAACAAATTTTAAAAAAAAAATGTTAAACTCCAAACACCGACCCTTTTGTTTAAATACTGAGAGAACTAACTAAGTGAAGATCTGAAAAGGAACGCATCTTTAAATCGAGGTCTGGAGAGTGAAGAATGTTAGAATATTGGTTTTGGGTTTGCCACTAAAACTATGTCATAGCACACCCGCATCTACACGGATGTGATTTAACTATGTCCTACAGGTTATTTGAATCTAAGAAGTCCTTGTTTGCTGATATTGTTAGAATTTGTTGTTATACAGTAAAACCTCCCTAACCGACCACCTCCACAGATGGACCACTCCCCTATATCGATTGCTTTATTTGGGTCCCAAACGATCGCCCATATTGTAACGAAATGAAAAACTCCCTAAACCGACAACCTCCCTAAATGGACCACTTAAAACCGGTTCCATGGCTGGTCGATTTAGAGAGGTTTTAGTGTATTTTAAAAGAGTGACGTGAAGTTTCTTTCTAAATATGCTGGAGATATAATCAATAAGGTGGTTTAAAAAATATCCATTTGAACAGTTTCCTTTTCTCAGCACCGGTGTACTGGTCTTCCATAAGAGTTTGACAGAGCTATAATCCTATCCAATATGGACTGACCTAACATCAGCCCTAATAATAATATTGCCATCTACAATGAAACGTCAGTAAACATGTACTTCCATTTCCGTGTTGCAGAATGAGGCAGAAGACGGGAAAGGAAGGCATGGCGGCCCACAGAACAGAGAGGCGACGCAGCCCGAGATAGTGGATCAATATAGGGTCAGCACGGCTACACCCTCCTCACCACCCACAACCAATCTGACCCTCAGTCCCCTCCCGCATCGACCGCACCTAATAGAAACCAGCACTCTGCCATTATGGTAGAACCTCACAGAAGCGCCAATTTATTTATCAATTAAATGACAATTCGAATTATTATTCCTTAATTATGCTGGCTTACCCTTCATAGGAAATAAATGTATTTCATAAGAATATTTATAAATCGCAATTACATTGGGAAGTTTCCATTTAGCTAAAAATGGAAAATAATGAATAAGAGTAGAATGACGAACGGATCTCTTCTAACTATTGACTCCCTACTAGTACTAACTACTATCGAGGATTAAAATGTTAGCATCTCACAGAAGCAGTCAAATCTAAACATCTAAATGTATTTGTATCCATGCGTGCTTGATATATATAGATCAGTTAGACAGATTGAGAGGCAAATACATGCATGCCTATGTGTATGTATGTGTGATGTGTGTACACATAGGTACACCACTGCAAGTTGCTATGGCGACAGGAGTATCAATTATCATATAGTTATAGTGACAGTCTGAAGCTGTTGAAAATAACGATGTGTAACACAAGTTGTAATGCCAGCTGTAAATTGTAATACAAGTGACTACGGTACGGAGTAGCTTCTCTCCCCGCCGACGTACCGAGAGCAGATAACGACAACTGTGTCCTTTATCCGTTATCATACATCTTTTCTCTCTCTCTCAAGAAGGCTCTTTTAAAGGATCAAATACAGAAATCCTACAGCCGTCCATATGAAATTGTGCATGCTACAACCAATATACAATATTAGAATTTGTTTAATATACCCGTATTTATACTTAAATAGTAGGAAATGTCATGAGCAGTGCTGGGATCATCTACTGACCATCCAAAAGTTAACTAATGATGAAGAATTCAGCAACAAATGGTCACACAAATGATGTATATTTGTAAACCAAGGATACAAAATTAAAACATAAGATTTCAAATTCTCAAGCAACTATATTTTCATGACTTTTCATGAAATTTGGCACTTAGCCACAAAAGTACTTTCCAGCATTCTTTTTTTTTAAATTAACAATTTAACTACTTTGTAGGTTTTTAAGGACCAGTACGAACCATGTCATATGTAACCATGCTAATACTATTTTGTCTAGAATTTCTAAATTATTGTTGCCCCTCATAGTCATACATAATAAACGGAAAACCAATTCGTCGACTTTCAAATGGAAACATAACTCGATATTAGTATTTACTATAAAAATACACATATATATGTAAAAGCTTTGTTTCATTCAATATAGATATGAATGGGATTTGTATATGCGCAAATGAAAAACGATATCAAACTAAGCTAAGTAACATATGTAGGTACTCTCATTGCTAATATGCTTAGGTATTTCTTATTATATTACTTCATATGCACTCAAAATAAAAGTATAATACACACACGCAAAAGTTAGCCATTTAAATAAAAGTTACTTCAAACTAAAGCAAGGTAGATAGATTATAAAAACCAACCTGATATATCTATCTCAGTAAATGTCAGAAACTCAAAACCTTCGGACTATGCAACTTTAAACACTACGATATCTCTAGTGCATAAAAGGGTAAATGCCAAACTCCCTCGTGACTTGAACGCATATTTTATGGGTCGGATTTACAGAATCGGTCTGGCGACTCGAGGGCCGTCAGCAAATAAGGAACCGTTAGTCACCATTTTTGTTGACTGAGCACACATCATTGTACTTGTAAGCATTCATAAAAACGTCCACTTGCAATTCTTATTTCCTGTCTTCATACAATTTAAAATTCTATATATACCCGTAATTACGGGAAAATCGTGGGGAAACTCTCTGAGCAATAGAAACCTAAGAGGAAATAGCATATATAATTTCCGTAGATAATTTCACCCGAAGACTCGAACATTATCGACTTTGTCATTGCAAGTACTAATAGTCGTCAACATTTTTTAAAACGACAATATTTATTATCGGTATTACTTGAGTATTTGAGTTTTCGTTTTAAATCGCATCGCAAACAATACTGCCATATAATCGGATTAAACCTGTCTGATTAGGCGCTATTCAATATGCTGGTGTGCATATTGGTAAGACCGACCCTTGCGAGGAGGAAGGCGACGGCCTGCTATCGGATGCCGGTGGCGGCACCACCGACTCCGCAGCAAGCAGCGCTCTGGATGGGGGTGAGTGCGGACTGCCGAGCCCGGAGCCGACCAGCGTGTGCCTGACCTATATAAGTCCGGATGAATATATACAGGCGCGCATTGCCCCCGGGTCAAAGATAGACATTCGGCTCCAAAATAAATCGTCCGATCTCATTTTAGGTATTACATTGCTGGCTGTCAAGTGGGTATTATTAACGTCAACAACTAAATAGTAAATTAAAGCATTAGACGGGATTGTCAAATACATTCAGAATGAGAAATACATTATTTTATATATATGTGATAATACTACTTACTGCAAATTTGGAAACATGATCTATTAGACATGTTTCGACTAGACACAAGAAGCGGACAAAAGCTGTGTTTACACGGGGAATTGTGAAACGTTCTAGACAAGGCGATTTATATGAAGCGTTTTAGAACCGTGTTTACACGGGGAGTTGGAAAGTGTGTTGGCGCCGGGAACCAGCAGGCGCCTGTAGCCGGAAAGCACTGCTATTTATTTAGTTTACACACGTCGATTCGACTCCGATGGAGCTGCTACCTTAATATCGCTTGGAATTTAAGGTTAATTTAATTAAATTTCATTATTTGAGTCTGTAATTCTGTTAAATATGATCGCATTCACTAGATTTCGGCGTAATCGGGCCCTAACACTGCCGGGCACCAGCGATTAGTTACTGCTCCCCCTGTTGCCGGCACGCACTACTATTTTATACTATCGCCGCCCGGGAACAAGCTGAATCGCTCCATCTATACCACCTCCCAAGGTGGTATAGATGAAGCGTTTCATATGAAGCGATTCAGCCCTAAAACGCCACAGAGCCGCGTCTACACGGCAAATGTGAGTCGATCTAGGCAAGGCGTTTTATATGTGGCGTTTTAAATCGCCCGTGTAAACACGGCTATACAGTGCACGGTACGACGCCATTATTCAGGCACAAAGCCAACATGCCCGACAGGTCCTGAGTACGGACTGCTATTCTTCTCGTATTTTTATTTTAAAACACATTTTGTCTTGCTTTAGTTACTTGCTAACTAATCAGTACCTATTGTTACTGCGGTGTGCGCAATAACTAGTACTTATTAATTAATCGATGTCATTACTTGAAATAAGACACATCAAGTCTATTGCTAAGTAATACGTATGTTAATTGTCAAGCCATCACTCCATAATTGTGTGTGTGCGCGTGCGTGCGACAGTTAGCAATCATCAGACTGCTGCATTCTGTTATAATGGTTAGGCTGCAAGGCTTGAAGGGGTGCAATGGCATCATAAATAAATTAGCATGGTTGGTCATGTCAGGTAATACTTTTTTAATACTTTCCAAAGGTTAAGGTACGTTTAATCTACCTGTAAATACCTGTTAACACGGAATATATGTCAGTCGCATATGGGGAACACATAAGCCCCTGCCCATGGATAGCAGTGAAGTTGGCAATATCAAAACGTTGCCCCCGTCCCCCACTCCAATCTTCACCGTAAGCATCAAATATGGGAATTAGTCGGCCTGCCCAGTCAGTATCATCAGTAGCAATGATATAACTAAAGACCTCATATTAATTTCAAAAGCCCGCTAATTATTTTATGCAGACTGCACATGTGGCGAAAATTAGACGGCGCTGAGAAAAAAACTAAACTTCCCCCATTCTAGTTATGCGACCATGTGTGACCGTTGCAAATATGAAAGCATACATTCAATCACGGATCTAATACAAATGTAAGTTCAACGACTTATTAAATTATAAAAACCTATTTACACACATAAATGTAACGAAACAAGGAGGCATGCAAACGTTATAAAACCAGCCTTGAGCTAACAATGTATCAAACACATTTCTCATATTTTCGTATGTTGTTAGGCAGTCATGAAACATAAATGACCACAGCCAGTTGGAAATTTCTGTAATTTAATTTGGTATGGAATACGAGTTATTAGTGTATAAAAATTAAAATGACAGCTCAGCATGTAATACCACATTGATGCCTAATTTCTTATGCAGAAGAGGATAAGTGTATAAGTGTGACTCTAGAAATAGTGATTACTTTACATCATCTATCGACCATAATAATAACGTACCGAGTGAAAAACAATGCCACTGGATTACTTAGAAATGACACGTAACCATGTTCATGATATTTCAGTATATAAGGCAATTGATTCATCCGTACAGTGGTACTTCGCGACGTGATCATTCAATCAAAATACGGTATTTTAAGATACTTATGGATTGATTAAATAAATGCTAAAAATCATAACTTTTTAATTCGATAGAAGACTGGGACCTTAGTGGGAGCACATGCGGATATGGTCGCCCCCTTCCCACCACAGAACAAACGGGTGAGTAGTTCCCAAGTAATTTCGCTTGCTTGAATGTCAGACACCATCTTTTCCTTAGACGCTGACTCATCGTCCGACCCGAAAACGAACATTTTCAATTATTCTTGAATCTGATTTGGTCTTTGTACGCAGGAACGAATAGACGAGATCGCCATTCCGACTGCGTATGCGCTGAAAACGGCGCCGAGAGCAAAGCAAAGGCGTCCGGCCATTGAGTTTGCCGATATGCGTAGGGCAAAACTTGATTTTATTCAAAACTAATAGGAATACAGAACAATTTGGCACACACATGGATGGATGCATGCAATATAATAATATAACGAATATGTTTAAGAGACAACTCCTCATAATTAAGCATTTTGAGCTAAGAAACATACAATTTCAGACACTTTACAGGCTTTTTACATCACCATTGATTAGTAATTCTTGTTCTAAATATTAAAATGTCAAATGTGTCAACAAAATCTTGTTTCAAAGAAATTATGTCTATATATTATGCCAATGTCTGATTAACCCTACCCATTTCCTATCCCAACAAATGTAATTAACCATAGGATATAAATAAAAACATGAATAAAATAAGTAAAACTGACTCTGGCTATGGCTCTAACACTAGTCCGAGTGCCCAGATTTGTCTAAATCTAAATGTAGATGGTATAAGATGTGCTGATTAGATTGATGTAAATGCAATACTAGATAAAAGATTAACATCTTAATTTATTATATATATATTTTTTAGTTGGTATTCTATGTTTCAAACAAGAGCTGAGATGAGCTGAAACTAGCACATTTCATAGCTGGACCCAGTGTAATTAGCATTAACCATGTGCTTCGTGCGGGTTTGTTTTTCTTCGACGCATCCTACAATACACCGTGCGGCTGGAATGGCGATCTCGTCTATTGGTGATGTGTTCTACGTGTATATATGTATGTCGGGGTGGGGGGTTGAAGGTCGTTGGTTGCACAGATACCGTAGCACTAGCAGTTCACACAGGTTTACAGAACGCATTCACAGTATTTCGCCCTTTATTGTGGCGCAGTGGAAGACGTAGTCAGCACTCATGGCAGACCGCCTTCCATAGCATATCACCCGACAACTATTCTCAGAGAACCATATTCAGTTCCCAATATAAGCATGACCATCCAATTGTGCCACCGATTCATCAGAGAATGAATAGTATAATGCGTCCGAGAGGGAAGTAATGCTTGGAGATGGGCATGGTTTTACCTGTTGGCAGCTAGCCAGAAAACCAATTTACAACAAAACACGCGACCAATATCCATTCATTCAGAGAACAAGCTGAAACCCTCCTCACATATAAATAACCAGGTCAAGCTCACACAATGATTTCCCTCGATAAAAAAAATAGGACATGTGTTGCTCTGTATGACACCATCATATAATGGTGATAACACTTGATAGAATAAACAGCCGTAGATATTAGCAGCATGGCCCCAGTGGGCTTGATGTATGTATGTGCGTAGCTATATTAAGTATCAATGCCTAACGAGAACAAACTCAGTCAATTTACGCTGCATCGCTGAGAATACATACACACACGTATACGGCAGGTAGTGTTGGTTGGTTGTTGGAATGTTACGTCCTTGCAACATCTAAGGTCATATCAGTGATATTATTATCAGGACGGGTACCGACTTGTGACAGTAATCACTCATTGCGACTTTATAGTGCTGGCCCACTGGGAAATCAGCCGCCAGCACCATGACCCGATATCCCACTTAGTCACATTTTGCTAACATTGAGCTAACCAGCCCTTGCCTTATCCTATTAATCCCAAGCGCAAAGCTAGGAAGTGACAAGTATCAATTTTATAAGTCATTGTTCAACAGATATAAAAACAATTATATTTGCCACCAGAATTCCGTATTATACTATTAATAATATTAACGAACTGATTTAATTATTACGCCCAACATCAATCTTGGTTATTATTTACCTTTTCTTACACACCACATGGTATTACTACCCGAGCCAACAGAGGAACGTGAAACATAACAAGAATATCCAGAAATAATTAATTTATAACAATTAAAAAGAGAGGAAAGATATGGATATTTTATGGAAACATGTACCCCTCTTTCATTCACAGCAGTGTACGGGGGCAACGTGGTGGTCATTAAGTCTTTGTAGATATGAACGATTTTTAGCATTAGACTAAAATATATTGAATCATATAAGCGTTTTCCCGAGCCAAGTGACAGTAGGAGGCATGGGCAAGCAGAATATGGCTTGAGCTTTTCTGTTGAACAAGTGAAAAATTACATTATTTATGACATTTCTTTTGATTTATTTGTGTAGTTTTATTCTCATAACCATGACCGTTAACTGAGGTAATAAAGGTAAGTACTGAGGACAAGTGAAAGTTCAGACGGGCAAGTGATTTTTGGGGGCTTATTTCTATCACTGTATTATACAATATATACAAATAATAATATACTATATATACTACCTATATAATATACTATATATACTACCTATATAATATACTACCTATATATATACTACCTATATATACACTACCTATATATATACTACCTATATATATACTACCTATATATATACTACCTATGTATTATATACTATATATACGATATAGAATTATATACGATATAGATATACTACCTATATATTATATACTACCTATATATTATATACTACCTATATATTATATACTACCTATATATTATATACTACCTATATATATACTACCTATATATTATATACTACCTATATATTATATACTACCTATATATATATACTACCTATATATATACTACCTATATATATAATACCTATATATATATAATACCTATATATATACTACCTATATATATATTATATATACGATACCGACATACTACGGACACGATACCAACATAATACATATGTACTACAGACACACTGCAGACACACTGCAGATACACTACAGATACACTACAGATACACTACAGATACACTATAGATACACTATAGATATACTATAGATATACGATAGATATACTATAGATATACTATAGATATACTATAGATGTATACATAATACCGACCCACCCAGGGGGGGGGGGGGGGGGGGCTAGTGACTAGTTCGTAATTCCGAAATTCCATGGTCATGCCAAATTGTTATGTATTTCTATTCATTTTGAATAAAATCGAAGTTTTGACTTTTGTACTGCGCGTAGGTCTTTGTTTTGCTGCCAACGCCTTTTTCAGCACGTAGTCTATAGACAGTTTTGTAATTCCGACTACTGTGGGCGAGGGTGTGGGGTCGGTTCTAAGCATTTCTTATTCATATTAATATTATTTATACATAATATATAAACACACACAGCATTAAGGACCAATTGCAGCCACACTAGAACTACTAATGGTTTGGCCTACTTTTGGTGCAAGCACATATCACACTACACATGTGTGGAGACAACTAGCAGCATTCACCCATGTTATCAATATTCATCAGCAAGCCCACGTTCAATATTGATTTATCGTTATACGATTATGTTAAATGAAAAAGACGATTGCAAAATATTTAATAAATTGCCATTTTAATAATAGTAGTATGAAGATTCCAGTACACATTACTTCCTACACGAAGCACAAATCGCGTTCATTTCGTGTTTGCGCAAGTATGGTCGACGTCCTGCTGCTACAACTCTACCGTGTGGGTGGGGGGTGAGGGTGGGGTGGATAAGGGAGGATGCCTGCGGGCGAACAGACGCGGGTGGGAGGGGACTTCGCAAGGCAGGCAATGTGGGAGGGTGTGTGTGGCTGGAGGAGCGTGCGGGAGGGTGGAATTAAGGCCTGAAATAATAATTAACCCGGTGGCTTCCCAGTCTCGATGGTTACAGTTACAGTAAGTCACTATCGAAAAAGATCGGTCGAATAATATGTTATTACAGCTATTGTATCACAGAAAACGACTAAATTGGCTGTCTTATTTCTGATGAAAAAAGACTTCAAAACATCAGCATAGTATATATAAAAGAGAACCATTACAAAATTAGAAACAAATGTATTCGCCATAGTACTACGTACGTTTAAATATCACGTGGCAATAAAACAGCAAACATATGAGCCTGACCAAATTGTCGTTCACATACAATATATTCAGGAGGAAATAGACGTGTCCCGTCCCGGTACTGACATTCCCTATTTAACCATAATTCAAGGTAAAAATGACACTCAATTTAATCATTTATTTACACATCCCATGTCATCTCACTGAACGAGGATTACAATGTCAGTTGGAAACATATAAGCTATAAGTGCTAAACTATGCACGTACCACGCAATAAACAAGCTCAACTATATCGGTATAACCTATAGGGCCGAATGAAAGACTAATACGCGCAGTGTAAGGGGGCCATTGTAGCCATGGTAACCATGTAAGAGGAAACCATTTCAAACAAATCTCGCCCCAAACTCGGTGTGTCCGTCAATATGCGCTCTCGATATATATCCATTATATATACCGACCGAAAATATATATCATTAATGCATTAAGTTAACAATAACTCTGGCTAACCTATCACAATTCACAAATAAATCAGACAGAAAAACGTAGAAACTATACGTATCCTGTTATGTGTGTCCATAAATAATAGTAATATTATATTAGTACTTCTGTGAATTTCTTAAAGAGAGATTGGTCGAGGTGGAGTGAATCTGCCTCAACATGTAGGACTCAACATGGCTGCTACTTCTCCCGCTTTGAGAATGCGGAAATTGGGACAGATCGACTGCAGTTCGTCCACTCAATACACTTACGCTAACTGTTGTATACACATTAATGACTACGATATGAAATGACATACCAATAATTAATATACATAATGAATCTGCATAAACACATATCACAGTTTCTCATTTAGTGTGTATGCCTATTGGGGGATGGTGGTGGGGGGGGGGGGGGGATTAGACTATACCGTTCCTAGTCTGATAATACAGAAAGATGGGCGCTCCGAGTCGCATTCGTATGTAGCAATATTAGACTCGAATATATTACGGAGTGCGGCGGGAGTGGTGTAGTGGCGTCGTCAACCCCCACCCAACTGTGCGGACGGGGCGCCTATTATCATTGCCCGGCCAAGCAGAGAAGCAAACCTGAGGTGATTACGGTTCTAATTTTGGCATACACCAATTCACTCTATTCTGATCCTCCTCGATACAAAATGGAAATGAAATATTTATATATAAACTACGCGCTTTTGTATTTTAAATATTAGAAATAATGGGGTTTATTAGTTTATAATCATTACATAAAAATGAGAAACATAATATGGGGAAATAAAGGACGGTGGGCGGGATTCTTCCCATCCCTGACCTTCAGCAGTGTGTGCGTGTGCGTGTGTGTGTGCGTGCGCGCGCGTGTGTGCGCAGGGGAGGGAGGGAGGGATGGATGGAGACTGGCAGTTGAAGGATTATACTTGATAGCTGTGATAAAAAGCTACCTCGGAGGTTTATGCCTATTCGCCACTCAATAACGATAAATGCCTACGGAGAAACACAAATGAAATATTCTTGCGAACCCCAAGCCCCGCAATATTCTTGATAAATTATCAGTAATTTCATAGATTAGTAAATGTAGCAACAGCATTAATTACTACATCCAATTATTTACATTCTAAAAAAAAGTTCCTAAAAACTAGCAACTGTATAATATACTAAATCGACATGTTCAGCATCATTTCATTTGAGATGAATATCCTTATTATTTTATTTATATTAAAGGTCAAATTAAACAAAAGCACTCATCAATTTTGAGTTAAATTCTTCGGTAACTATTTCAACATCGTTGCAATATCTACAACACTGGAAAAATCCTGTGGGTTAGTATATATTTTCAACAATAAAATAATACTGTGCACCCACTTGGCAGTGAGATAAACAAACGTCAATCAGAAATCCTTTGCATAAACGGATTTTACAAATACGCAATCTAGGTCAACGATCCCCAACGTCAATTGAGATCAAATAGATCATGATGTAGATCCAAATCGATATATTTAAATTCCTCACAGTCCACATATTTACATCTAAAGACTGAACAAATGTGGGTACAGAAACAAAATATCTATCATCTCCAATAAGAGCCCAATTATATTAAAACCTGATCAAATGTGTTAAATTGCAGTAAATACTTGTGAACCCAGAACTGCGTTATGAACTAGTAGCTTGGGCCTTGGCGAGTGCTCTACTAACACGGCCGCCACGACGCGGCACCACGAAAGATAAAACTTGACATCCAAGAAAAGGAATCGGCGTTAAAGCGATGCACAACTTAAGGTAATAGAAGTGTAAATAGTATCACTGCAACTAGGTTGAATGGGAAATCGAATAAAACTTACCTCTCCATGATACTCTTGTCTTCCCTCAGGTGTATGTTCCGGGAGAAAGTACAATCGGACACTTGTCATGTACACAGATTCATTATTTTTGTCTTCCCAAAGAAGTTGAAGCTCACCGATTGCTACCGGGGCATTCTCTGCTATTTTCACAAAGAAAAATTCGCCGAGTGTCAATATCCTATATTTCCCATCCATGGAAAATTTGAAGGCTTTGTAGAAGGTATATGGTCCATGTTGACCACATGGAGCCCCGACAAACTGGAAAATATCAACAGATTCCCCCATGAAATATTTATCGGGCATGTGAAGCAATGTGGGCAAATCCAAATTCACAACACTGCGCTACCGTGAGTGATAGGTCACAGCGTGCTTGATAAAAACGCTTGCGTAAAATAACAAACTGGAACCAAATTCTACAACTAGTTCCGACATAAAAGAGAAACATATAACGCATCCGATGGTACATTTACCTCAATTGTTTGGGGCTCCATTCGCGAAATCCAGCTGATACAAATAGGACGATCCTCGATAATAGTCTTCACAATACTTTTATATTTGGGCCTAATTAGTGACGTCATAGCGGGGGCTTCCCTCATTAACATAATACATTCATGGGAAATCCCTTATATTTAGCGCTTAGAGGATCTCTTGGGTACTGAGTCTGGTACCATAGCAAAACATTTGTAAACATCTACAGACTGAATCGTAGTTATATTTTGAAATTTTAAATTAAGTTAGAAAACTTCTGTCGAAGTTTACCTTCCCAGCATACTTTGCGGTCAGGTACTCCCTCTAAATTCAATATGGCGGTGCCTGTGACGCTGTTATTTTTGTTATCTTGGCGATGTTAACGTGCAACTGTTGTGATTGTGTGTAGAGGCTGATCAAAATGCGATTTGGATAGGCTTGTAAGAAAATAAAGGTAATTGTTATGTCATTCAGATGCAGTACTATGATTTAGATGAAAGAGTACTACATTTTCCACTTCGTGTTTACATTGAAACGTACATCAATCACGGTGATAGTACCCGGTGTCACGGATACTGCTGTCCACTGACACTCACACTGTCACTAGTGTCAGTGGCTGTGACTCACTGACTGTCAGTTAGTTCCTCCAGTACTCAGTACTGTAGCAATTCACCATTCAGAACAGTATGACACAACAAATCCACTTGTAAACCCTTGAATGCAGTGTGAGTATCACCTGAAAATAAATGCCAAGGTAATTGAAGGTTGTGGGGTTTGACAGGTGTCATGGTATAAACCCCCGGCCCGATCGCAGCCCCTGCCAGTGTCTATTAAAGATTACTATCCGTCGAATATGTTTTCTATATGTGTACCAAGCAGCTTGTTTCTAAGTGGTGTAGCTTTAGAGATATTTCACTTTTTCTGTATGAAGATTGCATTGACACTCAGAATATCCCAACTTTCACTATTATCTCTGTTTTTAATACTTTCAGCATAAATTGCTCTTAGGTTACATTAAATACTTCAGATCTTCCTCTTCAATCGCGCATTAAGATATTTTTAATCGATCCAATGAAAGCTTTTAAATTTATTTTACAAAAATAAATGCTTAGTCAACTGTCTTCACGGCAGGGGCTGCGATCGGGCCGGGGTTTTATACCATGACACCGGCTATTGTGAACACAGAACAGAGTCGGAGGTAAATCTTATTATCCTTTATTCTTTAACGCTTTACTAGTTTTACTTTTAGTTATCGAACCTTAGCTTTGCTTACGATGAGTCGTAATGTAACTCGTAAGATTGATTAATCACTTTATCTGAAGAATAAAATATAGATAACATATCCGTCTCTGATTGTTACACTGCTGTCACCTGACCTGTGGCTTTTCCTGTGTGGCTGTGACTATCGCAGCAGTACGGGGTGAATCTTTTATCGAAATAAAATCCTGAGTTATTACTTAGCCGTAGCCGTAGGCAAACGGCTTAGCTAGTTACTGAGTTAGGACTAAATTTAATGGCTTATCAATAGAATCAAAATCTGAACCAACAACATTAAAACACTACGGATTGATCTACCTAATTCAGGTTTTGATGTATTATCAATCTCAGAAACCTGGCTGAACTCAACCACAGAAAATAAATTAACATCTGTCAAAGGGTACCAAGTAACCAGATCTGATCGCCAAACAAAACAGGCAAATGGGCAAACTAAGGCTGGTGGAGGGCTGGGAATCTACTATAAAGAAGGATTCAACATAGATACTGATACATTCGCAAAACATAATCACTCAAATACAAATATAAAGATGCAGTGGGTCATAATAGAAAGGGACTATTGTAAGAAAATACTCCTGCGAAACATATACAGGCCTCCAAATGGAAACTTGGGCTCAGCACTTGAACAAATAATATCGATCCTGGAGGAAATACCAGACACAGACAAATTTGAATTGGTCCTCATAGGAGACTAATACTTCAATGCTGATGTTGCAAAGAAAACTTCAATAACAGCCAACAAAATAAGACAATTTGTAACAACCTTAGCACTTGAACAGGTCATTACATCAGGTACAAGAATAACAATTGAAACAAACAGAACAATTGATCTAGCATTCACAAACATGAAGTACTGCAAAAACACTGGAGTTCTAAATTGTAATAGTGACCACAAGCCAATTTACATAATTAAGAAAAAAACTAAAGATGATAGGAAATTAATAGAATTCTGGGGAAGAAGCTATAGGAACTATAAAATAGAGAAATTTAGAAAAACCTTACTAGAAGAAAATACTGAACCCCTGTTTGACAACCAGAATCCAAATATATGTTGGCAGTCACTCAAACAAATAATAACTAAAGCAGCAGACCAACATGCACCACTCAGAAAATACGACATGATACGATACAAGGTCAATCTGATACATAATAACAGGTAGGTTCAATAAGTAGTCAGATAGATACATATAGTCAAGTATGATATCAGATACGCAGAACATTGGTCAGTTATAATGGTACAAGATTGGTAACCGGCAGTCCAGAGCATTCGAAGCTTCCCCAGTCTGTGTGAGTCAAGTGGTTAAGGACCGGGACTCGAACTCTTGACCAATTTAAGGGAGAGTTTGAGGCCTAGGGCATATCTGGTCCCTAGGGACATATGTGTGGACTGCCGTAGAGGACCATGCCCCGAGCTCCATTATCTCCTTAAGCGAGCCTCCAGATGCAGCACATGCCTGGGCACCGCCCCTTATCCCAGTAACCTGACAAGGAAACTGAACACCTTCAGACAAAATCAGGGGTTTTATAAGGGAAAAAAACAACTCTTCTTATGTACAAAACAATGATCCTCCCAATAATTGATTATAATGGCCTAATGTTAGGTACCGGCAGTGAAATTAAAAAATATGCCTATGATCCAATATTTTTATTCCTTCCTGTAGACATTGAAATTAGAAACCCAAATCCAAAAACAGTTGGGCTAAATAGTATTGTTCTGGAGATAATAATTAACGAGACGGAGACAGAGGTATTATATAACGGTTATTTACTTCTCATCGGAAAGGGCTCACATATGATACAAGGTCAATCTGATACATAATAACAGGTAGGTTCAATAAGTCAGATAGATACATATAGTCAAGTATGATATCAGATATGCAGAACATTGGTCAGTTATAATGGTACAAGATTAGTAACCGGCAGTCCAGAGCATTCGAAGCTTCCCCAGTCTGTGTGAGTCAAGTGGTTAAGGACTGGGACTCGAACTCTTGACCCTATCATTACTCTCAATTTAACGGTGTGGGTGGGTGGGCGAAGAAAACGAGAGGGGTGCTGTGATGGCGGCGGCTGCGGCGGTTCTGATCGAATCTGGAACCGTCTGGCGGTCGCGTGACGCAGTAACTGCCCGTGGCACCATCTGGAGGAACCCCAGGAACTAAGCTATGCTTGTAGCGTATCACAGGGTTTCTGCCAGATGGCGCCACCGCGCTGGTGTAAG
Organism: Branchipolynoe longqiensis; assembly: GCA_030323885.1. Lineage (NCBI taxonomy): Eukaryota > Metazoa > Annelida > Polychaeta > Phyllodocida > Polynoidae > Branchipolynoe > Branchipolynoe longqiensis. The sequence continues at coordinate 8,731,660 of CM059190.1, forward strand.
TCAGTTCGTGGGGTTCCTGTCTCCGCCGTAAATTACCAATGTTACGCGTAACATCCACAATTAACGAGACGGAGACAGAGGTATTATATAACGGTTATTTACTTCTCATCGGAAAGGGCTCACATACGATACAAGGTCAATCTGATACATAATAACAGGTAGGTTCAATAAGTCAGATAGATACATATAGTCAAGTATGATATCAGATATGCAGAACATTGGTCAGTTATAATGGTACAAGATTGGTAACCGGCAGTCCAGAGCATTCGAAGCTTCCCCAGTCTGTGTGAGTCAAGTGGTTAAGGACCGGGACTCAAACTCTTGACCAATTTAAGGGAGAGTTTGAGGCCTAGGGCATATCTGGTCCCTAGGGACATATGTGTGGACTGCCGTAGAGGACCATGCCCCGAGCTCCATTATCTCCTTAAGCGAGCCTCCAGATGCAGCACATGCCTGGGCACCGCCCCTTCTGAGACTGTGTAGAGAGTAGTCGTCAGGTGCAGTGTGTCCAGTGGCTAAGAGGGCCATTCGTAGTGCTGCCAGGAGGATCGGCGCTGTAAGGGGGCCCCCTCTTGGCAGTGTGAAGGCAGGGCCTGCCTGCGGGGGAGCCTGGAGTCGTATGTAACGGCACCAGGCTGTCACTGGGCAGCACACGGAGTGGGGGCGTGGTGCGATGGATATGGTGTAGTCTTGTCCTGGTCTCCACCTAGTCTTTGTGGATCGTACTGTTACGGTGAGCCCTTCGCTTGTGAGTGTCAGGTCGTGTCGTCGTAGTGAGTGGCCAGGGTCTTGGGGGGCGTGGCTGGCTAGCAGGTTCCCTTGTCTCAATAGTGTGGTGTAGCCAATCAGTATGGCCGCTATCAGCACAGCAGCATCTGGTCCGGCAGTAATCAGGTGCCGGACCACTGCCTGTATTGATGATGGTGATAGGGGTGGGGCTTGTCGTGTTCTGTGGTTTGATAGTCTGAGTACTCCGCGCTTCATTAGGGTTAAGGGGTACGAGTCAAATGCTGAAGTGGTGCCCCCGAAAAGGAGGACCCATGTTCTGGCCCCGCTAATATAATTCATTACAGTACCTGGTGCTATCAGGGATTCGTTGAGTGATAGTGTGTAGGCGAGGAGGTCATACTGGGCTGGGTCCAGAGGGTCGAAATGGTGGGTTGCTGCAAATCGTAGGTATCTCTTTGCTTGCACGGACTTGTTCTTCCACGTTCCGACCGCCAGCCCGGCGAAGTAGAGCTCCATCACCCTAGTGTGTGTGTCGTCTGGGTAACCTGGGGATAGAGGAGCAATTATAGTCGAGATCCACAGGTTATCCTAGAGACCTGTAGTGAAAATGTCATCGAATGTTATGTTAATTTCAGTCAAATTCATTTCATGAGTGAGTTTGTTCGCTTTCTTAACAGCAGTATCGTCAATGCTTTTTCTACTGAGAGCATCGGCAAGGATCAGATCCTTCCCATGCTTGTGAAGAATCTCCACGCGACAGTGTTTGGTGGCGGCATACAGCCAGATCTCTCTGGCGCAGGCCGTGAGGATAGGGTCTCTGCCCGCACCAGATGAGAGGACCTGTTGGCTTGCCATGTTGTCAGTGTTGATTACAATAGTGTAATCTTCCGGATTGTGAGGGGCGAGGTTCTTCATTGCGGCTACGAGGTTAATCACCTCGAGGTGGGCAATGTTGGTATGTTTCCTCGTGATGTCGTCCGGGTAGGTTTGAGACTAGTAGTGCTCACTGGAGAAGGCGCCTCCCGCTTTCAATTTTCTCCCGTAAATTACCAATGTTATGCGTAACATCCACAATTTTTAAAGATTAAATATATAAAAATGTATTAATTTTGAATTAAAGTTGGAACTTTGACCAAATATAATAAAAAGTGGAAGGATGTGAGGGGCGTTCTGCTAACCAATTTCCATTGTACATATATAAAGGAATTTATTTGTCAATTGCTAAATCAGTAGACTACATCGCGGTTCTGACTGCGCATGTGCTGAAAACGGCATTGGGAGCAAAGCAAAGGCATACGGCCATTGAGTTTGCCAATACGCGCAGTGAAAAACATCAGTTTTATTCTAAATTAATAGAAATCCAAAACCCTAACCTTATCAATTTAATATAATCTTTTTGTTAAACATGTTTTCTATATGTGTTCCAAGCGGTTTGGTGTGGTTTTATCAATATTTTACTGTTTCTGTATGGAGATTGCTCACTGCCATTGTCAATGCATTGAGTATGGCGTACGGCCATTGAGTTTGCCGATACGC